>VXAC01007788.1:673977-800857 GCA_013399225.1 Rhipidura dahli
CTCTCCTCTCCTCTCCTCTCCAGTTGGATGGTATAAATGTCATTCTGCTTTAGTACTTAATGACTGTTATATTAAAGTGAAATTAAAACTGTAGGAAAAGTGTTAAAATTGTGTGCATCAGAAGGATATTAGAGGTGACTAAAAAACTCATTAAAGAAAATTATAAAACTGTGTGTTGAGGTAGGTATCTTGGCTGTATTTCCACAAATTATTTAATTTTAAGTACACTCTCAAGCCTTACTATCTTGGTCACAATTCAGCAAACAGATTAGCCATGTTTCATCCTTGAAATTAATCAGATGCACACATACTTCCCTGAAAAAAGAATTATGTAAGATTATACTTAGAATTAAGCACATTTTAATGGAAGGAATGCATTTTTTCATGTGTCTTCAAGCACCTGAGATGTGCACAACAAATGTCAATAAAACAACACTGATGTTCAATTTTAGGGGAGTCTTTATATGCTTAAGTACATTTTTTAGGCAGAACACAAACGTTTTGTGGGATCTGGGCTTACATGTACTATAGCGTGACAGTTCTGTGGTGAATGCTTAAGATTTTTGGCTCTAATTTCAGTGATGTAAGTTTCAGTTATTCCTCCCTTTCCATAAAAATATTAATAAGCTGTATGATTCTTGATGCAGTTGGCTGAAAATCAGGGACTAGAAAGTGTAATAGAATACAGAACGGTCAAACTCTGAATTGCATGTATGTTCTTGGGTGTGCTGTACATTCTGGAAAGATCACATTTTTTCTCTTCTTTAAAGCCAAAAATGTTTCTTTTTGCTGAAAACTGTATTGGTCTGTAGATTATGCACATGTGGTAAGGAGAGAGATCTCAGTGCTTGCATCCCCTATCCTAAAAAACTCAAAAAATTGGTTGGATTTTTTCAGAAACTTTGTGTCGTTTTGAACGTATGTATATGGAAGAGGAACATGGAAATCTTTCATGAACATTTATTAATGGTTTAAGTCCAGTTTTGATCAAAGAATGAAGCACTTTGACAAGTCTCAACACCTGGGTGCACTAGATAAATTTCCTTCTTTGTATCACTTGCCAAAACTAGGGATACTTTGAATGTATCCTGGAGTGTTAAAACTGGTGAGACTTTCTTGAGCATATGCTTCAAAACTTTGCCATCATCACATGCATTAGTCTTCTTTGAAACAACAGAACACTTTTGTAGACTTTCTTCTTTTCCCCTGTGAGTTTAAAGGGGTTATGCTTCTCTCAACTTCTTGCCAAATATGAGTAGTTGTTGGCACGGGTGATAGGTGATAGGAAATGTCACACATTGGACATGAGCCAGGGAATGTCCAAAATGTGACATTGGACCATGGGACTTGCTTCCAACAGCATCACTTCACGGGTATCTGCACAGGCAACACAGGACTAGTTTCTCTTTTTTACCATGCCCACACCATGTGCTGCGAGTGGCTCTCATACTGGCTTTGGAGGCTCTCTGAAATTAAATTTTACTGGCAAGTTGAGCGATTGCAAGGCTTTGCTTGGCACTTCTACCACCACTATTGTGAGGCTCTGGCTAAAATACAGTAATCTATTGAAGAGTTTTAGAACTAGCTGCTTATAGGGAAATCTTTCACTGTGCTTAATTCAGCAGGTTGAAATGTACCCTGGAACCAAAAACTGCCCAGGGGAATTTCTACCGCTACTCTACTACCAGGTTGCCTGGTTGGAATTTTCTTGCAGATCCCCCATGTTTCATGGCAATTTGGGATCCTGTGGTATTTGTGGGATGTCATCCTACTTCCTGTGCTAAATGGCTACCTTCATTTGCTTGTCTCCAGACTAAATGCAGACAAGACAAACATGTTTTATTCCTGCTTGCTCACTTCAATGCTTCCCGGTCTCATAAACTGATTGTCCTTCCTCCCAGGGAAGGAGGATTTTTTGTCTCCAAAAAACAAAACAATCAACCTTTATTAATGAGCTTCAGAAAATCTAAAAATTTCTAGAATGAGTACGACAAGAGTGTATATTTTGTCTGTACAGTAAAACAGTTTAAATACTCATGGCCCAAACATTACCAGTGGTTTATGGAGCTGCAGTGGCTCATAGGTTTAATATAAAACAGTGTTATACCATAAGAACAATTCCTTTATTTTGTTTTGGTATAACAGTAGATCTGTTAAAAGGGTGGATAATGCAGTGATTTTATTTTACTGTAGAGCATCAATAATATTTGAACATGCAAGCTATACAGCAATGCCAGTGGAATGTGTTGCCAGGGACTATGTAAGATAAAGTGCTTTGGCTCTAGTTGTTAAGCTTGATTGTTTGTGCCTTTTCTGACCCTCCAGGTAATGGTGCCTGGCAGACAAAACTCTCTTGTACTTCACCCTCTGCTGTCTGATACAGAATACAAAGTTACCATAACCCCCATCTATTCTGATGGGGAAGGAGTCAGTGTCTCAGCTCCTGGCAAAACTTGTAAGTACAAACTTTCTGCCTGTCTTTGGCCAGGACATGCATGAATAAAGACTTGCTCTTGTGGCCCTTTTCCCTTGGATGTAGGAATGTATTTTAGTATAAATGGGGGCTTATTTTGCACTACTTATATGACTTGAACTTTAATTTAATCTCACTTGATTGATTTATAAACAGTGGGTTTCTCCTAACTGACAAGCTGTATTTTATATTCAAATACTCTGAGTTTGCAGAAACGTGTTCAGTTATAAAGCTGGCAAATCCTTGATAACTAGCCCACCAAGGGCAAGCCAACTCATACAGGAAATAAAGCAAACAAAGCCTGCTGAGATGCTATCAAACCAACCATTGTACTGTTAGGTTTTCTTTTGTGTGAGATAATTACTTTCTGAGGGTCATTAGAAATGCTGCTGAACTTTTTATAAAAGTGATTGCATTATCTCCAGAGTTCTGACCGAGTACCAAAAGATTACTCATCTGTAATCTTAATAGCTTAAGCTTCTTCTCTACTGTATGTTGTAAAAAATCCTTTCATTGTGCACTTGCAGTCATGATAGTATAATTTCACTGAATTATTCTCCTAATTTACATAATTTGTCTTAATTGAAGTGCTATTTATGCAGAGACTTAAATAACTTATAAGTAATTCCTTTGATTCCATTCTACAGCATTAAGTATTCAAAAGAGCATGATTTGTACATTAAAAACTTTAGTGCAATTGGATTGGAAGAAGCTATACAATGTATAATTATCTCTAAATTATTTTACAGTTTTAGGAAAAAGTAAGAAAATTTTTTTTAAAAATGTAGGGACAAAGTTTGGAATTAATTTAAATATTCATTGTTTGTTCATCAAAATTTGTAGTTAATCCACTGCGTAATGCAAAGGATCAATTTGATTAAGGGTTTCATCCTGGTAGTTTTACCTGTAAATCTGAGAGTACTGGGGTATCATGGGGGTATCTTTTATTTGCATATCTTGATTTTTCTGTATGAGCCTGTATGAGATAAACTTGTAAAAGCCCGGTTTGGTTTCCTTTCAGTGCCCCTGTCTGCTCCTAGGAACTTGCGTGTCTCAGATGAGTGGTACAACAGATTACGTATCAGCTGGGATGCCCCACCCTCAGCAACTATGGGTTACAGGGTTGTCTACAAACCTGTCAACAGTGAGTTTTCAGACTGATTTTTCTATGATCACTTCTGAGTGGACATCATCTTTTGCTCAGTTTTGTTCTTAAATCTATCAGTTGCAGTTACAGCCTTGAAAGTGTTATTAACTTTGGTGTCTCATTTTTGAATATGAAAGTTTCATAATCACAGAATGGTGCAGGTTGGAGAGGATCTCTGGAGATCATCTGGTCCAACTCCCTGAACAAAACAGGACTAGCTTGGAACAGGTTTTTGCTGGATCTTATCGAGTCAAGTTTATAATATCTCCAAGGACAGAGATCTTAAAACTGCTTTAAGCATCTCTTGCAGTTTTTGACTACTGTCACTGCAAGTGTCTTTGCTAATATTTAATAAAAATCTCCCATGTTACAAAATTTATCTTTTCTCTCCTACATTTTCCTGTTTGCCTCAGAAGACATTGTGTCTCTGTCTTCTCTACCACCTTGCATGAGTAGGTGTAGGCAGCAGCAGATTTCCCCTTAGACATCCCGTCCTAAAGCTGATTAATTCCTCTCTTTCAGTCTGTGTTTTTATGTCATTTTATTATAACTCTATTTCAGAGATTGTTTTCTTTCTTCATATTTCTCTCTTCTGTATCCTCCTACTCAACCTCCTTCCCCTCACAACACAAGGTTTTCATTTCTTCTCAGACACTTGACATTGTGTTTGTTGTCCATATTGTGAGGGCTGCATCCTTTGCCCACGTGTACATTGCAGCAGACAAGACATCCAGAATCCTTCAAATTTCTTTAGACAAACAGGGTCCTCTGTTGACAGCAAATCACAGATGTGAGACCATTAAGGGACTGAAAGACTCTCCAAAGACAATACAGTTGCCTGGTTTCTGATGTGTATCCAGAACAGCTAGGGGAGGTGATGAAGGAGCTGTTTGCTGTTCTGATTTGGGGAGGTTTCATTCTTTTCTATTTTCATTATCATTTTTGCACAGTATTAAATGATGCTGTTGTATAAGAACCCCTGAGGGACTGTAGTGCTGGCTGGCATCTGCTGTCCTCCTTGTTGGTCCTGGCACACAATCAAACTGGGGAGATACTTGGCTGCCTATTTAGAGCAGTAGTAAGTCACTGAAGCAGAACAAAGGGGTCCTAACAGATGCCAGTGTCCAGCTCTACCATAATGAATCTCACCACTGAATTTTCCAAGTGTTATGTCTTCTATCCATGCAAGGATTGAAGAGAATGTCTTTGTGTATGGTTTAAAAAAAAAAAACAAAAAAACCACCAAAAAACCCTGTCAAAATATAGCAGTAGCTTTAGGAACACATGCAATTTTTTGTAATTTAGTGGATGAGCAAATGATTTTCTAATTTATTTCTTTTTTTGCAGCTCCTGGTCCTGCACTGGAGACCTTTGTAGGGGATGATATTAATACCATTCTCATTCTAAATCTCTTCAGTGGAACGGAGTACAGTATTAAAGTATTTGCTTCATACTCAACAGGCTTCAGTGATGCCCTAACAGGCGTGGCCAAAACCTGTAAGAATGATTTCATGCTGTTCAGATCTCTACAGGCTGCCTTTCCTTACAACCGTGGCTTTCTGCAGCTCCCTGAATAAATTTTCATGTGGAAGACTTTCTCAGTTATGTGCAAACTGATTTTCTGAAATGAAAGTCTCTCTTTCTTTGAGACTATACCAGGCTTTAAAGTGATCTGCTGGGCATTAGCAAGACAGGCATCATAAAGTAGTTATTATTTAACAGCTAAAATATATATTTGCGTAGTAGTAGATGTAAATTTCCTTAATGAAAAGTCTATTTAGTGTAGTTTTTCTAGCTCCACATATATAAAAGATTATTTACTCTTCATATAGCTAAAGCTCAATTTTAAATTAAATTTTGACAGAAATGCTGCTGTTACTATGATAATTTTATACTTACTTAAAATATCTGAACTTTTTAGCAGCATTCATTATTTAGTCTTAAGTAAATTGCCTACAGTTCTAAATTTTTGTTTTAAAGGTTCACTTCTTTTTTAAATTCTTGCTTTAGATTTTCTTGATGTTTCTTGAACAACTATGGAAATTATTTGCTAAAAATGAATTGGCACTGGTTTCACTGTAATTATTTTCTTTTTTTTTTTCTTGTATGTCATATTAGAGGTGTAAAACTATTTTTTTATATTTAATTTTCAGTGTTTCTGGGTGTGACAAATTTGGATTCCTACCAAGTCCGTATGACTAGTCTGTGTGCTCAGTGGCAGCTTCACAGACATGCTACTGCATACAGGGTAGTTATAGAGTCACTTGTGGGTAAGTTACTAAATAATTCAATATGCAGCTACAGCCCAATCCAGAGAATTGAATTGCATAGCAACTGTGTGCAGTTAGACCTGCAGAGTGGCTCCTGAAATACTGGAAATGAGGGACAGAAGAGAGTTGTGTACACACTGAATTTCAGAATGGAAATAGCATCCCTTTCCTTTTATGTCAAACACATGTTGATAACTTGTGCTTTTTATGACTTTCATCTATCAGTAGAAGATAGGTAATTACCTGAGTTTTTCACTGGTGTGAGGAATAGAAGATGGATAAAGGATGACCTGAATACATCAAAGTTTGTAAATACACCACCAGCAGCAGCTCTGTAGGATTAGGTTAGACAGAAGAGGGCAGAAGGGTGGGAAAGCTCTGAATTAATCCAGACCATGGCAGCAGAACCAGAACAATATCCAGTTTTGTTTGTTCTCATTCTGTTGATGCTTCATTATAGCCTATAGTAGTAATGTTGCTCATATGGATAAACATGGCACAGTTTTATGCAGTCACACAAGGTATCTTGATGCTTTTAGGACTGCCTCTACAGAGGGTAAATTACAACCTCCTCAGCCTCACTGGTTCTCAGGTGTAGCCAGATGTAGAAGATGTTATGGAGAAGTCAGTATTTGTGCAGACCAACTCTCTTATCCCAAGTAGACATCAGTGGTGTTCTGAATGGCAGCAAATTAAAACCTTGGATAACTTGAGAGAAGTGCAGTTAGTAACAATTAATGGGCTGTGTTAAAGGTATCATGAACAACAATACTGATCTTGTAGCAAAAAAAGTAATGACCTTTCTGTGGAATGGCAAGTGGATGGTTGATAAGGTTTATTTGAAACCCTGGAATACAGACAAGGTATTCAGATAGCAGAGATCTTGGCTCACACAAGGCAGCACAGACATCCCTCTCATCTGGGAGCTAGCCAACATTCTACTTTCTTCATATAGAACTGCCAGAATTGTTTTAGCTGAGCTGAAAGCACCTAAATGTGAGCAGAACAACTTAGAGTGTGAACAAATGTTTCTTATTAATATCTATCCTTAAGGGATTTGATTGTCAGATCGGGTGTGTGTCTGGCAGTGACACAGGCAGTGATCAATTATTTTTATACTAGTGTAACACCTGATAAGCACTGAATGAATGCCATTTTTTTATATATTCTGTAAAATGTGAGATCAGTTGTTTGTATTTCACTTCTTCCTGCTGCAGATTTTAAATTGTGATAAAATTTTTCTTGTTATTAAAACATGCCTTATGCTATTTCCAGTACCCATCTGGAAATTTTTCTATTGTCAATGTATTTTCAAATTCAGAATTTAGCAGAATCAGTTTTGGAACCCAGTAAATGCTATTCCTTAACTGTCTTGCAAAGTGATTACTAGTGAAAGCTGGAATATGATATCTGGTTCAGTCTCTCTTGCTGTGACCAAGCACATTACAGATGCTGAGAAGCAGAGGAGTAGACAAACAATGCCACAGAATTACATAATGCAACAATTCCTTGTTAGACTCTGATAATTTATTACTAGATCCAAAGCCCATTCATGACAGTGTTAGTGATTTTTATTGCCTGCACTGCATGGGGCAAAATTAATCTTTTTGTCCTGAAGATGTTTGACACATTCCTCAGCTCCTATTTAGTATGAAGAATGAAATGTTACAGAGACCTCTGCACAGAGGTCAATTGCCAAAAGTAAGGCAGCATGTAGTTCATTAACTTATGTCAACCTCTTACTCTTCATATGCTGTCATGTATCCTTCTTATTTATGATTTAAGTTACTTTCTTCAATAAAACAGTAAAAAAAAATTATGGTTTCTTTTGTAATTCCAGATGGGAAAAAGCAAGAAGTAAATCTTGGTGGAGGGACTCCTAGACATTGTTTCTTTGAGCTGATGCCTGGAACCAAATATAAAATCAGTGTTCATACACAGCTTCAGGAGCTCGAGGGCCCTGCTGTGAGCATCATGGAGACAACGTGTGAGTAAAACAGAGCAGGGCTCAGCCAGCAGCAGAAATGCTCGATTGCTTCTCATGTTCTGCCCTTTGCCCACACTTATGCTATTGCTACACAGTTTCCTTCAGCTGAGCTGTAAATTTTTCAACTGCATTGTGACTCCTCCACAGAGGTGCAGGATTCTTACTTTACTGCTGTGAATTAATTGTTAAGTCACATTCAACAACTCTGTTGGACTTCTAAATGAGAATGAAACAGGGAGAATGGTTTAGCTTTCTTCATAAAAAGTCCCACTAGGGAATACTCTGAATATCTGTGACTTCAGGGTTAAAAAACACAGAAAAATTAAGCAAAAAGAGAAAGTTTTGTGTCCTGCAGTTCTTGTTATTTAGTAAAATTAACTAGTGTTTGAATAATTTACAGTTAAATGGGACCTTGAAAACCAGTTTACTTAAGTATTTTAAAACAAATCAACCAACCAGACTTTATTTTTATTACATCAGACAGACAAAAAAACCAAACCCCTCACAGCTGTTTACGAAAGCAAGATCCTGCTGTCCTGAGTTCAAAATACTGCAAAATAAAACGTGGGACTGCTAGAATGAATATTTTACCTTTCTTTGAGCCCATTTCCAGTCTCAGTGTTACCTATCTTCTCATACTCTGTTGCTATACACCACAATGCTGTTCCCTTTCTCTCAGGGTAGAAAGTGTTTATACTTTTCCTCTTTTCCTCCCACGCTTATGGTTTCACATAGGAGAAACTTGCCCAGGTGCATGACTCCAATTCTTCATTGACCAGGGCTCATTCTCTGAGCAGTGAGCAAAAAGCCAAGCTTTTTCTGCTTTTTGGGGACTTGCATTTAGTGTGCTCTGCAGTTTGGGGAGTTAGGAAACAGGAGGAAGAGCACACACCTTGGCCTGTATGTCTATTTGAGAATGATGGTTTGTGATGCAGACAAATTACTGTCTCACCTCAAAGGGAAACAGCCTTCAGGGTGACTGGTACCTCCCTGGTGCTGAGAGCAGCCTTTCAAGAGTCACCTTAGAGCAGCTGTGAGCCTTTCTAAATGGGTCTGGTCCTGGGTTGCTGTGGCCACGGGGGTCCTGGGCACTGCTTTCTTGTAGGTGTCTCAGAGTCCATCCTGTTGTTGAAGCCAAGGAAAAACCCCTTTCAGCTGCAGTGGGATGTGAACATGAATGAATCCTGTTTGCACTGATCTTTCCCAAATGCAGGTTCCTTTTCTCAGGCTGTCATATCTAACTCTCTCCATTGCCTATAAATGTAACTTAGGTGTTACAGCAAGTAACAAGTTTAGTCTCACTTGAAGGACTGATGTTCTGTCACCCGTGGCTTTGTATGCTAAATGCATTGAATAAAAATGGGAAAGAGCCCCCTGAACGAAAGTGGAACCCTTTCCTCACATAGAGTTGTGGAGGTCAATGCCTGTGCATTTTATCTCTGAGAGTTCAGCTGGGCTATATTGAAAGGCACGAAATAAAGCTCTTGCATTCAGAAAAGCTGTCAATCAGTAATTGGCTATTCACCTAGGTCTCTGCAAGGCTGAAATTCCAAAGTAAATTTTCAGACAAAGGGTGAGGGACATTTTCAGAAACTCTGTGAAGTAACTTTAGTAGAAGTTGCTGCAGACAACAGAATCACAGTCCTGTAGAGTTGTGGTCAGAGCTGTGTTTCTATCTGGAAATGTAACAGGGTCTTTTGCCAAATTCAGAAAATTCTTTATCAGGGCAGACTCTGATCTGCTCTGAGTGCAGGCACTGGCTTGCTTTTGCTCTCTGTCTTTACATTTTGGACTGCAGGACTAATTCCAGGGTGAATAGAGATCTACTTCCAGTTACAGAGGGCTGGTTTTGGTGAGAAAGGAACAGGACACTGACCTTTTTCAAAATGAATTAAGGATTCAAGGTCAAGAATAGGGCTGCCACATGGTCTACTACGCTGGGGAATCTCAAAAAGGGGCAGTTCCAGTAGTTTGGGAGTATTATTGTACCATTCACTTTGAATATATAGCCATTAATTGTTGGGTAACAGTAATGTTCTTTTTCAGGTGAAGTTTCTTGCACACACTCACCTACATTTATCTCCAGTTGCATAACTAGTTGATTAGAGATGATGATTTTTTTTAATGTGGAGATGAGTAGAAAATGCTGTGTTTGTTAAAGATAATGGGCTTTTAATCATGTTTGAATACTTCTTCCTTTTATTCTCCAGTACCATTTCCTACTCAACCACCAACAACACCTTCAACACCACCTCCACCACCTACAATCCCACCTGCAAAAGAGGGTAAGTGCTGCATTTGTGAGTTTCTAGTGATTTTAAGGTGTTGATCCAATGTTTTTCTGATCCTGATGGTATTTTAGACCTGTGAGGAGCAAATCTCATGATGCATTTGCTACAGAAATATTGTTAAGGCAGCTTAAATTTAGTGAGCCAAAAATCTGATGTCATTATTGTATTGTTAAAATTTGGCAAAAGGATGGTTAATATATGTGACACTTCCTTTTTCCAAAACTCATACATATTTTGCAACTGAAGCAGACATTCTAGGATAATTAAACTTCAAAAGCAGCATTATTTTTAAATATGTCTCCTTTAGATAATTTGAAAAGTATGGGCCATGTTCAGTCTCTCCTCTTTAAATGCAGTCTTTTTTTTTTTATTATTTGAACATGCAGTGTTTTCTACAGGGTCTCATAATATTTCTCTGAGAGGAGTGTTATTGGTGGAGACTGAGGATCAAGTACATCATTTAAGTTGGTGGACTAAACTGAAGTGTAGAAATTGAGAATTTAAGCCATAAGCATAGGGAAAAAAGACTTTGTTGTGTATGTTTAGAACAGCATACGAGCAGATGATAAGGGTTTGTTGTTATCCAAGGAGTAATCAACAGAAAATTAATAATACAGGTTTGTAGCTTCTTGTCCCATTCTCTGGATTTAGATGAACATTTTTCTTCAAGATGAAATATGTTGAAAAACATATATTTGCTTTGAGACAGTTTGCTTCTGATCCCAAGCAATAGACTTGGGTTTCTGTGAAGTGCTGAAGGTTCCCAGTTCCCAGGAAAGAGTGAACAACCTGTGTGAGCAAATGTAGAGCTCTTGCAGGCCTTTTTGCATAAGAACATGCTGGAATAAGATGAGATGGGTGCAACCTGCATTGCTCCTACATAGTGTGGCTGAAGTGCATTAGGCACTGCAGACCTTGGGGTAACTTTTTGGATGGAATAGTCTCCCACTGAGAACCTCCACAGCTGAAATTCTCTCATCTTGCGTACTGTGTCTTGCCAGGAGTCTGGCATTGTGTAAGCTCATAGGTGATTTTGCTTAAAAACCTAAAGAAAAATAGAAATGATTAGCCAGACTTTAAAGAGCCATTGAAGTGTATTCTGTGATAGGATCTATCAGTGCAGACAATTCTCCCTTGCAGAGCTCAGCGGGTTCTACACCTGCACTGAAGTCAATGCCAGCAGGTCTGTTGGCTGAAGCATAATTAGCTGACATTAAACAAGGGCTTTTCATGATGGTTGCATTTTCTTAAGTGATTTATGAGATTTCATGAGGAGTTGAGGCATTGCTTTAATTCCAAAATTCATGCTTTTCTTCCTCAGTGTGCAAAGCAGCCAAAGCTGATCTGGCATTCCTGGTGGATGGGTCATGGAGTATCGGAGATGACAATTTCAATAAGATAATTAACTTTCTCTATAGCACTGTGGGAGCTTTGGATAAGATTGGTCCTGATGGAACACAGGTAATCAACACGTGCAGACATGGAGGGTGCATGGAGTTGACAGGGTATTTTAGACTAGACCAGAAGTGAAAAGAATCAAGAAGTAACTGACATCATTTCACAGTTCCTCTGAAAATGTAAACTGTTCTAGGTCAGGATCTTTTTTCAATATCTTTTTATGCACACCATATGTTAAAATTCACAATGTAAATTTTGGTAGCATGAAAGCAAGTATCATTTCAGTGTCCTCTAATTCTAATGCGACTTAAGTTTGTTAATTCTTTTGGTACTTGCTGTAGTAGGTTTATATGTTTATATATAAATAAACTAAAAATGGCATTGATAAGAAAAATTAAAGGATCTGTTATTTTAAATCACACACTCTACAGAATCTACAATGCTTGAAATAAAATTTATGATGATGGTTCCATTTATGTATTTGTTTAGAGAGATGCTCCAGAACAGATTAGTGGCAAATATGTTACTGTTTTAAGTGTTACCTGTATAAAATGTGGTTTGGTAATCTCTTTGGAAACTTATTTGAATTTTTGCAAACCCTGAAGGATACTTTTTCTTGCTATACAGCTAAGTTTCCAGAATATAGTTAATGGTGCTTTAGAAACTTTTTCACAAATTTAAACATAATAGCTCCTTTTAAATCAGGAGCACCACTTACAGGAATATGAAGTTCAATATCTGCTTTGTGAGTTGTAGGGGGTTAGTGTACAATATTGTAATACAGAGTCTTAATTCATGTAGTGTCTTATTTGACAGAGGCAATATTTCAAAATATGTTCCTGATTTTTCTGTTACTTGCTTCAGTCTTGCTCCCTAGCTTAAGTTACTTATGTGCAGTTATTAATTTGTGGAGACTGAATTAAGTTCCAGCAGTTCTGAATATGAATAACTGTGCACGTGTGAGCAGCTGTAACCAGGATTTTGCTTTTGGGCTCAATTGAGAGTGCTTCTGCCAAAGTGGGTATTACTGTTCTCATCCTGTTTGCTGCAAAATGAAACCAGAAAGTGTTAGATAGTTGCCAAGGTTGCAGAGAGTAAAATTAAACTTTATTAGTGAAAGCTTTCTTAAAGAGAGAAAAAAGTCTGTCTTCAATTTAGAGATGAAGCAAAATTACAAGATAAATCCTTGTTTTATATGGTCAGATTCACTTACTTTTTGCTTACACAGTGGGTGGTGCTTTTGTAATGGACATCTTCTATGTGCACAGGTGGCAATAATTCAGTACAGTGATGATCCCAGGACAGAATTTAAATTGAATGCATACAAAACAAAAGAAACTCTTCTTGAAGCTATTCAGCAAATAGCCTATAAAGGAGGAAACACAAAAACAGGTGAGAGAAGTCGTGATTGTTATTCAGATTTTCTCCTTGCTACTCTGTGCAGTATTTCTTTCGCATTTGCTAAGTGATTTAATTAATCACTGCAAAACCAGCGAGAACATGCTATCTCCACACTGGAGATGAAATGTGAGCTCTGAAATTGGGAAGTCTTTGTAATCTGTAGTTTATACACTTCAGCCCCTACTGCAGCGTATTCACCCCACTGACCAACAGTGATAACAAGGATCAGAGAGGCAGGGAGAGGAGCAAGGGGGCCAAAACAAATTAGTTTGGGGGTAGTGGAAGGTGGAATGGGGAGTAATATGAAATGATCTTGGCAAGTGGGCAGAAGATTGAAAAAGGGGAGAGGATGGGAGGGAGATTGCAGGGCATGTAGAAAACTGGAGAGAGTGGAAAGTCTGTTTGGTCATAAGCCAGGACAGTTAATCCCTGTGGGATGTTTAAGATTGGGATGGGGAAAGATGTCTGCTAACTGAATGAGGGTGCATTTTAATTAATCCCTTAAGATAGCTTTCTGATACAAAAAAACTATAGATAACAGCTGAAAGGGTTAAAATCTGTTTTAGTTGGAAACCATATGTTTTATTATTTTCAGACTGTACAGAAATTTCTTGCAGCTGTTGTATTGCACCCAGTCTCAGCATTATCAAAATAATTTTTCATTTACTACAATGGCACTCTCAGTTGTCAATGCAGACAGTGCTCTACAGTCCAGAAAAGGAAAGTTTTGTTATGTCTAACCTAGCCAGCAGCTAAATATCACACAGCACTTAATCACTGCCTGCCCCACCTCTGGTGGGATGGGGAAGAAAATAAGAAAAGGGCAAAACCTGTGGGCTGAGACAACAGCGGTGTCATGATTGCAATAAAGAAGTATATAATGATAATAATAGTAATTAAACGGGATATAACAAATAAAGGGAGAGGAATCCCAAGAAAAGCAGGTGAAGCTCAGTAGAGTTGCCCCCCTGCCCCATCCCTGAGCAGGGATTGGCCTCTCCCTCCTGGCCAACTCCCCCAGTTTATATACTGGGCATGACGTTCTCTTTGTGGAGAATCCCTTTGGCCAGTTTGGGTCAGCTCTCCTGTGTACTCTCCCCTCCATTCTTCCTGTGCAGCTGCTCAGGGGCAGAGCGTGAGACACTGAAAAGTCCTTGACTCAGGGTAAGCACAGCTTAGCAACAACCAAAACATCATTATCAACATTAGCCTCATACAGAGTCCAAAACTCAGCACTGTACCAGGACTCAGAAGAAAATTAGGTCTATCCCAGCTGAAACCAGAACACCCACACAAATCATGTTTGTGATCTTCACCTTCCCGATTGAAAAATGAATGGCCAAAGCCATCAGAACCTGAAACATTAAAGTAAAAATCAAACTTTTCTAAATCTTGATTTTAGCAACTACAGAATGAACTGAATGACAGACTAGTCAGGACACAACAGATTTATCTTTTTATGTATGTCTAACACATGATATGTGAAGGCAGTAGAAATTGGATTTATATTACAGTCAATGTCAATTTTTGTGTTACAGGCAGAGCCATTAAACACGCACGAGAAATCTTGTTTACAGGGGAGGCAGGCATGAGAAGGGGCATTCCCAAGGTTTTGGTTGTCATTACTGATGGGCGATCACAGGATGATGTGAACAAAGTCTCCAGAGAAATGCAACTAGATGGTAAAAAGTGTAGTTTTATAAACAATTCACATTTTCTTTCTTTCTTGTTAATTGCATCTACGTAAGTGTGGGCATGAGGTAAGGATAACTTTTGCTCCAGTTTTTCAGTATTAAAAAAAAACAGCAATTGCTGAGAAACACAGAATATCCCTGGGATATGATTAGATTCTGGATATTTTTGGTGATTAATGGAATTATTTTTCATTTTGGCAGCAGTGCTGAAATCTTGTAGTAGTCAATGGAGTTGTTCCCAGAATGAAGAAGTTGGGGAATATGATCCTGAGAATCTGGATGGTCATCTATGAAGTGTAGTCTTGTGGTTATGAGCAAATTGAACTATTTTGTTTTCTACACAAGAGATCCTTTGAAAATTCTTACACTGTTTCTGACCTGCTGTCATGTTACACTGGTTACCTCTAGGAATTTTTTTAAAGCTTCAGTTTTAGAGCTTTAAGCAGCTGTACCATGTTGTGTGTCTAAGTATAAGAACTGGATTAATTGTTGTAGAAGTTTGTATCAAAACCCAAAGGGCACAGTGCCACCTGGGACAAAACTGAAGGATGGAAGAGAAAAGCTATCTTCCTCTAAATGTGAGGTGACCTAAGGGGAAATTACATTTATGCCTTTAATTTGCTTTTAGCTTTGACAGCTATTAAGTTCTCAGTGTATTTCACTGATTTCAGAAACCAAAAATAATTGTCCAGCTTGGCTGCCTCCTTGTTTTGTTGCTTGATGCTGAGTGTAGTGACTTCATAAATAAAGCAGACGACAAAATAGTGGGCTTGCATAGCTTATTTTAAGTATCAGTAAAGAAAACCGTGTATTTGTGAATGAATTGCAGTTTGTGTCTAAGCTGAACAAAAAACATTCATGTCTCAGGTAAGTTTTCCAGTTGCATTTTCAGCTGCTAGACTGGGAATGACCCGCAGAGAAGATGGGCCTTTGTGAGGGTTGGTGGCTGGGGTGTGCACCACTTCCCTTCTCCCATTTCCTCTGGGGTGGGCTGTACAGTGAGGCTGCAGATGGGCTGCAGCAGGCACTGGCGGGCATCTCTGATGGACACTGGCACAAAGAGGTGCTGCTCTTGAATGAGACATGAAGATACTGTTATAATGTATTAAATCTAAGTTTTGCTATGCTAAAAGCAGAAGGTGATGAATGCCCCTGATCCTCATTCAAACTTAAAGATAATATTGCTTGACAGGAGTAAATTTGTGACTGAGCCATGCTGGAACAGTGTATCCATTAACTGTATTCAGCCTGATGCAGAGAAAGGGAGAATCTTGAAAAACTTACAGCTCTTTTGTTGCTCCTGAAACATGTAGGATACGGTTTCTATTTCATTTAAATCTTTTAAGTCAGGCTCAAATTTTGAAAAAATATTCCTGCTAAATATATAGAACAGATTCAACCAGTGCAGTTAAGTTGCTGATGGAATGAGAATGCATTTATTTCAGTGTTCACTCGTGAGGCAGCAGTGGGTTGAAATCCTATATATATATATACCAACACATGGCACAGAAAAAATCTGTAAAGGACCTACAGGAAATTAATGTCTCTACTTTGTATTTATTATGTACTTGGATATTTTTGTGTAATAAAGTACAACATTAAATTAGAAAAGCATTTAAACATGTGCTAAACCTTTAAACTACTGAGTAGTCATATATCTTCAAGAAAACACTAAAGTTTTACTTTAATTAACTAATTAAGAAAGATAGCCAGAAGAAATATTTCACGGAGACTGTATTACCTTTATTTTAGATTACATAAGTGAATTTTCTTGTGGTATAGGATAATAACAAAGTGTCCGCATTTGTGTTTAATCAGTAAAGGAGCCAGTGCAATACAGGTGTGTTTATATTTTATTTCCACTCTCTAAATGAAAGACTCACAAGAGTGTTCCTTTTTGTCTTACAGGTTTTAGCTTTTTTGCTATTGGAGTGGCTGATGCTGACTATTCAGAGTTAGTTAATATTGGCAGCAAGCCCACTGAAAGACATGTCTTCTTTGTGGATGACTTTGATGCCTTTACAAAGATTGAAGATGAGCTGATCACTTTTGTTTGTGAAACTGCATCAGCAAGTTAGCCAATTTGATTTCTGTTTGTCTCTAAAATAACTGCTAAATACTGGGGGGGGTTATAATTTTTAATTTGCTATTAAGACATATTCTTGATCTCTTAAATATAATTTACTGCTGATATTATAATTCTAATGTTATTTCTGCAGAAAATTAAGGAAATGAAGGTGTTGTGCCAACAATATAATTAATGTTTTTTTGCTATAAAGCTAGAATACAGCCATTGGTTGTCAAAAACTGATTTCAGATGTTGTTGGCATTTCAGAATCATAAAAGTTAATTATATTTTATTTTCTAGGCTACTTGCCCCCTCTGTAAGAGCACCTCATTCTTATTCAAGTCATATGGTTAATTTATTAATAGATATCCAATCATTAATGTTTGTATTATGAGAGAAAGAAGAATTGAAGCCTAAGCAACAGCATAAAACACACTCAGATTCTGAAATCTGTGAGAAAACCACACTTCAGTCTCTTTATGAAAATTAAAGGATAGATATTCCAGAGCAACACCTAATGATTATAGTTCAGTAATTCCCATGCTTTTAGGTGTGTGCCCACAAGGTGTTTCCTTGTGTGTAAGCCAGGAGGCAGGCAGTGTGTAGCTGATGTGAATCATTTGTGATTGTGAGGGGTCCTTGTGCACAGGACTGTGAGTGAACATGAGACTGAGTTATCAGAGCTGGGAAGCAGAAATAAGGTTGCTTGTGAACCATCTGGGGTTTTGACTGTGAGCTCTGCTTTCAATGGTAGAGAGAATGTTAAACATTGACAGTACTCAGCAGTAACATTTATTGGTCATTTGTGCCTGTTTTCTAAAAGTGATCTTCAAATGTGAGTATTCTGGGATGCCCTATGTGGTTGATATGCTGCCCTAGGCTTATTGATTTCCCACGGCACCTTTCCTGAAAGATACTAGTGAGCTTTCTTCCCTGCCAAAAGAAATATATAAACCAGATTTACAGCTATTTAAAATGTGAGCACACATCTTAAGTGCTGTTCTGGTCTCTCTTGCTCATGAAAACCACTGTGGAGTCTGAAAAGGTATAGAGAATGTCAGCTGTAGTACTTGAACTTGAGATGGGTTAGGCTGGAGAAACTCACAAATAGAGAATTAGGGAACACTTGGTTACACCCCAATATAAGACATACTTTATTGTATGCAGCAGGCTATGAATTTGTTGCATTTTTTTTTCAAAAAATTTGAAATTGCTGAAGAGGTTGTGAAGGCAGGTTTATAGGGGGGATTGGACAGATTAACAGACAGGAAATGCATAAAAAGATACTATCTGGAGCACACAGCTATGTATCCCTTAATATCTTTGCTACAACTCCTGGGGATCCTGAGGGGCATCAACAAGATGAAGTATAAAGTGGCCAGATTTGCATGTCCTTCCTAACCAACATCTCCTTTTGCTGGTCTTGGGGATAGTGCTGAATTTAGGGCTGAGTGCATGATTGTTCTGATACAATGGGACATCTCTTGTAATCTTAAATATATGTTTTCTTCTTTTCCAGCCTGCCCACTGGTAGTTAAAGATGGCAATAATTTTGCAGGTACATTATTTCTGTGTTAATTTTTGTTTATGATTTATGGAATCACTTTCATTACATTATTTTCACAATATTAGAAAATTCCCCTTCATGCTCCATTAAACATATGGAGAATAAAACTCTTTGATGCAGTTGAATTTGTCTTTTTTTTTTTGTCTCCTCTAAAGCAGTATTAATTTAAATTAATAAAATATATGTTTTGATACCTTCCAGGATTTAAAATGATGGAAATGTTTGGTTTGGTTGAAAAGGAGTTTTCAGCTGTGGAAGGGGTTTCCATGGAACCTGGTACATTTAATGTTTTCCCATGTTACAGACTGCACAAGGACGCTCTGGTATCCCAGCCTACCAAGTATGTATTCACATAGAAATACTCCCAAAACACATGAAGATAATTTTGTAGTGCAGGCAATTATTTATTTCAGGGACTAGTATTTTTAAGTCAGAAGAGCAGAGGTGCTAGTGTATATCTGTGTTACACTGATAAATAGGAAGAATGTTTGGTGTTCTGAGCCCTCAGTCAGTTTAATTCAAAAATTAGCAATTGTAGGTAAAAGCAGGTAGGCCCACTGGCTATTTTGGGTTTCCCACGAGCCAGTTTTAGTCTTGTGTCTGTGTAACACCTGGCAATTTCATGCAGGCTTGTTTTTGGGCAGATTCCAGTCTGCAGGACTTTGTGAGAGGTGCCTCTGGAATGCAGGTTGCAGTGACATGGAGTTCAGCACGTCCTTGGAGCAGGGATCAGAATGAGAACCTGCTTCAGCTGTCCTCAGTCACTTTTACTGCAGTTTGAGTCCAGCTGTTGGTTACAAAGGAAGATTTTCCCCTTATGTTGGATTGAGTCTGTGTAACCCCATCTAGCACCTTCCTGGGAGGCCAGACAGATTTCAGTCACAAGGACTGTATCTTGGAAGGGTTATGGAAGAGGCAGTGAAGAATCCCCTGACTGAACTGTTACAGTCATTCCTCAGAGAGGAAGTGATCAAACTGTTTATTCTGAACAGTGTCCATGTTGTGTTGGCTTCCTCTCAGTCCATACCCCCAACTTTGTATTAAGTGGCACCAGAGAGGAGCAGTGGCTCAGATGGATTACACGTGGGAAGGTGTAATGAGAAATATTCTTTAGCTAAGATAAGTAAGAAAGAAAAACAGTAGGAAATTGAAGGTTTATATCAGGTATCATCTGAGTGTGTGATGATCCTGTTGTATCCCAGTTGGAGCTATACTTCTTGGTGATGTTTCACATTCTCCTTGTTTAGTTTCCTCCTAGGCCTAGATGGACTGAGATGTCGAGAGATTAGTGTTTCTCACTTCTTTTTCCTTTCTGCTTCTTTCTAACTGGATCTGCTGCATTTATGTGCTATGCTCTAGTTGCCACCCCAGCCCAGTCTTACTGCTTCATTAGACTTTCACTCCTTTTCATGGTTCAGAGAACACCTTTCTTTTGATGATCCACAGGTATGTCTGAAAAATACCACTTGACTTTGTCACCTCATCTGTGCTCTGAATGCCATTAATTTTATTCTCCTTTCTGAGCTCTGTATCCCCAAACCTTGTGTTGAACCCACCCTGCTTACTGAGTTGGCTTTCATTCCTGTACAATGGACACACTGTAAAGGCCTTTTTCTTTCACCTGTTGAGTTCCCTCTCTTTCTCTGTGGGCAGTGGAACATCACACTTTATCATCCACTGACACTGTGCAGAATATACTGATTGTGTTTAACTCCCATTTCAGCATGATTCATATCTGTACATCTTCTCTGTGCCGGAAACACTTAAGAAAGAATGGGTCATGTTTGGGGAAAACAAATTGAGTAACTCTTGAGACTTCTTCCAGATCCCCTTACTGTGATTTTAAGGAATCAGACTAATTAATGTTTAACATACAGTCAGTTGTCTCAGACACTTGGCCAAATGCTTCACTTTGGGATTTGACAACAAAAGGTTAAATTAAATTGGAAGTAAGAAATAGTGAATTTTTGGAAATTACATGAAATAACATGCTTCTTTTATGTCATAAACTTCCTCTCTCTCTTCTGCAAAAATTCTAGGAAGCCAGACTGTATTTCAGTATGTGATCTCTTCTGACATCACTTTCTTTTGTATTGCCTTTGAAATGTATAAACTCCATTCTTTATATATGTAAAGCTTCCTATAACTGTCTGTCACTGCTAATTTTAATCCATTTATAATGGTTTAATGACAAAGGACATGCCTATTGAGACTGGTCTTCCAAGCAATTTCCAATGCCATTGTCTCTTAAATCAGACGGTTGCAAAGCTCTTGAGAGTGGCTGCTGTTTGCTAAAAGCTTTAAATATAATTAATTTCAGCTTTACTTCCAACTGGCCTCTGATTTGATCTTCAAATTTAAAAAAAGTTAATTTTTAAGGTCAGTTTTTTAAATTTCAAGGGAAACAATAACTTCTACTTTCTTCATAAGTCTTCTTTTAGGACAATCAAGTTGAGTAGATTTTATATACACTTTTATCATTTCTCAGTCTTGATTTATCAGGTAATAGAGTAATAGAAAGCATGTCAAGTGAAATTCTGATGAGTAAATCACCAGATTTAATGTTGTTTGAGTATCAAAGACATTATTTCTCTTACAGGTATTTGCATCCTGAAGGTCTCCCTTCTGATTACACCATCACGTTTCTCTTTCGGATACTCCCTGACACACCTCAGGAGCCATTTGCTCTTTGGGAGATTTTAAATGAAGCATACGAACCACTGGTTGGAGTTATTTTAGATAGTATGTATTTTGGGTTTTATCTGTCATTTTAACTGTACAAAGGATTCATTCTGTGTCTGCTTTTATTATTGCCAATGTTCCAGTCTGGTATCAGGACAACCACCAGTATGTGGCAGAGGGGAATCTCTAATGTATGGGTTTTAGATTCAATTAAACTAAGTTTAATTTGGAGTTAGAGTCAAATTTTGAGTTAACTGCTTTAAACTGGATTCCAAAGATCTGTACTAGATGTAATTTGATGTGAGGTACTCATCTGCTTTTAAAATTTCCAGTACGCTGAATCTAATTCCAATTGACTCTGCCTTGATTTAAGGCAGTGGTACTGGGAGCACATTGGCAATGCAGCCTGGTCAATAGCAGAGTCAGAGCCACACACATGAGCTCTTGGTGGCTCTTCATTTCCACTTGGTTTTAGTTTCACAATTGTGAAACAGGGATTATACTTTACAAGGTTTTACTGTTGAGAAGATGAAGATACTGTGATAGCTTTTCTTCATAGCTGCCCATTTGTCACCTTGAAATAGGTGGGAATGAGGCATTTAGCTGGCTTGAGGAAGTGTTTTTGTTGTCCAGCTCCCACACAGAGCTAATGGGAGTAGGACCAGGTAGACATGGGTGAGGTAGACTCAGAACTATTGGTCCTCCTTCCTGTCAAACCAGGACAGAGCATTTCTCTGATATAATTTGTTACTTCCAGGTCAGTATGTTGTTTATGAATGTGTTTTACTAACATTTGAGCTGTCATCTTTGGTCTGCTTTGTTAAATGCAAATGGACCCTTTCAAATATTGTATCAGTACTTGTCTTTAACACAGAGCTCCTAATTTTGATCTCCCACAGATGGTGGTAAAACTCTGACTTTCTTTAACTATGACTACAAAGGAGATTTTCAAACTGTGACTTTTGAAGGTCCTGAAATAAGGAAGATATTTTATGGGAGTTTTCATAAGGTTAGTAATGGCAATAGGGGAAAAAAGCACTCTAAATAAAGGCTTGGGAGTTTTTCATGTTTCAAAATCATCTTTCCTGAGGTCAGCTGCTGCCAAAAAAAGTGTATTTTGCATCACCTACCTTACTGTCGTAAGTCTCTTTGCAGTATTAGATAACCATTAAACAAATCATAGTTTTTTCACAAAGTTGATGTGTTCAATTTTCATCTCATACTTTCTGCCTCTGTTTTGGAGTTCATTTAAAAATACTTGTCTTGAAAAGTAATTTAGAAATAAATCAGTTTTTCCATTTAAGATCTGTATTGGCTGTGTCACTCAAAATAAAATGTCCAGAAAAAAAATTCCTTTTTTCATCAGAGTTGTAATTCTAAAATGTATTTTAAGAGCTATGCCACATTGAACTTTCTTTTGCGATTTGAGAACTTGTAACATTCTTTCTGAAAGCAGAAAAAGCAGCTATGGGATTGTAGCACCTATTTGTTGTGGCGGTACTTTTTTCAAAGACTTTTTACTGTATCTTTCCTAAACAAAAAAAAAACCAAAAACCCTGAGAGTTTTCTCATGACAGGACAGTTGTTGCTCATCAGTGAGAGACAACAGAGTGTGATCAAGGCAGGAGGAAAGATCTTGTTTGCTGTCCTCTGCTTTCTGTACTGCATTTGATGTGATCTGATTCTTTCAGTGTAAAAACTTCACTATGACAGCTTTTGCTGTCAATGTATAATTTACAAACTAAATTTTACTGCTTAGTTTTGGCTTTTGCAAGTGGCTGGCTATAGTGCCTGAAATGGTGAAATCCAGTGCTCTCTACAAGGAATGACCACATAAATCAAGGGCTCTGTGGAATCTGAGTGGTATATGAACATGGTGTAGATCTTCTGTTGGGACAAATTATTTACTTACTGAATAAATTATGTAAGTTGCCAATTTCTTTGCAGATGTTCCAGAATTAGAAAAATAAACTAAATCCATTAAACAGATTACAATCATAGAATAATTCAGGTTGGAAGGGACCTCTAGAGGTCACCCAGTTTATTTGCTTTGGAGTGTTTTTTGAGTTTCATTAGCAAACATGGAGTTAGGTGCTCATTTCAAAAATGCCCCCCTTTTCCCAAGGAAAGAGCAAATATATCCCATGTGCTCCTTTGTATCTTACAGCATCTTCTCTTTTGCTCAGTTGCATGTTGTTATCAGCAAGACCACGGCCAAGATAATTATTGACTGCAAGCAGGTGGGTGAGAAGACCATTAATGCAGCAGGGAATATCAGTTCTGATGGCATAGAAGTGCTGGGGAGGATGGTGAGATCCAGAGGACCAAGAGACAATTCTGCACCGGTGAGTGGAACAATCCTTTCAAACATTTAAAATGTCCCAAAGAACAACTGTTTGAGATCTTTGCAGTTAGTTTTAACTTGAAGCCAAGTGAATTCATATTTCAAATAGTAAAGTCCCAGCATTTCAGAAATTCTGCAAAAGCCTGCAGTAGTTGTCAACCTGGGCAAAATCTATTTTTTATTATTTTGATAAATAAAATCATAAGATCATCATGGTTGAAATTTTATTCTCAAACACCCATATAAACAAAGTTGATATGTTCAGGTATGACTTGTGTTCCAAATTTAATTACATAGAGTAATACAATTTAATACTCCTTTGCCTGAAATTATTTAAACTTTGGTTTTTTTAAATATTTTGTATTCATTCCCCATGTCTGTTATTCCCTCTGATTCTTTGTTTGCCCTTTAATTCCTGTCCACTAAAAAGTTGAACTGGTTTGGCACAGGTGATCTCCAAAAGCTCCCATCTTGGTATACCTAGCTCTTTTATAATATAAGACATTCTAAGTGTGAAAGATCTCCCCCCTCCTCCACTTTAAGTGCTCATTCATTCCTCTGCAATTATTCTTCTAGAAGCAGGAATTGATTATTCTTTTTGCATGACAACCAATGAGAGTCTTTGCATTTTGTTTTCTCTGGGGGGTTTGGACTTTTTTGGTGCCCAGTAGTGTTTGGTAATTTTCTTTGAACTTTTTTGACCTTAGAATGAGTTTAGCAGAGAATGTGAACCTTGAATAAAGGCCTGATTTGAATAGGAACGAGGTTTCAAATATGTATTTACTTGTTAATAAATGAAAATACTCTTGTTTAGTAAAAAATAAGCTCTCAGAATGTCTCTGTATTAAAAAAAAAAAGCTTTTAGGACTCAAACTGAAGGATAATAATTATATGAAGCCTGTAAAGACAATTACACAGAGAAACCTTTGTAGTCACATTCCAATAGAAACAGAAAAAGACAGACTTGGGAAATCTTGGAATCAGAGAAGTCTTTGTAAAGAAGTGGAAAGAAATGTGTCTTTTGTTAGAACCTAGGAATCTATACAAGAAAATTCAGACTTCCCACTCACTGAAAAATTTGATTTTGTTCAAATGAACTGTAAAACTGATGTAAGATTAGAAATATGTAGATGAAGGTGAAAATTCTTTAGTAGTATTAAGCTGTCATCAAATATTACCACATACACCAAATTAGAAACCAATCAAGAAAGCACTCAAATACCATCCTCTAAAGTCTCCATTCTGCACAATTTATTTATATTGAGTATTACTTCTGTGAATAGTCAAATTTAAGACATGAATGAGTTGGTTTCCTACTCCAAAGTTAGAGGACATCAAAGGAATCTAGTAGAAGGCAGGACAGAGGTTCTCAGAACAGCTGCTATATTAGTAGATCTCTTAGTTTTAGAGGTGCTTATTATATAAAATAAAAGTAAGCAGGCAGTTACTTCAGAATAAAATTGTGGCTGTTTTGTTCTAACTGTGTTCACACTGAACAGTTTAGCATTCTCAGAATGTTTTTAGTGTATTTTAAAAATAAATCAATACAATGTAGTCATTTTGATTTTGCCAGTCATTTCAATTTTGAGGGAATATAATTGTACCAGGGTTTGTTTTACCATCAGTGTATACAGTGTGCAATGGTAAAACAAACAGGCAGAAATAGATAGATAGAGAGATAGATAGATAGATAGATCGATAGATAGATAGACAGATAGATAGAATGAACAAAAGGGGGATTAGACTCAAGGGCCTGACCCTTTTAACACTTGTGAATAAATCATCTCAGGATTAGATTGTAGCCAGAGCAATGAAACCTGACTGGGACATGCAGCAAGTCATGTTTTCTATTCCTTCAGTGGGATTTAATGAAAAGTCCAGCTTTAAAACATCATCTACAATTGACAGACTTTCTCTTTGTTGATGTTTCCTCCTCCTTGAAGTTTAATTTGTTTGCTTGCATGTATATGTACTGTTAATAGCATTGTCTGACGTGGACTGCTGTTGAGAAACATTTGCAGAGCTGTAGCCTGGTTAAAGGAGGGCTTTTCTACCTTACTGATTCTGCTTTCAGGGCTGGATATTTAGAAAGCAAAATCACTATGAATGCAGAGAATTATGAATAAATGTTTAACAGTAGCAAAGAAAGCTTTGTTTTGGGTTTTAGCTTGAGTCAGAGCAACCCACATAATATTTTTTAAAAAGAATACTGAGTCATCCAACATTTGGTTGATGAATACAGCATTTCAGAAAATGTCTGTTTGCTCTTTAATTTACACCAACATACTTTATTGCTATGGATGTCCAGATTGCCTAGTCCACAGAAAATGAATGCATGTACACGCCTGTGTGGGACTGTACAAATTTTGCCAGTGCTGTCAGCCTTCCATTGTTCAGGATAACAGAACAGCCTGGGGTGGACTGGGTTATGGAAGAAAATGGCAATACAGCTTAAATTCTGAACCTAAGCTGCTCTCTGCACAAGCAGCTCTCAGGTGTTGCTGCACCCCATTCCTGGGGTGTCTGATTTGCTTAAGTGCAGTATCATGCAAATGCCCAGCTATTGTGTGTCCCAGAGCATCTTCATCTGCTGCTGCACTCAGCCTTGTGAGGCTTCCTGGAGTTGGGAGCTTAGGGATGTGGAGCAGAGGGAGGTGTCTAAGTGGCTTCACGTGGAGGCAGCTTCCACTTGACGCAGACATGGGCACAGACTTGCAGCACTCAGGGTGAGTCTGTGTGGAGCCAAACCAGAGTACAAAAGCTGCACTTCTGCTGTCTGAGCTGTTTAGCATGGTGCCAGCTCACAGTGTCAGTATCTGTAGTATAGCAAATCTAGAAACCAGCTTATCTGCTGGCAGGTGAGAAGAATGTCTATTTATATGAAAGTATGCCTTTAATTAAAATATAATATTTGACTTCTTTTAAAGAAAATGAGGCAAAAGCAAAGGTGTACATATGTAGCTCATTTTAACAGCTTTAGAAGCAATGCAATTTTAAGAAAAAATTTAGATTCATTCCTCTGTTCTGATCTTAAAATAATGCCACTGAAAATAATGGGAACAAACCCAGAGTTCTATCTCTAGCAGTTCCTCGAATTTTTTAACATGTGGGGTTAATTTAATGGGATGTTCTGTTCCATACCAATCTCTATTCAATATGCACATAAGGCATGGAAAAAGAACAGAAATAGTAACAGAGGAAAGCTTCATCTCTCTAGACCCCTTTGTTTAGTCAAGGCTGTAAAGGAGTTAATTGGTTTTACCACTGAGTCCTATTTAGTGTATTGTTTCTGAGTATCTAGCAGCCTCTATTTTTAGCAAATTGTGTTCTTCCAGATTAAGTTCTTGTCCAAACCATGTTCCCAGACCTGTGATGGGAATTTTCTTTTCTGCCCAATGTTGTCACGTGTTGAGCAAGCCTTTCCCCGTTCTTAAGCTATCATTGCCTGGGGATAATACGGATAAGAGAAGGCATATTCTAAAGTAAAATTAAACTGGAAAAAAAAGAGAAATATTATTTGTGGCTCAGCTCCAGTATAAGTAATAGTCTACAGGAGACCTTGTACCAGATAAAATCTGAACAGCAGACCAGAGGGTTAAGAGGAATTATTCAGAGAAGCTGAGCTCTCTTTTGCCTGACTCTTGATGTCTTCTTTGGTATAAAAAGATATTGGAAGGCACCGTTGGGCAAAATAAGGAATTTAAACAAGGAGTGGGGGATAATTCAACAAATGCATGCAGCATTTAACCTTGAACAACTTTGCTCAATTCATGTAATGTCTGATAGTTCAGATGAGTTGGTTAGATACACATTTGGTAAAAGCAGTGGGTTTACCATTTAAGTGAGGCATTAGTGGCTTGCTGCTCGAAGCCAAAAGCCTTTGTCTAATCTGAGTGCTTGAATCAAGGTGGCTTTGCTTGCTGATGGCTCCATTTAACAGACACACTGTTCATCACCCTTGTTTTGAAACAGCTGCAGTTACAGATGTTTGACATTATTTGTGCTACCTCATGGGCCAATCGAGACAAATGCTGTGAACTTCCTGGCTTGGTAAGAAACCTTTTTCAACAACTCTAGAATTTACCTTTTATTTTCTACTTCATTGAGACAAATGTTTTATTGGAAATGGATGCTTAAAAGTTTTCAAAAAAGCCCAGCTCTGCTTGGATTACTTGTCCTGTTGAAAGTCAATAAGATGTATTCTTCTAAATCAAGTAGATGCTTTTGAGTACTGTGTCTTAGACTTTACTCAGTACTATATCTTAGATTGATAAAATACCCAACATTTGAAGTTCTGGACATCATTCTTCGCCTGTCTTAATCTTTTCATAGAGAGATGAGGAAAATTGCCCTGCCCTTCCTCATGCTTGTTCCTGTTCAGAAGCCAATAAGGGTCCCCTTGGACCTCCTGGACCACCGGTAAGGTTTTATTGAGCTTTGTAGTGAACTGTACCAAATAGTCCATTGGCCACCTTTATTCCAAAACATGTGAATATACTGCTGCTGTATAAGTAATAAGGTTAAATTATGCTTTCAAGTGTTGCTAAAGAGATAAAGTATATTCAATTGATATTAGAGATGCTATAAATTATGTAACGAGGTATTATGCTGAAGCAGTTGGGTATTTTTTAGACCTGGAACCCTTTTACTTGTCTGTAGCATTAGATATGTCATAGGTAGTGCCATTTATTTTCAAATTTTTAATCAGCTGATTTCTGTCTACTCTAGCACGTGCTCATTAAATGTAGCTTGGAGTTTAGATTTCTGAAATGCTCAGTTTACAATATTCATATCAATTTAGGATATGGAACATGACAATGGCACTTGTGTAGCATGTGATGAAAGAAGACTCTTCTGTCTTAAAAGCCCTACCTAAATACGGAATTTATGGGGAAGAAAAATGGAAGTACAGGTTCTTCTGAGATTTCTTACAGGCAGAGAGTTGTCCAAGAGCCATGAAAGGAAGAGAGAATGAAATAATCTGCCTTTGTGGAAAGTAGAATTTCTTTTTTTTTTTCAATTTTCCAGTGAATGATGAAATGTACGGTTACAACTTTTACTTATGCTTAGTGGTGGTATTTTAATGGCACTCATTAAGAGTTTGCGTTGTAGATGTAAAGTAAGTGTATATTTAAGTTTCTTTTGTAACCAGTGGAGCTTGATAGGCTCTTGTAGAAGACAGTTATTTAACTTTCCTTCTATGTCACTGTAGTATCTTAGATGGAATAAATCTCCTTTATCCTTACTGGCTTGTGGAAACTCAGTCAGTTTATTAGACCACACAATGGAGATACAGGCCACTAAAGTTTGAGAACTCAATCTTGCATCCCAAGGCTGATTTTTATCAATTTAGAAAAGTTACAGGCTCTGTTTGCAATGGTTCATTATGTGGTGTGGTTTAACAAGAATCCTGACTGGGATATTTGCAGAATGATCATGTGTTTTCACTGTTACAACTAGATAAATCTGATTGGCATTTTAGGGCTGCTTGCTAAATGAGTTTGAGATGAGGCTCTCTTGCAAAAAATTTGAACTGTGTATATTTCTGCACATTCTGTGTCCTGGATGCTCCAAGGGCATGTCTTTAAATGAAGGAGCTGGGGAAGAAAGTAAAGGAAAATGTTTTAGGTGTTAAAGCATGAGATTGCATGTTATTACATGAGATGCATATTTAACAACAAAATTGACTTGCACATAAGGCATTCACATAGTCCTTGCAGCCATTAATCCTACTGACAACTCAGAGATCAGTCTTTCTGCAAGAACTGTTCTTCAAGCTCTTAATACAAAAACCTGTAAAGAAATTCAAGAGGAAATTCACTGAAGAGCTGCATCTTGAGCAAAGAGAAATTATTCTGTTCTCCGATTTGAATATAGGTTATAAATCAAGCATGGATTAAAGTTTTAATTTCCATATTTTATCCAGTTTGTGTTCTGTAAAAAAGACAATGGGATAATTCACATGAAAATGTCACTTAAATTGAGTAGTTTGACCACACTGCACAGTAAAATGAAAAATGTTTGAAAATTATTTGACTGGAAGGATGTGTATTACTACAGTTCAAAAGATATATGGCTCAGGAATTGCTAAGGCTTAACCCAGCAGTAAAATAATCTACTTCTATGTTTTACATTTAGGATTAAGAATGTTTTTAATAGCATAGTGCCAGGCAAGAGGAAGCTTAAAATCAAGCTGAAAAATCACTGCCAAAGCAGGCAAATATGTGATTCTGGAACTCAACCTGTTATAAGTGATGCTTTTTTGCCAGACAGTTAGGTGGCATAGCTCTGAAAAGAAAAGAAGTTCAAGGCCTATAAAAAAACAGCAAAAGAATAAAGTCAGTGTTCCTCTCTGTGCCAAACAAAAGTCAGAAAGTCACATGTGCTATGTCTGGTCAGGAATGCTCCAAGTCATTAAAATGTCATGTGACTTTTCTCCAAGCCAAGGATTCTTCTGTTTAAGAGATCAGGATCCTACCATGTAGCCAGTTTTAGACATTAGGCTAAAACCACTCCAAATAAAATGCTTCCATTTGTTTGGGATAGTAACTCCAGAAAGGATTTTTAACCTTTTAGAAAATGCATCACTTCGGGTAAGACAAAGTGTTGTTTAGAGTTAAGATTATCTGACAATTTTCATCATGGGATACTGTTTTTATGGCTTCACCTTTGGCAGAATTTGACCCTCCTGTCTGAAGTTCCCCACACAAAGTAAAAATGCGATATCACAGAAAACTAATGCCTGCATTTGAAAGGAACACTGCAGAATTGAAGAAGGTGAAGGAGACAAAAATATTGAAGGATTGGAGAAATTTAATTGCAAAAAAAAAGATCTTTCAGGTCTTCATAAGCTTTGAATATTAAAAAGAAATGAGGAGGTGTCTTGATAACAGTTGATTAAGACTTGTTTCTGGGGGAAAGCACTGGCTACTAAGATGTTATTCAAAATAAGGGAAGAAGGCCTAACATGAATTTTTGGCTAGAAAAGAAAGTGGCACAAAAAGGAAAAACTTGAAATTAGTCATACAAGCTTAGTAGTGCTGGGGAATAACCACCAAAACAAATTTATGAGAAAAATGAGGGGGCCTCTTCTGATGTTTTCATCTTAAATAAATACTGTTCTGGAAATTGTGCTTTTACCAAGCAGGGTTACTGGGCTCAAAACATGGGCAAGTATGCCAACTTCAGCATGAATCTGAATATGATTTAATGGCTCAGCATCGGGCTATTTTTAAGTATATATTCTTAGAAAAAAAATGTCTTTCTGAGAACAAAATGGGAGAAAGCTGTGATTTTGTTTATGTTTAAAAGTTGCAGTTATGGAGCTGAGGAATTTTTAATCTCAGAGTTAGGAGTAAAGCAGAGGAAGGACAAAGGACAGTGGGTTGGAATGCAGAAATATGAGTATTTGGGATTTTGTAACTGGCAATTGGAACTTGGTTCCGAGGAGAACGTGGGATGAGGTTTTAGGTTCAGAGCTGGCCATGGTAGAAGGGGTCATGGCCATAGAGCTGTGGGATGGAGGTGAGAAAACTGACAGAGATGGGAGAGGTAGTGGACTATCCTTCTGTGATCACACATGTGAAGACCATGTCATGACACCTTCATTGAAGAGCAGCAGTACTCTGGCACTTCCAGATATTTCTGTTATTGGCATTCCTATTTAAAGTCTTATAGATACTGCATATAAGCACATTTTCTATTTTTATATCTTAATTTAACTGCTGTTATTTTTGTAAGTAGTTACTGTAGCCCCTAAAGAGTGCTATTCAGTTACGTTGTCTAGTTGTACAGGGTCCTTTCTGAGTACAAAGATGGGCATAATACTTGCAAAGCTCATATTCCAAGAGATTAAGAAATATTGTCAGGTGGGGGAAGAGGGAAATTGATATGAAAAGAAAAATATTTATGCTGTCCTAGAACAGAAAGCACATGTAGATGTTTTTGCAAAACACATTCATGGCAGCCATCCATAGATATATGGTACCCAGTGTCTCAGATGATAGTAATAAAAAAGGCAAAAGTTGGTTAATAAATGATGAGCAGATGTAGGCATTGCTGAAGAAATCAGAAAAGGGAAAAATGTCCAAAAGGGCATTTTACCTAAGAATAGTTCCAAATTAAACCATGATGTAAGTCTAGTAGACTCTGGAGTTGTCCTTTGTGAAAACTTATTCCTGAGTCATTAGAATCACAGAGTTAGAGAACTGTTTATGGTGGAAAAGACCTTGAATGATCGAGTCCAGCCATTAACCCAGCACTCCCAGGACTGTCACTAAACAGTCCCCAAGTGCCACATCTACATGTTTTTTAAACACCTTCAGGGATGGTGACCCCACCATGTGCCTGGGCAGCCTGTTCCAAAGCTTGACAACCCTTTCTGTGAAGAAATTTTTCCTAATATCCTATCTAAACCTCCCCTGGTTCAACTTGAGGCTATTTCCTCTGATCCTGTCATTTGTTATCTGGGAGAAGAGGCTGACACCCACCTGGCTACAGCCTCAACTTCCAGGGAATTGTAGAGAGTGATAAGGTCTCCCTGAGCCTCCTTTACCCCAGGCTAAACGCCCCCAGCTCCCTCAGCTGCTCCTCATCAGACTTGTGCTCCAGACCCTTCACCAGCTCCATTGCCCTTCTCTAGACTCACTCCAGCCCCTCAATATCCTTTTTGTAGTGAGGGGCCCAGAACTGGACACAGGATTTGAGGTGTGGCCTCAGTGCAGGATGATGGTCACTGCTGTGGTCCTGCTGGCCACTCTGTTTCTGACAGAGGCCAGAATGCTCTTGGCCTTTCTGGAAATTCAACCTTTAACAGTGTGATTTTGCTGAGAACAGACAGATGTGCAGGCGGTTTCAGCAACTGGAAGGGAATCAGTGATCACATTTCCATCCCTATTGTAGCTTTCAGTATTATTTTGATTCTTACGTAGTGTGCGTTCTTGGCTCTAAGAAGCAATCACATCTGTGTTTAAATCTGTTCCTGTGTATGGCCACAATTAAGTATGTTCTCAGTTTAATTACTCCAGTGGAAGGATATCGACAGGATATTTACTGATTCTTGAATGCTGATTTAGGAACAGGAAGAATCTGTTTGGGCTTCTCTGGATTTCATTTCTGTTTGAGAGTTTTGCTTTTCAATGAGTCCCGTGCTTGTGCTTTACAGGGTGGTCCAGGTGTCAGAGGTGCCAAAGGTCATCGTGGTGATCCAGGTCCAAAGGTACTTTGTACACCACTCTGCATTTGAGAGATGCACAGGTTCTTGGTTTATCTCTGCTGCATGGAAACCTTGAAATGAGTTCCAGATTGTCTCTGGTGTTTTTGAGGAAAAAGCATAGTGAAATGTCATTGGCATTTGCTGTGGCTTTTTTTCAAAACAATTACTTATCCTGTATATTCCTTGATGAAATGCTTCAGAAGGCCGTTTTCACAGCATAAATCATCCTTTTTTTTAGTATTTATAAAGAAACCAGACAGTTTTAAATTGAACTTTTAACCGCTCAATCACGTTAACTCATATTTCAGATGTTTTTGAGTCTATCGGTATTTAATTCTTCAAACAGAAGCTGCCTTTGTCCATATGATAAGAATTTAACTTATGTCCTGTGCTACTTTAGGGACCAGATGGACCTCGAGGTGAAATTGGTGTTCCTGGACCTCAAGGACCTCCAGGACCACAAGGACCCAGTGGACTTTCTATTCAAGGGCTTCCAGTAAGACTTAAAAAATCAATAGGCTTTTTTCTGTGATCTTCTGAACAGCAAATAGCTTAGTTTATTAAATGACAACCAAACAGACTGAAATAGCTTTTGGTGTTGTAATCAGAATCTGAATTTCAATACTGGAGGTGAAATCACAGATGTAGGCTTGCCCTCTAGCGAATGTGGGTTCAATGCCAACAATTCTGGTTTTTTATTTTGATCTGAATTTTTAGTCAGCTGAAAGTATTTGACTGCAGGTTGAATATGACCTGGGTATTAGCATTCAAGCCTGGAGTCAAGTGAAAATAAATTGCAGTGGGGGTGTGACATGGCACCAGACCAAAAAGTTAATATTTTATCTTATTTTGGTTGTGGTACTGCTCGTTGCAGATCAGTTCTGACTTGAAAGGTGCACCCAAACCAGAACACCATATTCTCTGCCAAAATTAGGCAATATATTTATTGCACTATAAAATCCATCATCAGAGGAAGTGATTAGGCCTGGAGTATGCAAGGCTGTTGTGAAATAAGTCACAGAATTTCATCATAAAGAAACATTGTTAGAACAATGAACCAGCAGCACTTACCTTGTTTCATACACCTCTCCAGTAGATGGGTACAGACAAGCCAGAAAAGTAGTAATATATATATTTTTCTGCTAGATTATTTTTAAAAATTTATTGCATTACAATACAATTTCATCTTTTTTCCAGTCTATATGATACTGCTGTACAATAAAATGGTTTACCAAAGCTTTATATTCTTGATGATGTTGTCATCAGAGAATAATACGAATACTTTAATTATAAGAGCAGTTAGTTCATAGAGAAAATGTTTCTTTATGAAAGTTAGTTTATTATCTAGAAAAGTATATATTTCATCATGAGTATGTACCATAGAAACATGTCTAATTTCCACAGAAAACCATTTTTGTCACCATTATTGGAGATTCTGCTGAGGCCTGAAGTGAAACAAATTCCTTTGAAGAGAAAAAGAAAATAGCTACCTTTATTTTATTTTTTTTTTGTAAAAAAGTGGCTATAGCTTTTTCGGGTTACTTATGAAATCTTCTTAAAATGGGTTTTATTTTCTATATTTATAACTTCTACATTTGCATTTTTGCAAATAAGGGTCTATATGTTTGCTTTCAGTAGGAAAAATAATTTATTTTCTTACTAGTTGCTTTGTTGGGTTTTTTTTAAAGACGCTGAAGGGAACTATTAAAAATAGAAAAGTAACCAGATATTTGGTTTACTATGTGTGATTCTTTATCTGCAGGGGCCACCAGGTGAAAAGGGAGAGAAGGGAGATCTCGGTTCTCCTGGCCTGCAGGTATTCCCTATTGTATAACCTGTCACTTCCTAAGTTTGAATGTTGCATTGACATCACTGTGAGTTTAGGGCACATATTCCAAGTCAGTGAGAAACGTGTGCTTGGGGTGAATTTGAGCAGGGGTTTGTAATAGAGGAGGAATCCAGGGTATGCTGGTGTGCAGTGACCAATTCACTTGGGCCTGAAGAGCTGGTTACTTTCTTGTTTAACACTGAAATTGTGTCTCTGTGCTCTCAACACCTCTGCATTTTAATGATGTGTGTTTACCCATCTCTCATTTCACAGAAATACCTCCTTTACTGAATCTCTTCTATGGCCCCACCATTACTGAGCTCCCTAGTTCTGTTTATCCAAAACGTGTCATACAGTTTCACTGGAAAATTACTTAGTTGGATTCTGTTAATTTGATCTCATCTTTTCCTCTCCCTTTATAATGCTTAGGGTGTCCCAGGAGCATCAGGTTCACCAGGAAGAGATGGAGCTCAAGGTCAAAGGGTAAGGTGAAACGAGTGTTTTACATGCATTTTGTTCCTATTCCGTAACAGAAATATTTCCCAATGTGGTTGATTTGTTACAATTTATGCCACTTCTGTCCTTTCTGGAGATCATCTCTCAGTGCCAATCAGCACAGGAGCATGGACATCCTTTCATCTGATGATGGGGATTGAGATGTGTAATGGGAAGCCTGCACGATGCCTGTGCTTTATGTGTAGATGTCACTTGTGTTCAGCACTGCCAATTAATGTCTTTGCTTATATGTTTAAAATTAGATAGTTGTTAAATGGTACATAATTAGTATGCAATCCAAGGCAATAATCTGAATTTGCTTTCTAGCTAATTAATGAGTAACATAGATGACTATAAGGGAATTTAATACTGAATGTAGTAGCTGTTCTACACCTGTAGAAACAGATGACATGAGTAAAAAGTGAAAAATAATACCAAAATTTAGTCAACCTTATTCTGCTCCTGGAAGAACAACAGAAGATACAGTCTGTCTAGGAGTCAGTAAAAGAAAATTCATATTCATTTGTGCAGTTAAGCCTGTAAGTCCTCCTCTTTGTCTCCTTGGGGAGACTTGTGTTTCATTCTTAGTCAGGCACTGGAAAGTTATTGTTAGCATAGTACTGGATTTCTGTCTACAGCAGAAATTCATTGTGAAATACAACTTTTCAGTTTCATTTGAGCAAGATTTACATATTCATGATCCTTTCTTTTGGATATGGTAATGTAACGTGAACTTCGGAGGAATTTCTAACTTTTTTGATTTTCTGACCTTGTTATAGAAAAACCTCATGCCTGTGGCAAAACATATATTTGAACTCACTGTTACAGATTTAAACATTGGCATATCTGTATGTCTAGAAGTAATTCCACTGAAGTCACTGTAGAATTCAGGCAATAGATAGATTTTATTTTTCTCTAAAAATCAAGAAAAGAAAGGCATTTTATTAAGATAAAGATAATACACAACATTATCACCAGATGAATAACCTAATTGGAGGAATAGCCTCCTAAATTTCAATTACATTTTGGTGAAATATGGAAGTAAATATAACCTTTTTTTTCTACTTTATAATGTACTGTGATGTCTTCTGGTTTTGCATGCTTTTATGTCTTCCTTTTGCCTTCATTGGACTATTTCTCTCTAAATTGCCCAACTTTCATGCCACCTGTTCACCTCCAGGTTAATAGAGACCTGGCCCCTGAAAAACATTTGGATTTTTGCCATGTTCTCTCTAGTGTTGGTCATGGACAGGTTGAGGTGACTCGGTGCTAAACATTGTACAAGTGAGTGCTGTGTGCCTCCTTCATCTACATCCTTAATGATGAGGGATGTGGAGGTGCCTGCAGTTCAAGGAGGAAAGAACTTTGTGCTTTTATGTTATTCTGTAGCTGACTTCGTGTTTAGCAGTGGACCCTCATGCCATGCCTTGATGCCAGCCAGCAGTTCAGAAGCAGTTTAGTTTTCCCACATGGGCGAGTCCTGAGGCTGTTGCAGAGAGATGCTATTCCAGAGAAAAGCCAAGGAAGACTAGTGCAGAAAAGGCATTTGATACAGCCTGGAAGGGTCATGAGGAGCTTATTCTGTAGAATACCCCACTGTTGTCTATAAAAAGGTAGGGCAGTTACATAAATTTCCTCTTTTTACAGATATGGTAAAAATGCTTTGTTCATGCGTACTCTTTCTTCTGCTGTTAATCACAGGAGCTGGATAAACAGCCCAGAGCTCATAAAATTAGGTCTGTTAGCCTGGTATTGTCTCTCTGCGACCCTTATGCAATGTTGTCCAGCAGTAATTATTTCTATGGCAACAAATAATTATGCTATACTGATTTTATGGTGTTGTAGCTCATTTCATTCCTGTGAAGTTATGACAACATAAAATTGCTTTTAATGGGCGAAGATCCAAACCAATTATTTCACCGCAGTCTCTTTGAAGACCCAGCACTTGAAAAAGGGATAATTCTGAAGGGCATAACTGCAGCAGCAGAAAAATTCCTGAGAAGTGAATTGCCTTTTTGTACAAAGTTCCTTTTGTTGGGTTTCCTCCTGTTAGCCAAGATGCCAAACTGTTTTGCAAGTATTATACCACTAGAACTGAGATTTTCTGCATTATTCTTAGTGAAGTTATCCCTTCCTCTTTTGTATTTATTGATCATTTAAGTATTTTAATTATAGTGGTACCAGTGCTGTAAAGTACTTAGGCAGGTGGCTAAATCACACTGATTTTAATGAGAGGTAAGCATAAGGCTGGTATTTCTTGGGGGATCTCTGAGAACTTTGCTGAACTGGGCATAATGTGATATTAGACTTACAAAGTGCTGGAATGAAGATTTTTTTTCTACAGTTCCTGATACTTGGAATCACTTCACTCATACAGTTAGTTTTCCTTTATTTTTGTTTTGATTTCTGATGTTCATACTTTCTGATTTTATTTTTGAAATCAGTTGAGAAAAGAGCTTGATTTTCTTTTCTTAATGTAATTCAACACTTCATCTGTAAAGCTTCTTTTTGTATTTGGTTTTTAGTCCCTGGTTTATTTGCTTTTTCTTGGGTTTTAGGAAGAAACAGAACATTTTCCCTGTCAGTTGTGTGTATTCATAAAAAAGGTCATTTTCAGATTGACATATCCTCCCTATAAAGAAGAATGGGAAGTAATAAAAATACTTTGTGAAGGTTGAATCAGAGTAAAAAAAAAAAGTTTTTCTGATAATAAAGCAAACATTCTCACCATGCATGATAATATTTTATACCTGTCTGGTACCTTGGTTAAATCTACATCTCAGCATGAAGGACAGTCCCCTCCTCTCTCATCACCTTCCAGAGTGTCAGAAAAGATTTTACAATTATTTTTTATTGTATGGATGTAGCTGTGGTTGTCTGGTGTCCTTTCTTGCTGCCCCATATTTGTAGCCAGCAGTATGGAAGAGTAAAAAGAACAGGTTGTGTTTCTCCATCAACAGTCCCAAGCATTTCATGTTGAAAGACAGAGAGCTTGAGTTGGCAGCCATGGGTCCCAGGCTGCAGGGTTTTTTTGAAAGGCTCTACATGAAACTCTTTCAAGCCTGGCTCAGTAGCTTCAGTTAAGTTTTTGCCAGTATCTAGTCCTACTTAAAAAGTCACCTCTCTACACGTTCCCTTAAAGAAATTCCAGGCTACAGAAAGCTCAAGACTTTATAATGAAGTCAGCAGCACTACTGACTTCAGCAGACTTGAGATTTTACAGGTGATGCCATTTGTATATTGGCAAATAAAATCCCTTATAAAAATTCTGTCAGAGCTACACTGTTTATCTGTAACTTTTTTTTCCATGCCATTAGCAAAATATGCCTTGATTTAAGTTAACTTACCAAAATTATATACACCTTGATTCTAAGACCTACATCCTAGGTCACACATCCAAATCTGTCCCATCCTCCTCTCGGACATGCAGTCCCATGGGAGAGAATCAGTGACTTTGTACAGAGTCATTTCTGTCCTGGATGTGACAAAGAGCCCTTGTGCTGTGCAATTCCTCCAGTCATTCCCCTTGGATTAGAGATGGTTAAGCAAAGAGGAGAATTCAGTAAATGGGAGTTTAAATAACATCTATAAGGCTTCAGTGCTCAGAATATAAATTCATGCATTCTCACTGTGCTCTATTTTCTTCTACATTACACACCCCAAAAATTATGGAAGAAAGAGCCAGAATAAATAAATTCCCATTCTTCCTGCCAATTTCCTGGTACTTACTAATCTCTGCTCTCTACTCAAAAGTTCAGAATGAGTGTCAGATGCATTCTGGCTATCAGGTGGTCTGAGTAACATCATCTTCAAACCCTGCTGGCAGCACAAACAAATACCTTTAGTCTTTTACCAGCATGAGAGAATGGATATTGCCTTACTCTTTCTTGAACCAGGCTTCTCTTTGACTTAATTTGTTACATAGCAATTTTCACATCTAGCAATACAGTAGGAGGTGATCTTTTGTGGATGATACAGACACAGTGCCAAGAGAAATAAACGCTAGGAGAATAGACAGGAGGTGATTACTGAGCAGCCAAGAGTAAGAACACTGCCCAGAAGAAAGAAATTGTGAAATATATTCCAAGAAAATGTAATTCTGATCATACTGTTAATTCTACTCTTTGACTGGGATGGGAGAAAGGAAGGACATACAGCTTTATTTTTCTTTAAAAGTTTGTGTACATCCACACTAGATCCTAGAAGTCAGTGGAAAGCACTGTATTTCCCTCCTCCATACATTAAGCCCTTAAAACAGTCAAACCAGTTTTCATTCTGCTTTGGAACTGAGCTAAAATAGAGATTTTACATCATTGCTTTAAAAGTGGAACATAAATAAGAAGGTATCAACTTCATCTGGCTACAGTGTGAAATAGGAAGGTACTTCCTTATCAAGTCTAAGGATGCATAGATGACATAGTGTGAATTGACTATGTGGCTTATTTTACCATCAAAACACCCTTCCAGTAGGATTTAAAAAAAAACCTTTCCAGATATATGGCAGATAATAATACTCCCCAGCCATTTTTCATGCAGTGTGATTGCAGATTTGAATGATAGTTCCCAAATTATGCAAAGCATAAAACTAGTAGAATATGTTACATTCATTACCATGAATGAAACCATGTCAGAAAACAAAAATTTGGAAAAAAGTGCAAACCAAAAAAGTTATAAGTTTTTCTTCTGAAGCTCCATGAGATACTGAGGCCTGGAACATTCTTTACTGTGTGTGTCAACATAAACATTTCCAAACTTTTCAGCAGTAAACCAAACACTTTCCAGCATAAACCACCTTTCAAACTAGTCTTGAGCCAGAGGTAAAACCATATTTTTCCTGTTTAGGCTATGTAGTAATTAAAGAATTGCCTAATCACCAGGCTGGTCAGAAGCCCATTCTTTATAGTACATGGATACAAAATGCATGTATTGGTTAATTAGTAAGAATACTTTAGTAACAAATACTGTATTTTTCTTCTACATCTGGTCAGTCTTTTTTTCTGTGATGTGCTCACTTTCCAGTTTCCAAGTTATCTTTAGTTTTTGGCTCTCGTTTCTGGAAGCTCTGAGGCACGTTCATAATGTAAACCACATGAACATTCCTGCTGCTCCCTGACTCAGGACCTCAGTGATAGCTGGAGCATGTGCACAGCACTGCTGGGCAGACAGATCCACTCGCAGTTGCCATCTTTCAGCACCTCATCAGCAGGACTCTGAATACTTGCAACCAGTGAGAGCAGATGTAGAAACATGACCTTGTGGTAAAGAGGTTTGACAGCAAACCCTCTCATTTATTTCCCTACAGAAGTGTTCTAAGTGAAATTCACTCAGAGGTGAAAATTGCCAGTATGAAGAATTTTATATTGTTTTTTCTTACTTCAGAAGTATTGTGTGAGATTAACTGGATTTTTTTAATTTTTTTTTTTTTTTAATCTTGGTGACACTATAGCTCCTTTTCAGAAATAAACCCTTCCTGGGGCAAATAAGGGAATTTTTTCCTAAGAAACCACTACCAACACGTATTAATTAAAAAAAAAAGAAAAACCAAAAACAAAAACACCAAACCAAACAAACACAACAACAAAGCAAAACAAAACCAAAGAACAAAAGTAAAAAATTTCTTCTAGATGAAACAGAACAGATTCATGAAGTACATATAAAAAGCTGATGAAACTGCATGTATTTGTCTTCTATAGGGCTTTCCTGGCAAGGATGGACCCACAGGCCCACAAGGACCTCCTGGCCCAATGGTGAGTATTGCCCATAGAATTTGTTACTGTAAAACTCAGGATTTTGGTGGATTGTACATCACACTGTTATCTGTGCTACAGTGGATAGAACAAGGCCAAGGGAGGTTAGAATTCTCATGATGCATAGAGTTGGCAGAGAGCTGCTTGTCCAGTGTAATTTCTTTCCACCCCTACTTAGCTCAGGAAGAAAGTGTCTCCCATGGGAAGGGGAGAGAGTTGTTCTGTCAGTAGATTGATAGCTTGTTCTTGGTCAAGTAACTGCACTATAAAGAGGGAATTACTGCTCTTAACATTTGAAACAAGACTTTATTTTTGTCAAAAATTCCAATTAGGACTGTTAGCTGAAGTGAACCACCAAGTTTTACTTGGTCTGGAGGCTGGAGGTGAGCACAGGTGCTCCCAGAGAGTAATCAGGGAAGACAGCAGAGGCCTCTAATGCAGGATGTATGTTGCCTTCAGAATCAGTCTCAGCCTTCTCAGGGCAGCTAGGCAAAGTTAATGCCTTCCTAACAGATTTAAAAGATTAGGTGGAACTACTGGTTGTACTGAATATTCTCCAAGCCATCTTGTTGTTTTTACAAAGAACATCCTGAGTCATCTCCCCTGAACACAGTGTTGACATCACAGGATTTAGTCCAGTGGTTCAGCAATTTCTGCCTGTTCCAGAAAGCAACCCAAGTTATTTTTCTTGAGTGATTTTCTCAGAGCTGTGCTTTTGGTGCTCTTTTTCCTGCAAACTGTACTTCTTAGTCCTCCCTCTGGGAATCTCCAGTCTTTGACTGACAGAACTGTCTGTGCACTTCTCATCAGGACTCATGATTGCCATCACCACTATTTTCTTCCTCTTTGTCCACACAGGGCATACCTGGTGCTCCAGGTGTTCCAGGTGTCACTGGAAGTCAGGGGCCACAAGGTGATACTGGAGCTCCTGTAAGTGAAACTAATAAATATTTCTCTGTCTGCTGTTGTGCATTAGTTGGTTTCTGAGCCTGGCTTCACTCTTGGATAGAACTCCTCAATATTTATTGCTTATGATCTGTTTGCAGTTAGTGGCTAAGTTAAACATCATATTGATGTTTCTTTGTTCATGTCTCATAATTAAATTTATTTGTTGGTCTTACATACAATGTTTGGAATATAGGGATTAGAGAGTCAAAACACAAGATTAAAACACACAAGTTAAAAACATAACTATGTGAATTTGTAGTCTTTGTGTAATTACTTTCTTCTTTTTCCCCCTTTGCCCTTCATGTGACTCTCTGGAAATTCAAGTACGCCATTTGTTAACCTGAATATTTCCAAAATATTACTCTGATTTCCAAACTGTGAAAATAATATATGAATAAAAAACTGTCTTTTGTGGTTACTCTGTGTCTACATCAGAACAAATGAATAATGACTAGGGCTTTTTCTAGATTGTTATTATAAATTTGACTATCAGTTTCATTGAGTGTAAAATTATATCCTCGATATCTAAAATTAGTATTAGGAACCTCCAATTATTAAGTTTGTCTCTCACATGTTATTTTATATTATTATTAAAAAAAACCCCAGAACAAAACAGTTGGACTGGAAGAAAGGAATACAACTATGAAATGAGTGTGTAAATTATGTAAAAGGGAAAATTTATAGTGGACTTTTTTTTTCTGTAAGAGTTCAGACAATATTATGTATTCATATTTTAACATTAGACTACTTGTTTAATTATGAAGCCTGCTCAACCTTGTTCCATCTATTACAGTAAACATTCTATTTAATTTTTAAAGACATCAGAATGAGTGCATTTCTGACTCTATCTGTAGAAGAGAAAATTTTCTTCCAAAATCCAGTTTGGTTTTGAAATTTAGGCCAATGCAAGCATTTTCATTTGGTTAAGTGGAAATGAAATTAAATTGACTGATAATACATATGCAAAGATAATAACCTAATGTCCAGTTCTACATAGTTTGTAAGTGTAATCATGGAAGCTACAAAGGAGATTTGAGGAGCTATGGAACTTCTACTATCAATATAAAACATGCTGACTATGCAGTTCCTGTCCAAACACATGTTCCAGATATTGAACTAAATTTTCTAGAATATAGATATTTCTGTGAGCCATGTAAGAGCTCTGCTGTGCATGGTTAGACTCTGGTAGTGCAGAGAAAAACAGGTGGCTGAAAAATTACTGAGCTTCAATAACTGTCTATTCCAAAACGTAGAGTTATAGAATAGAGGCCTTCAAAATGATCTTATAGACTTTGTAGGATTTTCTTGTCTCCAAGGATAGAATAAGCTGTGGTTTAACCATGTATCAGCTGGTTGGTTACCTATCCAGAAGCACAGAGCAGTCTGAGTTGGAAGGGAACCACAAGGATCATCAAGTCCAGCTCTCAAGTGGATGGCCCATACAGGGATCAAACCCATGACCTTGGTGTTTTTAGCACCAGGCTCTACACCTTTCCTCACTTCAGGAGTTCCTGAGAAACATGTAGCCTACCCCAAAACCTGACACTGGTGAAGCTGTAACTGCTCTAGACAACTTGTTTCAATCCATAATCCCCCTCACCATCATTGCATCATTACCCTTGATGTCATCCATAATATTCTGTGCAGTTTCATCCCACTGCTGACTCTGTTCATAGTGGATGCAGAGTCACAGTACAGCAAATTTCAGGCTGCTATTTAGCAAAAAATAAACCTGTTTCAGCCATGTGAAATGCATCATGTGGTGGCCTGTCCTTGCTGCTATTTTGAACAAGTGAATTCACAAGTGTGTGACAAGCACCTGAGAAGGTCATTGTTCCCATGTTATTGCCAAAGGTGAATATTCTGTAGAGCACTGAAATGAAAGAAGTGTATTTGTTTCTGTCACAGAACCTCCTAAAAGCTTGCTTATTGTTTATTGTTTCCCCCTTTTCTATCAGTCTGCAAGGGAGACAATGTTTTGTGTTAAAAATTTTGAGCAGGACAAAAAGAGAATTAATTTTATATTGAATCTTTTCATAGGGTCCTCCTGGAGCTAAGGGTGAAAGGGGTGAACGGGTAAGTCCATGTTCATGTTAGCCATGGTTTGTTTCCTGCCTGGCCTTGTGTCTCAAAAAAAACTTTTCCTGACAATTTATGTTTCTCTGTGTTTACAGGCACAGCAGTTTTCTCTTTGCAATTAAGCAAACTTTCCTTGTTTTCCAGACATGGTCTTTATATAAAGCTACATTAATGTTTTGAAGGTGGGAAGTATGTGGCAGTAAGCATGTCTCCAAATCTCTTATTAGGGTTATCTTCTCAAACCTCTGATTGCTGGCCAAAAAGAGAAATAGGAACCAGTGAAATCACAAAATTTCTCTGGCTTTCCTTTCTCATCTGTGAGGATATAATGTCTCAGCAATAATAAATATCTTTCATTGCTCAAAGAGCTTTCAGCACAGAACTGAGTCAAGAAACTGTTTTGTGACACTGCTGCTGTTGTTGTGCAGGGTGATCTCCAGTCCCAGGCAATGGTCCGGGCTGTTGCTCGTCAGGTGTGTGAACAGCTCATCCAAGGCAAGTACATGGATAGTCCACAGGCTTCTCTCTTTAGAACAGAACTTTTCCTGCCACAAATATGAGACTTTTCAAAATATCCAAGGGGATGTGTTTGTTTTATACTAGACAGTTGGGATTTATGTTCCAACTAGATTTATGTTCAACCAGATTTATGTCCAACTAGAGCTGATTAGCATCAGCCATCTAAAAAAAAAGCTGGAATTGTCTCCAAGCTGTTACAGTATACAGAAGCTTCTGCTGCAACAATTTTAAATTTTTATAGACATAAAATACAAATGCCCCCAAAACCTTTACAAAGTAAGAAAATAAAATCTTGCACAATAGTTCTTCCATCTTCTGTGCCCTCCCCAAACTACTGTTTTCCCCCCAACAAGCACACAACTTCATAATACCAAAGCATGACAGACCACAGCCTTGAGAACCTGCCAGTACTCTGTTCAAACTTTGCTGAACCAGATTTTCCACTGCTACTTGAAAATTACGACTTTTTTTTCCTGACAGGTCATATGGCAAGATACAACTCGATTCTGAACCAGATTCCCAGCCAGTCTGTCTCAACACGAACCATCGCGGGACCTCCTGGGGAGCCAGGTCGGCCAGGGGCTCCAGGGCCACAGGGTGAGCAAGGATCACCAGGCATGCAAGGGTTTCCAGGAAGCCCTGGTCAGCCAGGAAGACCAGGAGAAAGAGGTAGGCTGCATACTTCAGAAGTACAAAATTCTACCTCCCTTTCCTGATACATTCTATAGCTTTGTGTCCTGTTCCAATGTGAAAGCAACAGTTTTCTCACTAATTGGTGAAATGAAGGCACTGGAGACTCTCTGTCGTGAAGGTCATGCAGACTTTGCCGAGTGTGATTTGGCAGAATCTGACAGAGGTTTAATGTTTAAACTGCTAAATATTGGTGGAATCTAATTGTGCACATCCCATCACATTGTGTTTCCTCTCAGTGAGGCTCTGAAGTGAGCAGAATCTCTAAATAAGAAAAAGAACTGAAGAATGAAGATGCAAAACTGACATGTATGTTGGGGAAAGGTTGAGCTTTTTTGATAACCTGAAATGTGTCAGTCTAGGTATTTCTGAGTTGTGATCATCTGAAAGGAGCAGGATTGATAAGAAGTGAAGAAAATTTCTAGTTTGAGGAGTAAAGAGGATCAAAAAGAGGAAATGGTGAGGTCAGAGAGAAGTAATACACTTAACATTTACAAGAATTCTCTTCTGTATTCTTACATGTAGGCTAGATCCCCTCTCCTTTCCTCCGTGAGCATTGTCTAATAACAAAACAAGCTCCATATTTGATTTACTCTCTCTCTGTTGCAACCATGGCAATCTTTTGTGTCCCAGAGTAGCACTAACCTCAGAAGGTAATACTGAGTAGATCTGTAATTGTGAAAGAGCTTTGAAGAATATCACATGGCCAAAAACCCAAGAGACAAATTCCATATTCAAAAGCAGTGAATTGGTGTTGCTATTACAAAATTCGCTAACTGGGATTTTAAAAATTAATTGCTATGAAGGCTGATCAGCAACTTAATAGTTCCAGTTCACAGTAGCCATTATGACCATAGTTAAAACACTGGTTTTAATAGAAAGTCTTTGAGTGAACCTGTGAGTCTTGACCTCAAGACAGTAATTTTGAAAACAAAAAGAGGCAACTTTTCTGGTACTGACCCTTCAGTCATGCTGCTGCCTGCACCAGCTGAGCAAAAACTAAACCCTGTCTAGAAAGGGAGAATGAGGGAGCATGAGACAAGTAGAAAAGAAGATTGGAAGAGACAGCAGTTAAGGAACTTGCTTCCCCAACAGGAACTGACTTCAAAAAGAGTGATCTGGAGACACTGAATGCAGACTTCAGGATATTTGATTCCTCACTAATACCAGCATATTTTAAATGGCTTCTTGGGAAGAGGTTGTTCAAGCTGGGACTTAGGGAATGGGGCAACCGAAATGCCAGGCTACAAAAAAGGAACATGTCCAACATTTGGCATGTACTTCCCATTGTATTTGCTGTGTGCTGAGGTGCAGACATGCATGTTGTGTACTGTGACATCACAGTCATTAGACAGAGTCATTTAAATGAAACATGGTGTGGGTCAGCCCACTGCAGACAGTATTAATGCCTGGGAAGCAGCACTGGCAATAGAGTACAGAAAGGGTAAAAGCACATGAAAAAGACTGCCCATTTCCTTTCTATTACCCCTTTCCTCTCCCTATGGATAACTGATAACTGATGATTGTGACAGGTAGTTCTTGTGGGGAGTTTTATACTTAGGAGAGAGAAAGCTCTCTAATCATGCATCCTTCAGGACTACAGTCAGCCAGAGCTCTCTGCAGATTTTCATAAAATGCAATACTAAATGTTGGGAGTGTTTTATAATACTTGCAGCTTAATATGAGGTTGTTTCAAGAATCAAGAATCCATGTGTAAACTTTAAGACAAAAAAATAATTGGCTAGTTTATTTGGAGTGAAAATGGATTTTAGGACATTCATGTAACTGGAGCCTTGAACAGAATCTGGAAGAAAGAGGAAGGAGCTCCTTCAGAAACTAGGCAAAAGTATGTAAAAATTTTTTACTCCTTGAGGATTGAATTTCTTCAGAAGCAACTGAATTTTTAGACTGATGTGTGTTTGATGCAGTAGCACTTTATTGAGCAGGAAGATATCTTTTGCTACAGACCATTAGAATATTTCTGAACCCATTTCTAAGGAATTGCTCTAAGCCAACCCCAAAATTCAAAAACGAAAATGAAAAACTGTTTACCCAGCTTCACGCCTGTGGAGAATGATTGGAAGTTTTTCATGCATTCCCAATTGCTGCTTGACTCCTAACTACATAGGAAGTAGCTACAGGGAAGTAGCAGACTGAAATTGTTCAGCTTCTGGGTGGAAGGAAGGGTTTTTAAGTTTCCAGTGACTACAGAGAGGATGGTAAATGGAGTCAGACTCCATCCCTTGCTGTGTTCTGAAGCACTGTTTGCATTTAACTTGTGTAACAATGTATAGTCCTGTCCTGAATATATCCAGCCAGCCACCTGGAAGTCTTTATGAACAATGTGTTTCTTTTCACTAATGTCATCAGCATTTTGGGTCTATATGAAGCCAATTTAATATTCAAGCCCAGTGCCAGATTAGCAACTCTGAAAGTCAGGCTCCATCTCAAAGTTCAGAAAATGCCCTGCAATAGTGTGTGCTAAGTAGTAATAGCCATTAGAAAGAAAAAAAACCTGTTTGCCTATCTGGTAGAGTTGCTTTTTTCCCCTCATACTGTTGGGATTGCTGCAAGAGCCTGTTACTGGCTCTCAGCTGAGCAGCAAGGTGCTGGGAGAGTGGGAAGATAAAAGGTGAGGGGAGGCCTGATGTTTCCTCCTGCTCAGCTCTCCTGAGTGCCACCTATCCAACCCCAGCCTCTCAGAAGAGGCACTTCAGAAAGCTGCATGTGGAACTGGTTAGAAATGGAGCTTCACTGGAAAATGTCAGCAGTGAGAGACACCAGTGAACTTCCCTGCTAACTGGCCTGGCCTACAGCTTCTTTTGCCTTGTTCACCTTGTCACTCTGCCAAGCATTAACCAGGTGTTTTGGAAAGAGACGTGGATTGAGAGAATGTGTGGAGTTCTGTTAGAAATCTCCACTTTTAGGTCCATGATGTCCCATTCCTGGATGGAATTCCTCTCAGTAGTAACACCCTGAGCTGGTCTTTCCTAGAGAGACCACCTCAGTGAGGAAGGACGAGGCATTTTCCTGACAGATTGAGTTCTCAGAGCCTGTTTCCAGCTCAGAAGCCACATTGTGTTACTGGACCCCTACAGTACATAATCCCAGATAAATTACTAGAATTTTGCTCTTTGCTTATTTGCATAAGTATAGGGGTTTGGAAAAAACCCAAACACTGATTATTCACAGCACTTATCTCTATTTTAATTTTAACTTGTTCACAGCACTGTTTTCTGTTTTGCTTTCAGCTAGTTTGAGCATATTTTGATTTGGTTTTGTTTAAGAACTGGGACTTAACTAGCATCTGGCTTCTGAGTGCCCAGGAAGCAGTTGAATCTCTGCAAAATAATATAAAAACCAAGAAAGTCAACATACCTTTTTCTTCTTTTTGGTTTTCAGTTATCTTTATAATATATGGGTAGTTATCTCAACTTTGAGGAAAAATGGAAAAGACATAGTAAAAATTATTCTGAGGCACTGCTAGCCTTCAGATATCCTGAAAGTGCAGTTCTACTACCAGATGGACTTCAGCTCTTACGTGGCCTGAAGTGGTGCACAAAGCTTACAGCTACTCAGCCCAGCCCACTATGATTAAAGTACAGTAAATACCTAAGCTGTCACTGGGAAAGTTAATGTTCTCAAGCACAGCTTCATCTTTATTTTCTTTCTGGCTCCATATGAAAGAGCCAGTTAAACATGTGTTATCAAAAGCTGTGTTTACAGCTGTGATGGCAAAATTCCAGTGGAATTAAATGGAACTTTTGCCAGTTGGGTCAATTAAATATTTTTATTTCCAATTTTAGCTTCATCTGGATTAAAAAAGAAAAAAAATCACAACCCTGTGTTATTATACACTATGCTCACAGCTGAACATCTTTAAAAGAGGACATTTTTGGTAGCAGTTTAATTATTCTTAAGTGCAATATGTAATTCTCCTCACAGGACACTATTCTTTTACAGACCAAATTAGATAAAGAACACGTGAGATTTTAATTTGTGTGGAAACCATGAAAATTCTATTTTCTTTGCTAGAAAATGTGTTCATGAGCTTGGTTTTGTTTTCAATAACTGATGCTGGCAGAGTTACCTTTAGTGAAGGGTTGGAAATAATTGATTTCTGTTGCATGTGATCTCCATGGGGCTGAACTGAAGACACTGCTTATTTTGGATGGGGACAAGATATAAACCCAGGGTTTGCATGAAGGGGAGAGGCAGTGTGATGGTATTGCTGAAGCAGGTCCAGAGCACAAGTGTGAAAGCAGTTCCTGGAACCTGAGGGCACTCACCTCAAATGGCAAGGTTTGATAGACACTTTCATTCTGAGGCCAGTTAACCACTGCAGTAACCCACAAAGCAGTGACCTCTGAGACTGATGGCTTGTCTGGTTGGCTTTCTGTAAGCCGTGTCCTACTGGCACCAAAGGTGGCTTGGGTGAATTTTGAATATTCTGCTGTTTATTAGGAGCAAGCCAAGAGGTATATGAGTCTCTTAAGTCCATCAGGGAAGCCCATGGCTTTAACTCATGAGCATTTTGCCTTAGGAGTAGGATATTTTTGTGTCAGTGTTTATGTTCTCTTCAACTTGGGTAAACTTTACTGGAAATCAGAATAAAGGAAACCTGATGCAGACTTTTATCTTGGCCTTCAGTATTTGCTTTCAAAGAAGGTTTGTCCTGCACAAGAGATTTATCCCTTATTCCAGAATGAACATTTTCTTCTTAGCCTGTGTAGATTTGTTCCATGTTTAGCATTTCTTACTGATGTTTTATCCTGTGAACATCACACACGGGTGTGTGGTTTTGTGTGTGTTAATAATTACAATTGAGTGCATGGCAGGCCATGATTTCAAAACACTGTGGCTGTTGTCTTTGAAGTCACCAAGTAACATTACCATGCAGTAGGATAAGCAATACTTGTACTACACATATGTGTAGGTTCCAGATGGTTGTAATGGGTCAGTCTTCTTAGGAAAAAAGCATTTCACACAAACAGGCTTTGCCTTTTGCAAGCCTTTCCTTGCAGGTCCTGTGTGGTAAGAGATAATTTGGTTACATTTACCTTGTTACAAGGCCTGCAGCACAGGTGCCCTGGATGAGTTTCTGTGTATGTTTGAAGAAAGCCAGAGCTAAGCAAATTTCAGGCATCTGGAAAAAAGCACCACCACGCTCCCCTCAAAATTATGCAATTGAAGGAAATAAATAAAAGGCAGAAAAGAGAAACAGGCAATACCTTAACTGTGCCAGGACAGTGGCACAGAACCTTTTAGAGGTAAAACAAAGAGGTCATCATGCTTTGCTTAAAAATGATATCCTCAGTGTGGGTTTACTGGTTGCAGTGGTGGGACCTGTGTTTTCCATGTGGTTGGGGCACACAATATGTTGCCCTGGAAGCCTCTTGTTCCTGCAGAAGACCCAGAACTCCTCAGCAGATACTGAATCCAGTTCATCAGACTGTTATTTGATAAACTTGATGAGAGCAATTCTTTGCCACTGATGGGTTTTAATTGCAATTTTTTCCACACTTAGACTTTTTATTTACATATTTGCTTCCATTAGAAATTAGCTTAAGATGAAAAATATCTCCTATGACTCCCTGAGGGGAAACCCTGTGAGGAGGGGCTGAGGTTAACTTGGTTTGTTCAGCCAGAAGGAGACAGAGAAGAGATCTCATTGCAGTCTATAACTGAGGGGAGGAGGAGAGGCAGGCACAGATCTCTTCTCTGTGCTGACCAGTGACAGGACCTGAGGAAATGGATTGAAGTTGTGTCAGGGAAGGTTTAGGCTGAATATTAGGAAAAGGTTCTTCACCCAGAGGGTGGTTGGGCACTGGAACAGGCTCCCCAGGGAAGTGGTCACAGCCCCAGCCTGACAGCTCAGGAAGTATTTGGACAGTGCTCTTAGGGACATTGTGTGACTCTTGGTGATGGTCCTGTGCAGGGCTGGGAGGCAGACTCGATGATCCTTGTGGTGCCTTCCAACTCAGCATATTCTGTGATTCCTTACAAAAATGAGGTGTTCTCCAGCTGTTTTGCCCTAAGAGGTGCAGTTACCTGAGCAGAGAGCAAGGAAGGAACCCAGTCAGTTGGAATTGTAGATATTGCCCCATCCAGGGCAGGAAATGTTTTCTTTCTGCTCTGTGTTGATGAAGGTGCTGTGCATAGGCTTTGACTCTGAAAGTGGGGAAGCTGTGAAGCCAGGAGAGCAATTACCAGTGCTGGGAGGGAGGTCTGGAAAATGGGGGAAAAGTCCCACAAACCAGCCTGGATTTGGTGTCTTTGAACCATCCAAATCAAACACAGACTTTATGAGAATTTCCAAGTCACCAGTGGAAACTCAGGGTCTGGAATTTATAGTTTTGACACCTACTAGAATTCAACACTGCTTATTGTGATGGCTGCATACAGAAAGTGTTTTTATGGGATGCCACAGAGGTAGTGCAGAAGGAGATGGAAAGCTGGAAGTAAGCAGTTCTTTCTCTGAATTACTAGATTTGTGATGTCTGTGCATCAGACACAAGGACAGAAATTTAGTCCCACGAGGGATTGTAGGAACACAACTCACTGGCTGTGCATGTTGGAATATCAGAGTTTCAAGACTGGGAAGCACTCAGATTTGGCTTCCTTTGGGGGTCAGACTTTGTGATGAAACTCCTTTCTCATGTTTTAGCAAGACTGCCATAACCAGTAACAACTTTCTCCATGTATGCATAGAACCATCTTGTGCTGAACCACTCTTTGGTGGGTGAATGTTTGAAGGAAAATTTGCTCTAGCACTAAAAATTTGACTTTTCTGGGCCACACAGTAATTTATAGCTAGAAGGCTTGGAAGACTCTTTTGACTCACAATAGTTGCACCTTGGTGTAGTCCAGAGGCAGCTGTCTGCAGGAAGTGCAGCCTGGAAACTGGCCAGTGCCTCTGCATACCATCCCAATGAAACCACCATGACTGCAGGAATGTTTAGGACCCCAGAAATGACATTTCTCTTCAGAGGCTGTCAGGGGAGGGATGGAAAAAGAACCAAATAATTTGTAATTTTCACATCTTTCCTTCTCTGTCATCTGTTTTTAGATGGAAAAATAACATATGGAACTATAATCCTGCTTAAATAATAAACACTGCTCACACTTTTGATTAAAATGTGACTGCGTACTATTTCCTAAGGTTTACCAGGTGAGAAAGGAGAAAAAGGCAATCCAGGTGTTGGAACACAAGGACCCCGAGGCCCACCAGGATCCACAGGTAAACTTAGATTTGAGGCATCAGGATTAGACCATTCCAACCCATGTGTGAAGCAGCTTAGATAAAGTCTGTCTTTCTTCTTAAGGACCAGAAGAGTAGCACCATTGTCATAATGTTCTTGCTATGTAATATGTTTTATGCCACATGATGGTGCCACCCATCATACAAGTATGGTCATTTTCCCTATGATAAACTGCTTCTCCAAGCCCACCTTTTTAAAATGTATTAAGTTTTTTTTTTTTCAGACATGGGTTCTGGAAATAGAAAAATTAATCTGGACTAATTAAATTTGTTTTCTCACTGACTTAAGGTCATACCTAAATTTGAGTTGATGGAGAAACATATAATAACTAAGCACATTATATCACATGGATTTATATTTAGCTCCTGAAAAAGTAGAGAGGGTGATATCCATTTCCTGTTGGAACAGGAGTAAAATTGGGATTTCATTAGGATATCCTCCTGGCCATTAGGCACTGGTATCAAGTCACAGCATTACCCAAAAACTGTACTGAAAGGGAGTGGGAGGAATTAAGAGCTGTGCAGGCATCCAGGGCTGTCCTTTCTCCATGAAAATCCCTTTCCAGAAGTCTGATGTTTGGTGAAACATTTGCTCGAGCTCTGGCTAAAAGCTGTCTCTGGCAAGGAAGATGAAGCAGCAGCCAGAGAGGAGGCTCATTGGGAGTGGGTCTCTTTTCAGGCTGCTGCTCTGTCTTCCTTGTCTTCCTTGCCAGAGGCTGAAGTCTTTCCCTCAGTTTGCCCAGGGGAGTCAGAGCCAGGATGCCCTGCTCCTCCACTCAGCCTGTCTCCTGGAAGTGTTTATAGCACGCTCAGTGCCATGTTTTCCAGGCCAGGAAAGATGGCCTCAAATCCCTGCTTTCATGGAAGACACTGCTCATGTTTCATCTCCCTGTTTTATGCAGGACCTCCCGGAGAAAGTCGAACAGGCAGCCCGGGACCGCCGGGATCTCCGGGCCCACGAGGTCCCACGGGTCACACAGGATCCCCGGGCTCCCAGGGTCCTGCTGGCCCCCCAGGGTACTGTGACCCGTCCTCCTGCGCTGGGTACGGCATGGGAGGTGAGTAGTCAGGAGTCAGGGCAGCTGCCCTTTGCAGAGCTGAGGGTGGCATTTCCTAACAGCCCAAGTGAGATGGAGGCTACTGGTGAACCTTGCACTAAAACGTGGTAGCTCCCTAAAAACCTGCGTGTCCAGTGTGGCTGTTCTTTGTGGGACTGCAGCACGACGAGAAGGTGACCCAGCATAGTGACCAAAAACTGATCCTGCCTAGTGGGTTTTGTCCTGTACCTGTTTGTGTAGTTGTATGAGCCTGCTCCATCTCAACAGTCTGTGCTGGAGCCCCACCACCTCATGTTTGTGACAGCAGAGTTTTTACATTTGTAGTTTTTCAAATGTGTTGCTCAACCTCCCCTTCCATGTGCCTCTGAGTGGCATGAGAGCATGACCCTTACTAAACTCGTAGTAGTGTAACCTGGCACAGGGATGCACGTGTCCATCATTAACCAGTGGAGCCATCTGGAGATAATTATTCTTTCTACATCTTCTCTGTATCCTATTTTCCCACCTCGTTAGCGCACGGAGAGGCCATGGGAAGAAGTTAACACAACTACCAAAAATTTTATTACCCAACCTAAAATCAAAATTTATTAGTAAAGTCACTACAAATGTTACACATAAGGCATATTTGTTTGATGTTTATAGTTTAATCTGCCCCTGAGCTGATTTGTATGTTTTACTTACCTGAATGTTTTTGTTGTCGTCTCTTCCTATCCTTTTCTCCTCACTTCCCCTCCCCGTTGTTCATTTCCTGTTTTAAGGCCCAATCCCTTACAATGGCTACCAATCCAGAAGGTGAAAGGCTCATTCTGGTTCAGGTCTCATTGGGCTGAAGGTCAGAGATGGATGCTGAACTGCTCTGTGCTTTCCAGCAACGATAATGACTACCACTAATGAACTTACAGCTGCTGTACATGCACTTGGCTTTCTGGCACTGCTTAAAATTACTGCCTGACCCATTTTTGCCTGCTAATCATGTATTCTAGCCCATAATTGGAATAAGCTATAGCAGGCAGTGTGCAGTGTGTAATGAGCACAGTATTACAACTGGACATGGGACAAATTGTGGTGGTGGTTTCCAACTAACTTGGCTGTCTGTTGGTGGGTTTCCAATTGCTCCAGCTTATTAATTTTGTTAAATGTTTTCATTGTTCCTTTATGTGAATAAAAGATGTGTATTTAAAGATTATATATATATACTTACACACATGATATAGAAATACATCTATATGTAAAATGTCAATTTCCTAATGAATGCTTTAATTTTCTACTCTCCTTCTCCTGTGTTAACCGTATGAATACTCTTGGTGGTGGTGGGTTAAGGTGGATACAGTGAGCCAACTGATCAAGACATCCCAGTAGTGCAGTTGCCACATAACTCCTACCAAATCTATGACCCTGAGGACCTTTATGATGGTGAGCAACAGCCGTACGTAGTTCACGGGTCCTACCCCTTACCACCCCCATACTCCCAGTCCTATCCATCACCTCATCTTGCTCAACCAGAGTTTACTCCTGTTCAAGAAGAGCTGGAGGCCATTGAGCTGAGATCCCCGGGAATCAGTCACTTCGCACAGAGGATAGCCAAAAGGAGCGCCCAGACTCCAGTACGCAGAAAGGATGCAAAAAGCCCCTCTCAGTGAACTGTTTAAAAAGGGAAACATTTTATGTGCATCTGTGTTTGGCCTTTTGTCCAGGTGCCTTACCTGTCACTGAAGATGTTTACAGGCTCTTATGTTAAAGGAGAAAAGAGTATACATGGCCAGTTGACACAACAAATAATGGTAATTATCTTGCATGCCAGAAGTTTAGTATGTTAGTGGGTTGGTGCTAGATGATGATGAAAGGTCACTTGTAGTTCTTTCTCTGGAGTACTGTTCCATTCACTCTTCAAACTGTATTGAAAAAATGTGTCCGGCTAGGTGGTGTACATAGAACCAGTCACAAAAGTTAATGTTTTGTTACCCACTTTTTCCCAGTTGATTATTTTATGGTTTTTTTGGATTAATTGCTTTGTTAGCAGAGTAACCTGGCTCAATCCACTGGAGAACAATGCATCAGGTGTCCTTGCACCCAGCTTATTATCCTTTTGCAAAGATTTCTTACATTAACAGACCATTGCTTTTTTAACTCACCTAAAATAAATACACAAGAATGTTCTGTGGGAGCACACTGGTAATTTATTGTGAACCTCTTTCATTTCTGTTTTGTATGCAAATAAAAGTGGCAAGCTTTTGTATGGTAATTCTGTGTTCATCTGATTTTTAACCAAAACAATTGCATTAAATCTTCAGGGGACAGAATGCAATGAGAAGGAAATACATTTCCTCTTTTCAACACTTTTGGGAAACGGTTTTATTTTAAAGGATGTAGTTTAAACATTATTTAGCATAAATATTATTTAGCCTTATTTTTAAAATTATATATGGACAAACGCAGAGAGTAACTATGAGCTGAGGTAGTTGTACCAACTGTGGATGTGAGATTTCACATGGTGACATGTCCAAGTCAAAAGACTGGCAGGTGTAGTTGGGATGGCAACTTGGGTCAGCTAACGAGGAGAGGAAGGAAAAATGCCAACCCAGACGCTTGTGCACGGAGCAATTCCTTATCTACAAACAAGGTAAGTTATAAAGTGGCTCAATAAACAGCCTTGAACAGCACTGGAGACTAAGATTTACCTCAAAAATGGCCATTTAGGCTAAAAGCATAGATTGGAACACTTTTGCTTCAGCCCCATACAGACATGGAGAGGCTGTCCTGTACATCCCAGGACCATCTTCCTGCTTATCCCTGATTGGGAGGGGGTCTATCCATACCCTACAGTGAAGAAAAGCCTGTTAGGTTTGACCTCTGGCCAGCAGCCCCCTTAGCTCACCTGGAGGATGATGAATGGGTACCTTTACTGTGTCATCTCCAACCCTCTTGCCTACAATTCAGTCTGATTAGTAGCACCCACCATTTGCACATGTTATTAGCAGACTCTGGCTAGGGCTGTATACCTTTCTAGGCTGTCCTTTTCCCTTACTTCTTTCGCCCTTGACTTCAACCATTTTCATTGGGGAAAGGTGATAAAAGTTGATGAAATGTGAGTTGAATGTCATTTCCTTACCCGCATTTGCATTTAAAATGGAAGGTAGAAAAGTATAACACACTTTATGCACTTTTTATTTTTCTGGAGCTTAACCCCACTTGACAGTACATTGAGGGTCAGCTGAATGTGCCAGGCTCTGGTACCTGCTTGTGTGTGAGAGAGCCATGCTTATGTGGGGCCTCAGAGATATTACTAAAACTAAATACAGTAATGCCTGGGTCACAGGGTCAATGTCCCTGCTGGCACTGGCTGTGAACACCCGTGTTAATTCACCCCAACTGCAAACTCCCTCCGCCCCTCCCTTGCTGGCCCACTCCCATCCATGTTGTACTGACACAGCTCAGACTTCTGCCCAAGATATGGTGCCTTGCAAGTCCTGTGGAAGTGAATGAGGTCACTGATGGAAAAAAACCAGCTTTCAAGCAATTCTGCCTGTGTTGTCTTTGAAAGACTGAGTATCCTGCTAACAGTGCACAGTATATTAGTCCTGACTGGCTGTCCTGCAACATTATATCCAAATCTCAGGTTCCCATGGAACCACAGAGCGATAGGGCAAAACCAGGGATGTAGGGACACAGCACATGGTCAAACTGATAAAAAAAGGCAATTGGTGTTATTTACTCCATGTAAATCCTGACCAAATCCCTGAGGGTTCTTGTGGTGTGCAGTCAGTGTCACCTGTGCTGTGCCACTCCAACAGCTCCCACACCAGTCACCTGGACTGGGGGAGCAGCTGGAAGCAGCACAACACCCCTCTGCCCTCTGGCCACAGGGAATTCGGGTGCTCTTGGCCTGAGGGATCCCCTGTGTGGGACACAACCAGCTGCCACTGCCACCTCCTCCTCCTCACACCACAGGATGTGCATGTAGTGAATTAAACAAATGACTTGGGGATAACAGAGTGGCCATACTTATTCCAATTTTATACCAATTTATACACTAAAGCACAAGCTTCAGCTGCAGTAGTTAATTTGTTTTAACTTTATATTTACTGTGCCATTTACTGGCAATGTGCTGACCAGGAGGCTTCTGGTATCACTGTCATATGATCACCTGCTGGATATATCTTGGTAATAAAAAGTAACTAACTAGTGAGCTCTACCCACTTAGAAAAATATTATTCAGGAATTGTATATTTGCCAAAAATAGTAAGACACAGTCAAATTTTTCTCCAAAATCCAGTCTCTGAATAATCAACAGTGTTATATTTTTCCAGACCACCTACGAAACTGAAGTTGCTGACTGAAATATTCAGCACACTGTGAACAGCTGATGGCACAGAGATCTTACCAATAAACTCTGTGTACTGTGTCCTTGCACAGGAAAGAGCATTTTCTGCAACTGAGAGCTTTTAAAAATCCTTTCATTAGCTAATGCAGTGTAGTAACTGACTGGGAAATGAAGGCTGCACATTGACATTCAGATGAGCTTATCCCAGGAAACATTCCTACCTAGTCAAAGACCCAATATCAAACCATTATTTCATGTAATGAAATATGATTATAAATAAACCACTAGTTTTCTTCTGGTATGATGCTTGTACAAAACAGATGTCGAATACTTAAATTCTCCTCACCAAACATTGTAAAATTTGGCAGATAATGTATCAGCATATGATACAACAAAGAAAACAACAGGTGCTTCACTTATTTACAGAACACCTTTGGCTTGAGGGTTTTCAGTGCAGGAAAGCAGAAAGGAATTTCAGGGAAGCAGCTTGCAAAAGTAAAATATTTTTTAAGACTTTTTTTGCATCATTCAACCCTTAATTTTGGTTTCCTCAATTTGTTTTCATAATAAAAATGTTGCTGCTTTGTTCTGTAATATGTTCCTTAAAGTAAGTAAGGCATGAATGAAAATCAGATTTAGGCTGAAAGTGGGAATAAAAGGAAGAGTATTTCCCTGTGATCTGCCTTTACTGCCTGTTATTTCAATGAGTTCTTTACCAAAATCTATTCTACACTGGGTTGTCAGCAGACCTCCTCCTAGTGAGGAAGAGTCACTTCAGAAAATGCTCTGCACAGCCCCAAGTGGGTGTTCTGGTGTAATAGCACTGGAATCCAGAGGGTGCCATCTCCAAAAGCCAAGCCCAGCTGGAGCAGTGCTTTGCCTGGTTGTTATCCAAGGCAGACAGAACCTTACAGATATCAAGTCTCCCAATGACAATCATGTAACATCTCCAGATCATGAATAAAATATCATTAGGAATACATTTAATGACATCCAGCAGCTAGAAAGTAGAGTCAGCCTTGCTGTTGTCATTCAGCACACCCAAGATGTAGATGCAGATGACCAGCAGTCTGAAAAAAGTAAGATTATTTAAAAAAAAAGTAGTTGCCATTTTGTTCTTTAGAGCACAATATATCAAAAGATGGACAAGGTTTGAGGATGAAAAATCATGGCTGGTGACTATAATCATTCTCTGCTCCTCCTGCATGGAATTCAAGTTTTGTAAATTTTAGAGTGAGCTACTTCACAGCAGCAGTCAATGTATTGTTTCTATGAGATGGAAATATTCATTACAAAGGTATTAATTCTTTAATAATAGTATCAAACCAAATGTCATTAACAAATACCAGATCATATGATGCAGAGTACAGGTGGTATTAACAAGATAATACCTATTCTTAGCTGTTTCAAATACAGTGATTTCTACAATCTTGCCAAGTCAAGTTTGCTATCAGCTGTCATTCAGTATAGAAGGGTTGACTGAGATGCACAGATGCCTCCATGTCAGAAGAATTTTCTTTGAAGAGACATTCCTGATGGCACTTCTTTTATTGTTATTACTTCCTTCGAAAATCCTTAGGCCTGTGGGGGGGGAAAAAAAGAAGTGTTTTAAGAAATGTATGTGCACTACAGTGGCTTTGCTTTAAGGCTGCAGTAGCAACCTGGTCTAAGTTTATTTCCTTACTGTGGTGCTTGAAGTTTTTTTCACAAAGAATATTTTCTGGATTACACAAACAAGACAGAACAAATTAAAAGAAATTGACTAAAACCTCTAAGAATTTACAAACATCAGGACTGATTGGTCACTCCTACTTTTGTAAGCAAAACAGAAAGCACCTTGAACTGAATGCAGTCTCACAGGGCTTTAAACATGGGCACTAGTTTATCTCCACTTTTTAAAACTGAATAATCCATGCATAAGATGGTGAGTTTTAGTTAACAGCACAGTCCACCACAACACTACTAAAATAGTTAAAACTGATGATTTAAAAAAACTGCTAATTTGAATCTTAAAAGTTCCGCAATCCCCTCTGCTTGGATGACAAACATGGAAAACATTCAGAGAGAAGCAGACTGCTGTTTGCAATCCTCTGCATTCAGGCACATCTCTCTCCCTACCTGACACACATCCCACTGGCTGCAGGAACCACGTTCTCCCTGAATCTACAAAGCCCAGACCAGCTCATGGCCTTTAGAATGCACAGTGTGCAGACCAGATGCTCATCTACATCCCTAACATGTCCTGCAGAGAAGCTGCACATCCTGGCTGTGCCTGGCTGCCCAGTGGCTCCCCAGACCCCCAGAGCAGGCCAGTGGCCTCCGAGGTGCCTGGGACACGCCTGGTGCGTGCCCAGCCTGGAGCAGCCGCTCCTCACAACTCCCCCCACATCTGCAGCCTGGGGGACACAGAGCTCCTCACTGCTCCCCTTGTCTGTCAACCAAAGCAGGGAGGGGAACTCACTGGGACTCAACAAGAGAAGTACTAACAAAGGTTCTGTAGCCATCTAAAGGGATGCAGAGCCAGATTTGCTGTGACGTTGAATGAAAAATTCTGGCATACAGGAAAACCTGCAAACCACTACACTAACCATGTTAAATTTCCAAAGGTGGTAAATTTTATCTGTAATTTAGCTTATTAATGGAAATGAAAAGCAGACAGCAATGGAAACAGACAGCTTACTTTAAAGTTTAGATGGCTGCAGAGATGCCACACAGAAATCCAACACTTGATTAGACCTATGTTGCAGTTATAGAATTTGTCAAGCAATAGCACTGCAAAGTGAAGTCATTCACTTATGAGCCCACAGGTTCTCATGTGAAACCAACTCTGGAATTCAGTTTTTGTTATTTCAAGAGCAGCATATAAAATTGTGTGAATTTTAGGGAAGAACTATAAAGAAGAGCTAGTGTTCATACTGTGATGAATCACAAAGCTTCTTTATTTCCCATTTAAACAGCATATTCTGTATTAACATTTGGACTGGTATCTTTTGTGCATGACAGAACTGCTGCAAGCACCATATATGTTGTTTACATTCTTGCTTAATGCTGAACTTGAACATACTCAGTGTTTGATGGCTGGTGTGCACTGGGGAAGCAAGTCACAGTTCCTAGAATCCTGGACATCTGTACTTGGACATATTCATGGAATCACAGAATGGTTTGGGTCAGAAGGGACCTTAAAACATCCTCTAATTCCAGCCTCTCTGCCATTCCACATTTTGTTACTCAGATCTCACCCTGCATGCCAGAAGAGGTATTTCATTATATCAAAATGCTTAAGTAAGAGTGTGGGATTTTGAAAAATTTTAAGCAGTGACGTAGAAATTTTATCACTGCATCCATCCTAGACAGGTGGACAGTGCTGAAAGATTTTAGGTAACAGAGCATAGTAAAGACATCCTTGTCTTGTAGTAGCTTATAGTTATTACTCTTTCTTTTTATAGGCCAATTCATCCTCTTGTGCACTGCTCAAAGGATTTTGCATTTTTCTATGAATGGTTCACTTAATACTTCAATCTAAGGTTATGCTGGAGTGCTGCAGAGCTACAGGTCTCACAGCACTTGGTTCTGTGGTGAAAATCCATTTTTCTTTCCTTGCTTCCTTGTAATCTGCATTTCTACTTTAATGCTTATTTTCTTAAAATTTAAATGCACAAAAATGCATGAAACACTGGACTCTTAGTTTGCAGTCTTATGAAGTTAATGAAGCTTAAAGGCAGGATTTTCCACACTGAAACACTTGTGTGAACAAATACAAAAGTTTTTAAAGCCTTTTCTACTGCCACAGTAGGCTTTTATGCCCACTAGTACTTGGCTTTTGGACTGAAGAGTCCTTGGCACTAGGAAAGCTAAGCCTTGGAAAACACTGCCTTTGGCAAAAGTGTTATAGGCATTTTGTCAGATGAAGAATATGAACCCACAAAACCGTTGTCTACTCCGAGAGAATTATGAACTACTTGTGAGCATCAATGGGTAACTGCTCATTGATAAGTGACATAAATCCATGCAAGAGGGCTCTTCTTTGATGGCAGAGCTTTTGCCCTTCCTCAACAAAGGACTGAGTTTATGCACTTGGAACTAAGGAAATGCTACCTCCTAGAACACACAGTTCAGAAATTCACCCAAAGGCAAGACTTCACATAGCTGCTCCTTTTTTTTTTAAGTAATATTCTTGGGAAAAAAAACTTTGCTGTGTATTGACAGCAGACTCCAAGGCAAGGAGAAATAGGGGGAATGTGGGAACCAGTGTCTCTGCAATCTACGCTGAAAGGCAAACTACTATGCGTTCATTGAAAATATGTAGTATTAGTCTGTGCAGCAGATGTCTGCCACTAAAATATATAATAAAATAATTGTCTCACTAACATTTTTATACACCACATAAAAAGCATTAAGACAGTTCAGTGAATTTTAGGCAAAATACTCAGCAAATTAAATTAGCATCCCATTCATTACAAGAGGCCTCTAAGTGCTTCTCTCTTAACAAAGACTTTACCACTGAGTAAAAGGACTGAAGCGTGGGTCCTAAGCTCTGATTACAGCTTTTAAATCTCTTAAAGCTGCCCAAAGAGGTCATAGATTCGTCTCCCTCTCTGAAGACAGTCAAAACCCACCTGGATGCATTCCTATGCAACCTGCTCTAGGTGACCCTGCTTTGGCAGGGGGGTTGGACTGGATGATCTCCAAAGGTGCCTTCCAAATCGCCACAATTCTGTGATTCTGTAAATTCTCCCAATTTTTATCCATACTCACAGCTATCAGAAGAAAAAAACAGCTGACAATCCATAGCCACTGAACCTTACAAAACAGATAAACCTGCACATATGTCCAGTTCCTAGGATCAGCTTTTGTGATGGAAAAAAAATCCTAGTGGTCCCCACTGTAATTGGTAGAGAGCTTCCAAATCTCTGCAGAATTAATGTATTTCACACAAATGTTGTCTTTTGATATGAATGCCACTCTACACTCTGCAGTGCTGAAAAAAACCAATGGACTGAGAGAGTTTTGCCATTTACAGAATAACAGTAACTTCTTTGCTATGTAGCCCACTTCAAGAAATGGGACTGAGGTCAATCTAAGCCCTAGAACATGGGGAAGTCCTGCCTTTCTTCACGGACATTAGATACGATTTGAAGAGGCTTGTGTCCTTGGGCTAAAGCTTGCCACTGTGAATTCTCTCTTCACTGTCTATGGAGATTTCACAGTTGCAGGTATGTTTGACAAGCACTGCAGAGTGTAGAGCTGGCATCTGTATCATTTATTAATACTGAAATTTGGTGATCATAATGTGCTCTCCTAGCAACTCCAACATACATCACTTAGTGCAGCTTTAAAACAAGGTTGTCTTTAATCTAGGTCAGTTCTCTGATTCTCCACTGTTGCCACACAAGCAGAATGGAGATGCAGAAAATGTGATGGATGATTCTTAAAACCGAGCCTTATTGCCAGAAAAAATGCTCACGAAGCTATGACCTCAGCCTCTGAACATCTCAGATGGCAAACAGAAACTAACAGCACAAAAAGACTTGCTTATTTACAACTACGATGGGACCACCCACTTCACAGAATATTCGATATTCTTTTTCAGTGCGATGTGAAATATCCTCTTCCAAGGGTAATTTTCCTGTCAGAAAGGACGGGCAGAATCCTTCTGCAATAGTTCAATGTGTTCAACTCTCAACTCCTGGAGTGAACATCTATTTCAATCAACTCTGAAGAGACTTGCTGCACAGCTCCATCTTTATTAAATTCTTGTCAGCACATTCCAGCAATGATGTTTCCCTTTGCCTAGCAATGTTTTGTGGAGGTAAAACAGCCACAGAAAAAATAAAATAAGGAGGGTGTGTGTGTTACTCTATAAAGGCCAAATGTAAGTAACCACTGGCCTGTGTTATACTGCAACTAACCTGATTTCAAAAAATATACAGGACAACTTCACCATCTTATTTCTAGGCAAACAAGCTAAAACCTTGTAACATCTCACAGCAGACAGGTGAAAAACAGCATTACTTACTTCAAAGAAATAATAAAGGTAAGGCTGTAGAGTAATATATTTTATTATCTATTCTATATGTACAGCAGTTATTTTACAATCCAGAGAATATTTAAGAAAATATTATCTCTTAATTTTTAGTAACTCAGAATACCTCTTCAAAACTACATATCTTAATCCAAATGACTGTTTCTTATAACTTCTAAATGCACTGGGATTAGCTATAACAATATAATCTGTAGTCAACATTGCCCTTCCTTCTTCTTCCAAAACAAGTTACACACCTGCCTAGTTTCTTCTACTGCAGGCTGATAAACAGCACTTGATAACGTGACCTTATCTTCTTTCCAGCTCAAAATCCTGGATAGCCATCTCTCCATAAACAATCCCTACTCACACTGCTTTGATGTTGCATTGTCTGAGACTTTTTTATGAAGAAGTTTTACCAAGTCAAATCTCATGGAATTGTTACAATCATTAGTGCCTTGCAAGCCTGTGTGAATGACTGCTGATGGTTTCAAACCTGCCCCTGCTGAAGTGCTGCACAAGAAGTGACCTGTCAACACCTGCTCTTGACTCAGCAATGCACACCTGGTGTGGAAGCTCTGAAGATCTCAAATTGCAATTTTCTCTTCACCTGTGGGCAATCATCTCACCATTGGAGCACATGACCCAGAGAGCCTGGGTTCCCTGGAATTTCTGCACTCTCAGCAGCAGTAACAAGGACTGTTCAGAATTACTCTTGCATCAGCACCACAAAAGGTCGGTGCCTTAAGGCTAAAAAATGTCACAGGCTAATACAGACAGAGATGAGAGCAGTGGTACAAGAGCAAAAGCTGAAGAGGACAGGCTTAGAATTCTGTTAAGATTTTATGGTTCCATGAATGAGAGGAACCACTCCAGATGCACGATAAGCCCCTCAAAAATTAATCAACATCCTGTAAGAAAGGCACATCTGACTGTATAACACTTTCCATTACCTGAAAAATTTAATGTCTGGTAGGATTCCCATTTGCATAGGTTATCAATCAAAAACAAAACCAAAAAATTATCAGTCTTAACCCTCAGTTATCAAAATGTTTGAAGATTAACTCATCCCAGAGGGTTTTAGGTGTGTAGCTGCTATGTTAGCTTTTTATCCAGGGGCCTTTCCCCACCCCGCTTTCCTGCTGAACAGTGTAGAGTTCCCAAAAGGCTAAAGGACTCTTCAGCATGACTGTGTAGTTTTACAGAAGCTTTCCCCGACTTTCTAACACAATTTTCAATAGTTTTAAGAAACAAAAAGGATAAAATTTCTCCAAACTTGGCTGAAAAACTGTAACACACAAATAAATAACTGATGTTAAAGTACGTCTAACCTACCCATAATTTTTTAAGTACTAAACGAGTGACATCCACTAGCTCATAAAAGTCTCATTTAGGGGAGTTTATAAACAACATTGTTTTGAACAGAAGACAAACTGGGGAAGACCAATTAGTGAAAAGATTTTGTGGACTGATCATGCCACTCAGTTACTTGCCCATAGCCACTCTTTGATCCCATTACTCTGTAGTGGCAGGCACACTCAGTCTGTGTTACTGTGATGCTCTGCTTCATAACTCTGTACATCACCATCACAAGAATTATTGCTAACTGATGACAGTTGACTGCTTACACAGAATGGGTTTATGGTTCATCTTTCATATCTGCTTATTAAGGGCAATAGGTGGCTTTTAGCCTTATAACAAAAGGTTCTAAATACTTTGGTTTTGTCTAAAATTAGCATGCAATATACACAACATGAAATTGAGTTTTTTAAGGTTATTTTATGAATAAACTATGAAATTCTGAGTATTTAAGACTTGTTTTTATAGATGAACTTCAACACAGAGACAAAATTTACAGTAAATTCTGAAACAACAGGAATATATGTATTTTTCAGGAAAGCCAAAGTCAACAGTTATTAGGTAAGGGAGCTATAGCTAAAGGGGATTTGAACACATTTAATCTTTTTCACTAACACCACTAGTAAATCAAAACCCAAGAACCAGACATTGCTATCGTTTCCTGGAAAACCAAATTATGTGGTTACACTCAAACATCAACAGTTTGGTGTTGAGGGGGAGATGAATCATTTTTCTACTCAAGGTGGACTGATTATCCCATGGTAGCTCTATGCCTCTGGTAAAATAATCAGTGAAATAGCTAATGTTATTTCAACTATCATTAGACTTCCAATTCACACTGTGGCCTATTTTAAACCATCAACTGCTGTGCTTGGGGCACAAGAATCGTTTCCATGTTGGTGTTGTTCCCATGCAGACTTGTCTTGCCTAAAAAGCACATCTACAAGTACAACTTACTTTGCTTGGAGAACAAACCACAGTAACAGAAGCTGCATTTTGTAACCAGACTAAGAAAGGGTGATACTGTTAGGACAGTACAGCTACAGTCACTAATCCTCTTCTGCAGAAACAAAATTTAAGATGTTTATTTTGTAGTCCTCAGCTGCAATGTGTTGCTTTTTTCTACACAAAACTAGCACTAGTTGTAATTTTAAAAAAGTCTCCTTAAATCAAGATACCTTATATGCATTTAGCTACTCTTAGTGAAATGAAGAATGGTTTATTGCAATTTAAAATAAAGTTGTTACAACCTCAGTTTCTGTAAAAACAAATTAAGCAAAACTGAGCTAAGCTTTTTTAAACTTACTGTAATACCCTGATGTTGACCTTGATTACATGAATTCTGTCCAGAAAATTATCTAAGTTAAATAAACATGGAATATACATGTAAGCTTCATCATAACATGATGCTTTTTGAAAATAGAAGGTTTCTCTTTTAGTGATACATTCTGCTAAAAACTGTAAGACTGTACACGGAGCAGCACTGTACACTTGGCTTTGGACAACAAATTACGTTATTCTTCAAATAAACAGAGAACTGGGAGAAGGAATGGTGAAATACTTTCCAGACTTACGGTCAGCAACAGAAGTGAAAAAAAGGAAATCCAGACATTTATAAAAGAGTGATTAAAAAATAATCTAACTCTAATTTCATCTGGGCAAGTAGTTCAACAGTATCATATACAACCATTCTCCTATTGCTTGTCAAATTTCCATTAATTTAGTTTCTGTTCTCACATATGAAATACACAGGTTTTAAGGGAAGGAGAAAGTAGCTTTGGAACTTTCTTTTTGGGGGCCTCTTCACACAGCTCAAATAAAAGGACCCAGTTACCCATTTAATTAACTCTTACCTTCAACTTCAGTTTTAGATACAACATAAGCTGCCCCCAGGTAAAGAGTATGAGAATCAGTAGCACTGACGTGTTTCAGGCATGCCAGAGAAAAACCAGTAATTAAGTTCAATAGGATAAACAACCTGAATATGAATTTGTTGGATTTTTAAAATGATTGAGTTACTGACCCTTCTTGATTAGTGTCCAGTTGCTGCCTGTGGCTAAAACCTAATGTAGAGGAGAGTAATTTTCTTCTTAAGTATCTGTGTGGCTTTTTGTCCACAGGAATTTAGATCCAGCTCTGGTAGTCTGAAATGTGAGACTTGGTTACCTCCAAATCTCCTGTTAAATACTTTTATGCCGTTAGTACTGAAAAAAAATGTTACCAGTGACAGCTCCCACATTTGACTGGGGATTAATGATCTGCACTTAGTTCATGTAATCTCTACCAAGAGGCAAAAAGGCCACAGAAAATGAATTGCCAGAGGGATTCCTCAAAGAGTACATTGGAACAGAACTGGGCTATATTGGCAGGATAGCTTTTTCTTGCTTTATACAGTTTGTTTCTTAGGAAAAAGTAAGACTGGCTGCAGTCTTTTACAGAAGTCTGTGTTGGCCAAGTCTTCTCTCAACACTGCTACATGCCAGCCCTGCTTTGTGAGAGATGAGCACTTAAGTTGGAGGGGCAGTACTTAGCCCAAGATAAGAACCAAATATTACCAAATGAGGCATGATATAAAACACAATTCAAATCCCAAGAAGCTGCAGACACACTCTACAACTAAACAGCAACTAAGAAAAATACTGGAGAAATTTAATTTGGTATCAAATTTTTAAAGGCTAATGAATAAACTTGAGATGGGCCTTATAAAAACAGCTCAAGACCTCATCATCTTTGGAGCTGGCTTTATGGCTTTTCCTCTGCTCTTCTCAAGGTAACTAGAGTAACACTCCAACAGTGTTCCTTTTATTTTACCTCGTATTTCATTGTAGGGAGAACAAAGCATTTTATAAACTTCATTAAAACTGCAAGTTACAATTTGCGACAGAGCACATCACTCGAAATACTCCAAATGTAATTTCTCTAAGCAATACAGTGTGTGGTATCTTTTGGTGTTGGCTCCTCATGAAGTTATCTGAAGAAATTAACAGATAAAAAACCTAATAACAACATCTGTCAGCATCTTGCATATATAAAAGCACTATATGTAACATCATTTCAGCCACATAACCAGGATATCTCTGGCTTCTTCTGCTCTTTTTCTACATCCCAGAAATAATTTGTATAACCAAAAATATAAACCTGCACTAGAAATTTTTGAATTATGCAAAACAACTAGTGCTGCAGTTCTTATAAGCAAACAGAGAGGGCAGCTGCAGCTGAGAGATCTCTTAAGCCAAAAGCCTTTCTGTTTACCAGCACCCCCAGATTTGTTTGCTGGGAATGCCACAGTTGGCTTCTGGTTGCCCAAGTCTGGCAAGGCTGGGTTTAAGGACACAAAACTGGGAGGAACTGGAAGTGGCACAGAATACATAAGAGGATTATCAGAGCTATCCACAGTTCATAGGCATCCAATATGCTTATGTTTCCTCACCTACAAACTTCTCAGCCTGAGAACATTGTGATTTTCTGCTCTCAAAGCCACACAGTGTTGCTGGTAAACTTCCAGGAATGTGTGTGCCATGGCATGGGGATGACACACAGTGTCAGTACTGGGACCCTGCCTAAGCCATGCTGCTCAGCTGGAACAAAATCACGGCTGCAGACCAGGTTCTGCAACTGCCTGCCTCAAAGCAGGATGTACAGATGGGGTCAGAAATCAGGCAAGTTACTCAGAAATACAAACATTAAGAAGGTGTTTGGTTTTTGAAAACCAAATTTCAGAGTTTACAATATATCAAGTTTTAAAAACTTCAGAAGTGTAGAAGAACCTGTTCCCCCAAGGACAAGCAAGCAGCTGTCTGGCCCAAGGGGAGCTCCTAGGGAGGCTGGCAGAGGACCAAGCACTCAGTCTGCACACCAGCACCAGCCTGAGCAAACTCCATGGAATCAGACAGCTCTGCTTTCTTAAGGGAAACTCCCAGGAATGCATCCATCTCACTGGAATGACACAGGCCTGCTGTTCTATATATCTGGTAATATTCTTTTTTAAATACTTCTTGAAAAACAATTTCCTGCCTTTAAAACTGTCTCAAAACATATATATACCCAGACAGTTAAACAACTTTCAAATGGTATATAACAGGAAAATTTACCCATGAATCCAATGTATCCTTGCTTTTACGGAACAGAATTGTTTGCTTAGTCAAAGGTGACTGGTGCATTCTGTGATGATTTCTGTTTAAAGCTCATTTAAAAGACATACAATTCAAACACAGTTGAAATAAACATTTCATTCATGGTACAAAATCAAACTGTCTAAGGAACTAGTTTTTCATCTTTTTTCCCCTTGAAATATGTCTGGAACAGAATTTACTTTCCTGTATCTACATCATTTTCCATCACACTTCAGACCTCACCATGGAGGATCTAAGAACACAGTCAGTTGGTTCCAGTTACGCATAAACAGAAAGAATGCTCAAAGAAAGTCTTTCTGACTGATATTTAATTCTCCACTTTCAAGGAGCAGGATCCCTCTTCATGTCCTGTCATGGTGCAAGGAGGGGTGATGGGAAGGCTCTCCACTCTGAAAACCAAATGATTTTCTGGGTTTCCACACCCAACCTCTGCTTTCCTTAAAAACTGTTTCTCTATTTTAGTGTTCCACTTGCATACTGTGTCTTTCTCTGTCATGGGTCAGTCTCCAATTACCAGCAAAACAGCCTTTTAAAAAACTGCCTATAACAAGACCTTTTTTCACAAAATATAGCCAAAACATCCAGTGAGATCATTAGCAGCACTGTGCATGTTCTCATCACATTCTAATCGAAAATTTACATTATTATTTCCAATTAAAGAGAAAAAGGGTATTTTCCTCCAGATATAAGTAATTTCTCACATAAATTGCGTTCTTTATATCCATTCCCTATTACCTATCTTATGTCTGGTTTATATACAGTAAGGTACATTTCTTGGCTGTAAGTTTTAATGTAAAACCTAAAGATTCATTTTCTAGTTTTAATATATTTATCTGTATTTATAGCCTTCCATACTTTTAATGAAGCTCTGCTTTTCATTTGATCTTTTCCCTTAAAGCATGCAGCTTTTTTGAAGGGCCAATATCAACTTTATTTTTCTGTAGAAAGAAGATGAACCACTAACACTGCCTCCCTCTAAATCCTCCCTTTTCTAATCACTCTCAGAGATAGTTCATCCCCTTTTGAACCTCTATCCTTTGGTAAACAGGTTGGTCCCAGGCTCAGAACTTCATGGAAGATAAACAAAAATTAAAACCAAAAGGTTTTAAGGCAGGAAGAAATAAAAAGGCTTTTAAAGCTTTTCTTATCCTTCCTTATCTGGTTTATTGTAAGGACTGTTCTTACTGCATGGAAGCTGTCTATGGGTTCTGCAGAAGCTCACACTTCCAAATCCACAACAAGCCTTTTACATCCCAAATGCAGAATGCAGGACACAGGGGACAAGAAGAGACTACTCATTTTAGCACTGCGATCTCATCCAGATTTCACCCAGACACAAACAACAGCCCAAGGAAAAGCCAAACAGGACTAATAAGATGAGCAACCTATGCACTGGGTTTTTTAAAACACAGTTTATTAAAATATTAATCTATTTCACTATGTTTGTTTACTTTCCCCATATATAAAGAACCATAGAATAATTTGCATCTGAAAGGACTACACTCAGAGAGGAGCTAACTTCAACATTACATCAAGTTGCTCAGGAACTGTGCAGTGAGTTCTGAGCATCTCCAGGGCTGGAGATTCCACAACCTCCCTGGACAGCCTGTCAGCTGAAAAGAATGAAATGACAAGGATCCCAAAGGGAAAGTCAGTTTGGCATTCTGAGATACACATATTTCTGCAAGATACGGATTTCTACAAAACAACTCATGGTTCCTTCATGTTTTCTCTTCTGAAATAATTTTCCTATCAGGTAGTTGGTTTTTTTCAGTACACTTCAAATTATCAGATTTATACAACAATACTTTAACCTAACTTCTCTTTGGTTTGTTGAACAAAGCTGTTCCTTTTTTGACTTTTTTTAAAAAGAATATTTGTGCTAGCTACATGCCTCTAAAAAGAAGAATTTGTAAATACTTATAATTTGTTCCTTCTCCAGTCTTTCACAGGAATATTTTAATAATGCAAACAGTACTTCTTCCATGGGTTCACACACTGAAAAACCTCAGAACACCGAGTCTGTTACCTCTGCACATTCATACACTCTTTCTTTTCATGTGTTTGGTGCAAAGTTGTGTATTCTCAGACATTCCACCTGGCATTTTAATCAGAACAGTGACCACTATGGTTCATTTAAAGTCCCTGCATTTTACTTACCACATCAGAAAGTTATTTTACCAAATTTGCTCAATTCTTTATCCTTTATTTCCCAACTAAGCTGTTTCTCCCACAGAAATCTAAATGCCAAAGAATCAAAATACACTTTTTCCTTCAGACAAAAAAACCCATTATTATTTTTCCCATTACTTCATATTGAAAACTCTTCCCAAGATCAAATTGCTAATAAAGTGAGCTGAAAGTTAAATTAAAACTTATCTGACACCAGCAATAGTCTGATTGCAGGCCAGGACAAGAGGCCGAAATTACAACAGCGATGAGCCCTGCAGTTAGTGGAGAGATGGTAGATATCCATCTTCATTCTTATCCCTCTGCCAGATCTAACCAGCTCCTGAGAGCAGAAAGGAAGATAGGACAAAAGGCCAACACCACAAGGGTTAGGTATGTCTCCAGGCCTTTAAATGTTGCTGTAGGTGGAGCAGTCGGGTGAAGGGAAACTTCTGCCCCACTCTCTACACTCAGAGCATTAAAATTCTCCCAAATTTCCATTTGTTTTTCCCCACTCCACCCACACCCCACGAGCTCCACTTTTCTCTAGCATTGTCTCACTCATTTTAGACCCAGTACTCTGTTCCACTCAGACCCATCTATTCCCTGTTTTTTCTCACCATAATGCCCCCTTGAGCTCCCCAGCCCTTCCACAGGAGGAACACTATGATCCTCTAAGTTGAAAGCCTCCAAATCTACTACAGGATTTCTAAGGCAGCAGCACTCCCCAACCCCCATAGTTGGCACAGAATAAGAAGATTGTATACAGAAAGCAGTTACCAGCAATCAATCCAGATGAAACTACAGAGGAGAGAAATATATAAAAAAAGGGAATGCTTATGTTCTTTGTGCTTCAAATTCCTCCAGAGGGAACGGTTCCAAGAAATTATGGGAGGGGAATTTTAAAAGCAATAGTGTTCTTACCTGCAGATTTTCCCCAAGGTTAATATGCTGACATGAAGATATTACAAAACCTAAGTTGACAGCAATGACTAAATTAGATGGCACACACACCTGTGAGTCAACAGAATTAGAGTGGCCCAGTGCTAAGGAGATGAACTCAACCAAGACTATGGTAGTGTGTGGGGACAAAGAAATGTATTTAAAAAGCTCTGGCAGCACAACACTATTTCCTTTGACAATACAGATACTCCCAATTAGTTAGCTAAAACTAAGTGCCAGCTCCTCATTCAATGCTAAATTACTGTGGAGAACCTTTATCAGTTTTAATACTAAACACAGTATAGAAGAGTACAGTATATCATACAACAGGACAGGCTTATCAGCTTTACTGTAATTTACTGCAGAATTTTGGTCAATGGTGCAGAATCTAAACTTCTTCAGGACTAATCCACTGAAATCTCATAGAAACGAGGAGGTCTCAGGAATTTCAGCTCCATTCAGTAGTGAGGGTAAAAGCAAATATAGCAATTTTTATCACTGATATAGGTTAGAAGAAGTCAAAACCAATCTCCCTGTTTCTGCTCAGAAGAGGGCTTAAAGTATTTGCTGGATTCTGTTCCCTTTACTGGAGACTGTAACATGAGGTGCCTCCATTACACAGAACGGATGCACAGACCTATTTCAGTATCATCTCAGATGAGGAGCCTAAGTACAAGTGATTTTTAATAAGCTTTTGAAAGTTTACAGACCTGGGTGGCATTTCCTTTGGCTGTGGCTAACAGTAATACATTATGGAGCACATACAACTCAAACCAGGTAATGAAGCTTTTTACTCTATTCATTTTGATGAAGCACAGAGTTGAAAACATGATTTTAAGTAAAGCTTCACGTATTAGAACAATGACCACAAAATTTTAGCAACCACTGTTCTTTGTTTTAATGACCTTCTCTCTCCAAAAAAAATGACATAAAGAGAAAGATGACTACCTTTTTCTTACTAATAATGTGAGAGCCTGTACCATATATCTGCAGTCAATGTGTCCTCTTAAAAAAAATCTAAGATACTTACGGAGTCCAAAGCTTTGGAAAGGCAGCAATTTCTTCTGGTGTATATTCATCTAACCTCTTGGGGACTGCACGTGGCTGAGGAATCTCTTGTAGAAGGTTCTTCTCTATATCTTCTGGAATAACCTGAGACAGGTGAGAATAGTCTTAACCATCTGATTGTTTAACAAACACCACCCGTGCCCACAAAGCCAGACCAAAATTTGTCAATAGTACTGCATTCTTCATGCTAGTGTTTGACCTAAATACACCAATCTCACATGTCTTGAATCTCACAGTTCTGTGAATAATACGGAAAAAACACAATTACATCCAGATATATAGAAAAAAAAGCAGCTTTTTTTTTTTTTTATATTTACCTTTTTATGACATGAGCACTAATTGCTAACACTCCCTCTCCACCTCCATATAACACAGACATGAAAATGTAACTGCATGACTACTCACATCTTCAGGGAACAGGTGTAGCCTCTGCATCAGAGTTCTTCTCTGAAGGTTTTTTGGAAGCATTCTATAAACAGCCAGTTTAACAATCTGAGGAAAGGTAATATAATAACAAATAATCAGACAGGTTACAGGTAACATGAAATAGTTTAGCTGTGTTTCCCTCTCCATTAACCACTGAACCTCTTTTTAGTTATCTTCTTCAAGGATGAAGAATTCTAGCACCACATTCAGAAGGTGCTCTAGACTTCAGTTAAAAAAAAAAAGAAATACTCCTTGTCATATAAACATTTATTTTAAGAGCCATGTAGAAAATTTCAGCTTAGAGAATTGAGAGCTGTATTTAGCATTGTGGATGACTGCATATGATCATTCAACTTCAAAGAATTGAAAAGCTTGCGGTAACTCTGTTGTATTGCACATTTACATACAAATTATTTAGGAAAAAAATAATACATGCTCTAACAAATTTCCCAAGTGTTCCCAGCAACCAGTTTAACATTATAGTTTGCTGTGTTTAAAATAGCTTTACAATCAATGCTTTGTACATTAAGCAAAGCTGACATACCAAAACATGGCTTTATGAACTTACTATTTATAATATATTCCCGTGCTATTAGTTCCAGATGAACAATCTCACTTCTAAACATCAGGAACGAATAGAATTTGCACATCTACTCTAGATGATGCTTATTGAAAAGTAAACAAATTTCAACAGGATTTTCTCTTGGACTCTAGTAAAGATGCCTTTTATTTAAATGCAAAACACATTGTTATGGACTTCATCCAGAAGGGGAACATTTCTAAACATAAAACAATGCACACAACTGTAGGAGACAAAAAAGATTTCATAAAGGACAGCAAAGCATTTTGGGCTAGACCTACGTGCAATTTTGTAAGTAAAATGTTTGCTCCAGTACACCCAGATATAAAGTAGCTCCAAATGAGAAACTACCCAGGCATGCTAAGTGCAACATCAGGCTCAAGCCAATAAACCACAATGAAATGCAAAAAAAATCTCCCAGACACCTGGATATTTTCCAAAGTCTATTGAGCAACATGGCTTCTTTTTATAAAATTAATTAAAGGAATTCAATTGAAATTTTAGAGACAATCACCGAGTTCCCACATGGAACCATGTTAAGATAAGATTTTGAGGTGTTATGCATCCAGTACCACAAATCTGTGGACAAATAACAATAAATCAAGATGACAGGGGAAATATATCAGGTCATGCAGATTAATAGAGTTTTGATACTTGCTCTAATAAAAATTAATAAGCATATATTAAAAACCAAAGATGAAAACTAATCCTTTTTAGGGACAAATACTAGTCATGCTTGTAGAGCAAAAATTTATTTAGGTCAGTATACTATGTGCTTGGACATGGGCAAGACAAAGACAGAAAATGAACCTTCACTGGTTTGCTGAATACTAAAAATCAAGTGAGATACCATAACAACAAAAGAAAATATATAGATATTAACAGCAGCTCATGTGAACAGCCCTTTTATCATTAACACTTTTAATTTCATGTGCTTGTTTTACTTTCTATCCAGCATTTTTCCTTATTGCCAATGAATGATCAAAATGCATCAGATCTAAAACAACAAATCCTGAGACTTCACAATACATTGCCTGTGGAGATTTTTTTCTTACCTAAAAATTGCTTTAAACTTCAGATTGTGATAGAACCAGCACTGATTTCTTAGACTAATAAATTGTACATACACACAGTCCAGTGTATGACCTCTGACCTATAGATACACAGAGCTAGTTATTTAAATATTTCAGCTCAATGAAAAGAGACTTTAAAATACTTTAATGAACATTATGTTAAACATTTGATTTCTTCAAGCAACCAGTGTTCATGTTTGATTTCTGATCTTCCTCTGTTGCATTTGGCAGAGACATCTGCTGAAACAAACCAGTAAGGTAGAACAGCTGGTCTATTTTGGTTGTAAATACTTGTGATTGGTGAATCTGTTCTGAATCTTTTATCTACATTACAAAAAGAACAATTCAGTAGTAAAAATATACCTATTGTAAGAAATCACTCTGTAAAGAATGACTGATTTATACACTCAGGTTTTAACGATGAAGAAATACTTCCAGTGTTGAGCACAGTCAACTGCAGTACTGACAATCTCAGGTTCCAAGAAACTATCATGAAACCAGGACTTGAAGAATGATAATGGATAATGAATGATCATGGATAATTGAATATTCAGTAACAGTTTCTGCAGGTAAGTATCCTAAGGGCAGTAAGCATAATCCGAGACACGCTGTGGTACATCTGCTATTCTCCATGCTGCTTAAGAACTCATTTGCCTTTCCATGCCCCTTCACACATGTAAGTTCATAACCACAAGATCTGGAACAGAAAATTCAGTTCACATGAAGTACAAACCACTTTTTCCTACCAGGCAAACCACAGAATGGTTTGGTTGGAAGGGACCTTTCAAGGTCATCCCATCCAACCCCCTGCAATGAGCAGGGAACTTCCACTAGACCAGGCTGGTCAAAGCCTCTTCCAGTCTGGCCTTGAACACTTTCAGGGATGGGGCATCCACAACTTCTCTGGGACGTCTGTTTCAGTCTCACAACCCTCACATAAAAAAACTTTTTAATTTACAATCCAAATCTCTTTCAGTCTAAAAACATCACTCCTTGTCCTGTCACTACAGGCCTTGATAAAAGGTCTGTCTCTGTCTTTTTTGTAAGCCCCCTTCATATACTTGGAAAAGTATTCAAAAAAGTATATAAAAGTATACAAAAGTATACAAAAAGCTCTCCCCAGAGTCCTTTCTTCTCCAGGCTGAACAACTTCAACTTTTTCAATCTCTCCTTATAGGAGGGGTGTTCCATCCCTCTGATCATTTTTGTGGTTCTCCTCTGGACCTGCTCCAACAGGTCCCTGCCTTTCCTGTGCTGGAGCCCCCAGATCTGGACACAGTATTCCAGGTGGGGCCTCACCAGAGCAGAGGGGCAGAACCTCCTCACTCCCCCCGCTGGCAGCGCTGGTTTGAATGCAGCCCAGGATTCTGATTTACTGCAAGGTCATTAGTCCAGCTACAGAACAGAAGGCAAAACAGGGAGCCAGGACACAGAAGGTAGGGCTGGAAAAATTCCTTCAGAGTAAGTTCTGCCTCAAAGACTCTTCTACAAGCCAAAACAAATCCAAACCCAGCTACTGGAAGGACCAAGTTTGCCTCCAAATTCCTGCCCAAACTTCTGCCTACAGAAAGAACTTCCCTTTCACTGGTGTGGTGACAAGTCAAAGAAGTCCATAAAGCACAGGTTTAAGTCAAGTTGTACACAGTGCTTTTGCACCTTGAGTATGGCTGTGTAACAGAAAAGGCAGATTCAACCAGCAATACTTGCAGGGTGTTGAGTAAGGACTCTTATGTTATCTGAACATGATCAAGTTTTCTAAAAACAGATCAACCCTAAATAAAAAAAGTATGGAACTGCAAATCTGCTACTGAACTCATTCAAAACCCAGACACAGATGCAATGCTCCCTGAAAACACACATCTGAACATGTTTCTTTCAGGAATTAGCAATAAAAGCTCTTTTTATATGCTTGCAATACACTTCTAATAAAAGACAAACCTTATTGCTATGTGATTATGCTTATTTTGAGCTATTAAAATAGGGAGAGATTAATTTTACATGAACGTTAAAAAACTTAGTGGTTTCTGTGGGATTTCAGACTAGCAAAGAGGTCTGCCCAGCACAGATCTCAGAGCAACCTTGATCTCAGTTTAAAATTGATTAGCACAGCCTAACAGTTTATTCAGTTATTCATGGACTCCCACTGCCTCCTCCCCCAGTCCTTTATCTTTAGTACCAGCAATGTGTAAAGTTTCATATCCTCCTAAATACTTACTCCTAAAGACCATGATGGTTTCTCCATCAGGTAAAGACAGCCACCATCAGATGTATACAGCCAACCCAGTGTTAGGATTTGGGGATTTTTATACTACTGACAAGCTGTTTGCCCTGATTTTTTTTTTTTTTAATTACAAAGTTCATATTGGCTCTAATTGCAATTGTCATCTTCAATACTGCAATACCTTTTTTTTTCAGCTTAGCTAATTTATATACTCACAGTACAGATATGCTCTCAAAAACACAGTTATATGACATTATTCTTTTAGTTTCCAATTTAAAGAGCTAATTAGAAAGAAAGGAATCTGAAGGCAGCTTTATTAAAACTCTTGCACTTTCAGTCCCTTACAGCACACGAATACCTTTCATGAGTACAAACAAATTAAAATATATTTACTTGAAACACTGTGAGGCTTAAACATTTCAATTTTTGTGACAGGCTTTGGCTTATGTGCAACTTTTAGACTATGTCTGATGGAGACAAGTTCTGAGAAAGATTCTTTGCCAGATAAAACATACTTTAAAGATGAAAATCAACAGAGCAATACCACTCCTGGTACTGAGAAGCACAAAATAATTGGCTGAATTTCCAGAAGAAAGTCTACCCTAGCAGCTGAATTAAGTCCAATAATCAACAGGAAGCAACTCTAGAACATGGGAAGGACACAGTGCTCCAGAGAAAACAAAGTGATTAATTACAAGGCATACCAAAAAATCCCTAGAAGAATTTCAAGAGATACAGCAGTTACTTGGAAGTACAGTTTGATACCACATCTTCCTTCTACCAGTTCATGGTTTTCTGTTCTGCATACAACATTGTTCTTTTCACCACGCATTATACAATACAACACAAAGACCTTTCTCTTTCTTACAGCTGTACAAGTAGTACAGCAACAGTGAACGTACTCAATACTGCCATTAGAATAATTTGGTCACAGAAAAATTAAACTTCCATGCATGTCGTCTGGCTTTCCACTGTTGTTTAGCACTTTTAAATGTGGAAGCCTCATGTTTTCGTTAAATTATTAACTTGACGCAAAAATAAGGAATGTATTAAGAGTTTTTAATACAAGCATTTACTTTTGTGTACTATGAAGAAAACGACCAAGTCAGCTCTGACACTTATTCAGATCACCTAGAGGTTTCCAGATAACATGTTCTATAACAGTATTCTCCTCCCCATGCAAAACTAACTGGTATATCTACTAATCCAGACTCTGAAGTTTTGTTCTACTTAACTTAAAAACATTACTCCCTAGTAGCAGAAGAAAATGCTACATCTAGTGTTTCAGTAACTGTTTTAGCATGTACCCACTAGTCTATCAATTATCCTTTACTGATGCAAAGAAAATAAATTCTCAAATACCAACAGCAAGATTTAACTGTGTTTTCTGTCTGAGCTTTTCTTCAAAAGACCATTATTAGGCAGATATAATGGCAAGTCTGTACGTGCAAGCAGTTTCTAAAGGGCACTCAAAAGGAGAATTAGAACATTTTAAACCCCTTCATATCAGTGCCAGCAGCTGAACAAACCAAAACCCTGACACCCCTGGAGGCTCCCTCCAGGCACACTTCCATAGAGCTACCCTGCTTCACTTAATAATCTTCCCTAGCAGTTAACACTCATTCTGAACAATTATTGCCCATTATTTCTCTGTCATAGGCAATATAGCCTCTGACTACTGCAAAGGTCAATCCTCTCACTAAGCATTTGGTCTTAGCCAAATGTAATTTCTTCTTTTTCTTTTCTGGGATCAAGTTTCTGAAGCAGCCATGAAAAAAAACAACCAAAAAACCAAGTTTTGCCTACCTTTCAAATAGGAAATCAATGAAAAACTGATTGAAAACTTTGTCCTAACAGGATTACTATCTACTTCTACACATTAGGTCTGACAACATTATTTTGCAGGAATTTAAATGAAAAGTCATAAGATTTTTCCAGGAAGTTTTTCAAGTAATCTTTGCTCCTTCTCAAATCTGAGATTTAAAACTACATCTTTTAGTCTTTCTGTATCAAGTACCTAGAAGTCTAATTTTGAAAGTGCTGGTCTCATGCCCATCAGCAGTTTTCCAGCTAAATAAAACTTGCACAAGTTTTATTAAAAATAGTCAAGAGAATCCCAAACCTCTACACATTCCAACCAACTACACCTCAAATAAAAAAAGTTTATCTGTTTCCTTTATTTTCAAAAGATTGTCCTGGCAAAAAACCACACCAAACCATTCAATCAGATTTTTTTAGCAACCTCCAATGGAAATTAATGCTGCCTGCCCACTATATCCTTAGGTATTATTCCTGCCATACAGAATATTAGTATTATATTAACCTGAACAACAGAGTGGCTATTTTGAACTACAGCAGCAAAGTTTCACGATGCACCTAAAGAACATATCTAACAGTTTTGCGTATGGGTGGTCCAAGAATTTACAATCAAAGTAAGTCAGAGAAATGTGAACACGTTGGATTTTTTTTCTTCAATAAGCACTTCTTAAAGTAGCCCAGCCAACTCCAATAGATGAGTGCTATTCTTTACTATTCTCCTGAAGAGCAGACAACTGAAAACACTAGAAATTAAACAAATTCAGAGACGCTCCCCTCCTCATGACTCCCAAATGAACTCACACCTATTTACAGTAAAAATGTGCTAGACTATGTACTTTTGACATATTTTTGTTAACACACTAATTTTCACCCTTGCATAAACCCAATTTTTTCTGAAGTCCTGAAAAACTTGGCAAAATGAACAAGGAACTTTAAGCTCTGTACAAAACATCAACTATGCAGTCTTCTTTTTTCATTCCCTGCCCCATATTAACGTAAAAGATATTCAGCAGTGGAAAAAAGAAGTATTATTTTTCCAATCTCAGGTACAAAATGATACATCAGAGATCAAACACTTACGACTGGACAGTGAAGATTTTTATTCCTTTCAACGAAGTAGAGAAGTCAGGGATTACAAATGGTTTCCATGGGAAGCTTTCAAGATGTGTTCAGATAAATTCCCAGCAGCCTTATCTGACCTAACAGCTGACACTGCTTTGAGTATGAAGTTGTACTAGAGATCTCCTGAGATGCTGCTCAATTTGAATCATCCTATGGCCCTCTGAAAAAAGGCACATGTACATTCAAATTCAGCACAATCCCTCTGAAGCACTATCACCTGCAAGGAATATCAAGCTCCAAAGATAGTAAAAGAGATACAAGGAGGTCAGCCTCCTTTAAGTAAGATTATCAGATCATCAACCTTGGTGGTACCTTAAGAAGGAGCTAGAAATTATCAGGGATGATACTACAGCAACCTTGTCTAAATTCTGGTAACTATACATATGGCTTTCAGCCTCCCACATAAGCATAACTATAGCATTTTGCATCAAATTATAATCTTCTTAACTAGCCATTAGCTGTGAACCAGTTTTTCCTAGAAACACTCTGTATACTAGAAACAAAACTAACAGAAAAATATTTATCCTGGGGATTTGTATATTTGACTTTAGATATACGTAAGTAAAGACACTGCTAAGCATTCCGACAGTTCTACTATATACACACACATTCAGGAAGTCTTACTCAAAATCTTTTCTGAAACTGAAAAGAGTCAAATCCATTGTAACATCTCTATGTAGCACCACGCAAGTTTACAACATCCTCTTCCTTGGAAGTAGTCTCTTCCATTAATTAACTGCCTTAATTTCTGCAACAGCACTATTTCCAAAAGCAATGATGACTCATCTGATGAAGCACTACCAGGATGAATGAGCAGGAGTCAGTAAATCCAAGGGCACAGTAATAGCAGTAGCCTCCAGGATGAAATTAACACTTTACAAAATGAAGATCCGGATGCCACAGGAAGATACAGCCTGCTTTCTACAATCTTCCTAATTCCACTGGCTTCACAGGAACCGAATTTAATGTAATTAAAAGGAAGTGAAATAAAGTGATATATAAAAGTCTCCACAATAACTGTGTGTCATTTAGATTATAATTTGAAGATACATATGTTACTTAGGCTGGCATTGTTCTCTACAGTACTACTTTTTCAGGTTTTAAAAGCAAGTTCTAGAAATAAAACCTGTTAATAAAGCATCATCATAGCCCAATGCATTTCACACCAAAACAACTAGTGAACAAATGTTTCTAGCCATAAAAACCTGTTACAGGTACACATACAGAATGTATCTTGCCAAATTACCACCCACTACCCCTCATTATGACAAAAACAAGTCTGAAATATCTTTATGAGAGAGACAACTCAATGCTTCATCTTCAATAGAATGACATAGTTAATTGCTGAAGACTCTCCACCATTGTGTCAAAAAAAATAGTGTCTCTTGCTAAATGAGACCAAGACTTGAGCCACATCACCATTTCCTGAGCCTTTGTCCAACATGCTTTAGTTTTTGGCAATGCATTTAATACTCTTCTGTTTGCAGAGAAATTCATCTATGAGTCTGGCAACAAAAGAGGTATTTCAGAATGAATGCCAGAAGGTAATTGAGAGAACATCCAGTTCTCATGCCCTAACAAGCTGTGTTATACTGCCTCCCAGTGCTCAGCATCTGCCTGAAGTTCATATGAAATATGTTGAAGAATCCATTTTAGACATGGAACTATCAGTAATTCCCAAAGGAATGACAACTATCTTGGAGGCTGTCGGCAAAAGCATTTGTTTTGAAAAATTACAGACAAGACATTATATGGAAATGTAGGATTTAGTTTCACTTTATTTAAAGAAGTTGTGACAGCAAACACAGAAACCAGGCAAATTCATATGGTGGATCACTTTTTTATTGAGTACTGGCACTTGTATAAAGCAGACTAGGGACAAACCAGGATTTCCAAATCATTGATAAAACCCATGAATTTTACAGCAGATGAAATTTCTCTAGGAAAACGAAAAAACACTTTTACATTTTATAAATAAAGTTACCCAAATTAAAGCATTTCAAAGTCAAAATTGAATGTAAATATCTATTAATCTCTGTGGGTCTTGTATCATGCTCTGAAACATTAGTATTTAAGAGAATTCAGTCTTCCAATGCTGTCCATCCAAAACTCTAGTAGAATTCCGTAACTGTGTAAGTCAACATGCCAAAATGTTCATATGTGTATCCCTATTTTTTAATCAGTACAAACACATGAACACTGCATTTCAGAATTTATAACAGTCTAACAGACAGCTTACATTCAACATAACCACCATTTCAATTTCTTTCACAGACCACGAACACACAGCAATGCAGAAAAGATTTAAAAAAACATCATCACTTACAACCTACTGTTGAATTTCACTGGGAAAAAGAGGCAGATGCATTTCTAACGTTTTTAAGATTAGCATTACTCTTGCTGGCTCTTAAAAAAAGCAGAAGAGTCATTAAGCTGAAGTACAGCTTAGCTAACTCAAACTGAAGACAGTTCACTTATGAGAAAGGTCAGACCCCTGAAACTAAAAGGAAGTAAATAAGTGAAAAATTTGTGAAGCAAACAAGCTTGATTTGCTCCTTTGGACAGCATGGAAGAATGAAAAAAATACACAACTTACAATCTAACCCCAAAAACGTTGTTTACAAAAATGGTGTCCCAAGCCAAGCTTCTAAGAGTCATCAGTAGAAAGTGTGTAATTTAACCTCAGATATGTGGGTAACCGATCCCATTTGTTTAGGGGAACTAATTAACTGGAAACCAATCAGTTTCACAAATGAAAGAGAAGAAGGGAAAAACACTTACAGCAGTTGGATCCTTCAAATGGAGTTGAGTTGCTGTCACTTGCTTGAAACCACCAGGATAACTAGAAAAACAAAGCAAACCTAAGAGCTGAATTCTACAGGCTCAAGCACGATGCTAACACAAGTATCACTGCATCTTGAACGATGGTGTATGGTATTACAGGCACTGAAAAAAGAAAGTTGTTCTCATGAGGCCACAAACTGCATTTTATTTTTCCTGTCAACTATCTAATTTTAACACCATTTCTTCTTTCTTATTTATTCACTTGAGTAAGAAAAAGCTTGTGCTTCACAAGCAGATGGGTATGTTCTTAAAACTACTTATTAAATATATCATAACAGCTATAGAATACAACAGGAATAAGATATGAAGAACTCTGAAATATTTCCAGATAATCAAGACTCACAACCAGTCTGTGGCTGACATAAGACACATCCATTTTGGACTGTATTTATTATTTTCTTGCTATTTTGAATAAACCTTAGCAAGACTTGGCATAGCTACAGTATACTGTAATGGATCCCTCTTTCTAAAGCCTGTATCACACGTTGAAGCTGCACTAATTCAGATTTATGCATAAGCTTTTAATGACTGATAGCATGGAGTAAGAAATTACATGGAAGACAAGTAAAGCTGAGTTTCATTTTGATTACATTACATTTTTAGGAAACAGCGTAAGTGAAATCAAAGTAAGCCCAGCATCATGAAGACAGGTCCACTGAGCTGCATGGACTTAAATATTAGTTTTAAGTGTGCAATTTTTTTACTTATTCAAAAGCAACTTAGATACTTATGCAAGGGCTTTAACTTACATGTTAAGTTTTTAGAAAAAAAAAAAAAAGTCATAGGGGAGGTGGAGGAAAAAAAACCACACAATAATTTCCATCAGCTCTCAACAAGAATTTCTCAGCAATTCAGCAGTTTCAGAATTGCACCATTAGCACTAGCAAAATCAGCTTTCTCAATGTGATTTATTAATCTTCCAACTGAAGACATTGTGACATCTGTTGATTTTTATGTAGCACTGTAAAAATAGGAGCACTGAACTGATCACTGACACCTTGTCTGTTGTTGATGACTGCACTCTACTGTAAACAAGTTATGTCTGCCAGAATAACGTATTTTACATTACTGCAAATAACAGTGTACCTCACATCAATACAGCTTGAGACCATTTCATTTTTAAATTGTTTTTCCAATTTTTTTTCATCCTCTGATTCAATATTTCCTGCTAGGTAAATAGGTCCTGATAGGATAAAGTACTTATAGTTGCTGACTATTTATACATATATACACACACACACACAGATATATATATCCTAAATGTGACAATGGAATTATCTTTTATTACACAGTAAACAGAATAGCCCAGATCACTGCATCCAGAGGTTAACACAAGACACAACCTGGCTCACCAAATCTGTTAACTTATTCAACTGCTCTGACTGCTCTTGATTTAGAGCATTTCCCTAGCAACATACACTGGGGATAAAAAAAAGGGAAAAAAAAAACAACAAAAAGAAAGAAAAAATAAAGGAAGAAAAACGTTTATGCCATTTTAAACATCGTAACACATGCAAACAAATAAACAAACAAAAAAACCCTAAAAGTTTTAGCCAGAATTCCCTTTAAAATAATATGCTAAGACTTCAACTATTAAGAAAATATGACATTAAATTTACCACAGGCTCATTACCAGAAGCTTTATTTACTATATAGCTTACCCAGTATGTGAAGAATATACTTTCTGTTCCCATTTGTTACCAGAGAAAGCAATATGTCTTGTATTGATTATGACAACATGATCTCCACAGTCATCTACAAGGTAGAAATAAGTGGAAAATATTAAAGAAAACCACAGAGGGAATTAACCAAAATAACAAGTATTATGTGTGCAGTGCATATATAGCAGCACATAAATACACCTTCCATAAAACTCAAATTTAAAATCCGAGCATTTAAAGTCAAAACATCCAAATCAGCACTTAAATACCAACCTTAATTACTATTTTTAGTATTATCAGTTTGGAAGACAGGTTAGAAGGTAAAATACCATCAGGCCAGATGACTAAACCATTGCAATTATTTGGTTAAGATCTGGAAATCTGGCTTATGGGCAAATTTCTATTCTGTTCAACCTATATTTAAAAAAAAAAAACCAGAAAAAAAAGTTAGTTCCAAATGATCCTAAATTTTTTTTTTTTTTTACTTTTTCACAAAAACAGTATCTGTGTTTACTGAAGAACTGAACAATTTGGGTAAGTAAAATATTTCTATTAAATAGTTGTACTCTCAGGCTAAATATATAAAAGAAACAAAAATATTGCATTGAGGGAAAGGTGGGGGGAAACCCTAAAAAACCAATTCTATTGGGAAAACCCCCACATATTCATCTATCAAACAGGAGTGAATATTACAGCATATACATGTATGTTTAGAGATATATCAGCAACTTTAACATCAGAAGTTTTTTAAGTGCAGAGTCTATAATTTATCACCTACACCCTTCCAGAAATGTTTAAACAGATCTTCTGTACTAATGAAGTGCTAACAAAACCTGCATTATCTCAAAAAAAAAATCACATAAATAGGAGACAAGACGTAGTTTTTCAATTCAGAAGTAATGATCTTGATCAGCTGCATAAGCTACAAACACACATTCAACTAAAATGAAAATTATTTGTTCAGTCTCATTTGCATCACCATATTAGAACACAAGTATTTGAAGTGGCTCACTTGATTAAAACATTTTTGAGTAGGTAACAAAGCAGCCATACAAAGCAGTGCTTAAACTGACCATGCATTTTTTATAGGAGCACGTACTTAATCAAAGCAAGTTTCACACCTTATTTAAGTTTTTTATTATTTTTTAATCTTGTGTGCTTTTAATGCTCCACTTTCAATTACAGCTGAAGTGCAAATGCAGTTTACACATCTTTGCTGCTGCGGCCTTTCACTGCTGACAGTTCAGTTCTAAAAACACTCTATGTCTACATAAATATCAGGGAACTGACACTAAACTTCATGACTTTTTGGTTTTTGGGTTGGAAAGATGACAGAATAAGCTCATCTAAGAAAATTATGACCAACAGTTTTCCACTTCCATGAGCACTGAATTAACAAATAATACCAATTAAGAACAAAACAACAACAAAAAAATCCCCATGCTGTTATAAGGAGCTGTTATCTCACAGAAAAGAAAATATTTGGTAGTTCAAAAAAAGAAGGAAAAGAAGTGTCAAGTACATCAACGACAAGTTCCTGCACACTTTGCTCTCCTAAATGTCTTGGTAGTAGTAACCAAACAATTGTTGCCAATATGTGTAAAGCAATTAGTACTGATTTACAGAATATTTTAAACCAAATAAAGTTATTCTTGAAATTACTTTCCAGACTTTAAAACTTCACAGACGCAAAAGAATCAAAGTTCTTTCGCACAGGGCAACCATAACATTTTCCTCTCTGCGTCTGCTTCATTTCTCAAGACAGCCTTAAGTCTCCAGTGACATCTTGTGGATACAGCAAAATTTGCAACAACAGAAGTCTGACATTTAAAAGTCTTTACAAAACTACAAATCCTACCTCCTGTTATGAAATAGATGAAGTATAATTTTGCTGTGAACACTTTAAATGTATGAGCCAACTTCAAGGCTTCCTTTATGCTTCAGCAATGTCTCTGCAAAAATTTGCATGGGTATTACAGCACTGTACCAGTGGTGTGAAGGATCAACTTTTTGTTATTCATAAAGTGCTTATCCCATGAGCCGGATACTACTGCACTACAAGTAATGAACAAGAGTACAGATACATCTTTATAGCTGAATCTTCTAATTTGCAGAATCACAAAATTATGGATTTAAACCATTAAATTGAAAGGTATCATTCAACAATGATTGTCTCCCATTTAAGAATCAAACAGGTCCCAGTCTCCTCATCACAGAATGTCATGTCATCCAAACTCCATGGTGAAAGCAGGACCAGCTTTTGAAAATCTCCACAGATGGAAACTTCACAACCTCTTGTGCAGCTACTTCCAGTCACTCTCACAGTAAAAAATATTTTATCTGATGTCCAGAGTATCCAGTGTTTCAATTTGTGCCCACTGCCTCATGAAAACAGGACTTCTTTGAACCTTACTCAGAATGAAACACTCCATGACTGTGGTGATGTGCACCTACTGAAAGGTAGCACTCAGATGTTTCATCATGTGCCCTGTGAACTAAAGTTTTACATTTAAGATCAACAAAACATGTTCTGAGATTTTTAAAAAATAAAAGAACGACCCACTGTAATTCAGCTACTGAAAATGAATTCCAAAATCATAACATTCTTTACATATATTGGTAAAGAAACAACATTAGGTTGTGGAGGAGTATGATAGAAAAAGATGAGAAAGAAAACCAATTCATTTATAATTTGCAAACAATTGAGAAATGTAACCTTTTATAGAAGACGTGATTTTACAACTGAAATTGGAAGAAATACGCATGTGAAAAAAAGCATATTTGCTTTCACCCACTGCAGTACTCACTTAGTGCATGATAAATAGGTTTATGTCTGCCTTCCAGTCTGATTACAGTGGCAGCTGCTATTTTTCCCGGGGGCTGCATCTTCGCATCGAGGAGGTACCAGGCTCTGGCAAAAGTAGCCCATTGCTGAAAGGAAAAGGGGTCAGTACTCATCATAGTAAAAGTTCACACTGCCATCATCTTAAACTTCCTTTATTAGATCAACATTTCTTTTGCATTCAAAAACACTAGATGAAATATTAATATTCAGAACCACCCTCTTCAAATAACCTTTAAAAGGACTGAGCTTTGCGGTACACCCACTGCAGCGCGGTGTACACATGCGTAACACCACCGAAAGGTCACCGGGCCTGAGGGCTTTGTTTCGAAAATGCAGATTTTCTGCTGCATGTTTCCATTATCGCTACCTGAACTGCAACATCACTGCAGGATATTTAACGCCCAAGGTCTCCTTCCCTTCCCGGCGAAGGGCACAGCTCCCCCGCACGCAGCTTTCAGAGCGCGCACAGCCTGAGCCGCCGGCCGCGGGAGCCCCCGATCCCCAGACAGGTCGCGCACAGCGGCTGCTGCCAGCGGGACCCGCAGGACAGACACCGGGGGCAGCCCCGGGGCGCTCCACCGGGGACCCGGGAACCCTCCGCGCCCGCCCGCTCCCTCACGGCCCTGTCCCGGCGGCAGCGAACGCGGGGAGGCCGCGCTCGTGTACCTGTGCCGCCCTGGTGTAGCTCGCCATGCCGCCGGAGCGCGGGCAGCGCCGGGGCCGCGGGAAGCGGAAGCGCTGCCCTGCGAGGGGCGGGACCCGGCCGGCAGCGCGGGAGCTTCGCAGCGGCGCCTTCGCGGCGGAGCCGNCTCTGGTGACCGCGGGCGCCTCCCTAAACACCCCTTTGCTTTCAGGCTGAAAGTCTTTGCCTTAACCTGCCGAAACTTCGGGGGGTTCCTGCTTTATTGCGATGCTGCCATGTAATGCGTTCCTGAGCGTGACTTAAAGGAGAATTTAGGAAAATTTGCTCTTTTAAACTGCAAATCTGCAGGTGACAGTTCTCTTAAAAACCCAAGCAACCCCTTTCCCCCTTCTCCCCTAAACTCAACTTCTAATATCACACTGAACTTTATAATGTATTTGCAGGAAAGTAATATTTAACTTCCATAATTCATTAGTTTTAAGAAACTCTTTTTTTTTTTCCTAGCTGCAACCGCTGCAAGCATGTGTCAGTTCCTGAAAGAAAGCTGTAATGCATTGATAAATGCAGATGTGAGCCCATTCCCAGGTAAATTTAGCAATGGACAGTAAGGTAGGGCAAGTGTTATCAAAGAATTGCATGTTTTAGTAGGGCAAACAAGGCAGAAATTTAGCTAAACCCAGTTGCTGCCAGTATGGGCCAGTATGGGCCTATTGCTGCTGCTCCTGTTTCTGGGGAGAGCTCATGTCAGCAGCTAAGGTGTTAGGAGATTATTTGGTAGACTGGATGTGAGAAATGAAAGGGAAGGATTTTGAAAAGTTGACAAATTTCAGTCTAGTTGAGCTAAGAGGAGTGGGAAAGGGCTTGTTTCTCAAGTCAGTGGAAGGCATAATATTTTAATTACTCCTATAATGTCTTCTAATTTTTTCAGTGGAAGCAATACTTGTCTGTTGAGTAACAATTCAGAACCTTAATCCATGAATTTTAAATAATTTTTTCATCTTAGAATAGACTCCTGACGATCTGCTTTAGTACTTTTAGGAGCCAGTTGTTAGTGTTCTGTTGTTTTGGGTTTTTTTTTTTTTTGTTAAAAAAGAACTTTCTTAGTTCTTTATTTGGTTTATAAGCTCATCTTGTCACAGATGTCATATAATTGGGATTCATGTGGGAAAACCACTGTAAGCTCTTAAAATTCATTAAGATGGGAATGTTAAGCTGTTTTCAACTGGTGTGCTTTTTATTGCATAGAAATGTTGATAGAGCATCTCATTTTGTGAACTCTAAATCATACTTATGAAAGGTGTCATTTAGTTGAGGTGTGATACAGATCATACAAATAGAAAAGAATATTACCCAGAATAGAGAAGAGGTGAAAGGTTTTCTTACTTACTAACAGTTAGAGGGTCTCTAATAGACACTTACCAAGACACTTACCTACACCTTAATATGTTTAGAACTTAATTACAGTGCCAGAGGAAAGCAGAACTCATGTAGGTTTTGCACATTAAATGACTTAGAGAGTCTTTCAACAGAGATGTTCATTACAATAGGAAGAATAGATTGTAGTGAATTGATTAGTTTTAATAATTGTTATATCTCTTTGCAGCATGCTCAGTGGCTGGTATTCCAGGCACAAAGAAATGGTATTTTGCAAGTCATGTTATTTGTGGTTATTACCAGGTAAGGCACACTTTTTTTAGGGTATAAGTTCCTCAACTGTCTTCCTCTCTGTAGAAAGAGTTAAAACTGTGATGTTCAGATTTTTTTTGCTTATTTAAATCTTTTTGTTTGATTAGTTCTGCAGTTCTGATTGGGAGGAAATAAATGTTGACTCACAGAAAAATGAAGACTCTTACCAAACAAGCATTGACGAGAACCTGGGAACCGCACAAAATTGTGAGGAAGATGACAGTAACAGTCGGGAGTCACTGTCTCTGACTGAGTATGTGTATCATTATTTTTATTTAAAGTATAGTGTTCTGACATCTAACTGTGATGACCCAAGGGGATCAAGAAAGTTTAACAAGTGGGAGTTACTACCAAAGCAAGAGTTAACTATGAGCTAGTACTGAAATACTTTTATTTTGTTTAGTATAGCTTTAAATTTTTTAGTTAGAGATGATTTTTATAGGATAGCTGAAGAGTTTCCTAACAGCTAACATTATATATACAAAAATTTATTGCTAATTCCTCTTGAATCCTACTTCCAGTTTTCCTTGGGATTATTTTGATGTCATTAGGCCTACTTCTGTCTCAGTAAAAGAAGAGATGATTTCTCATAGCCTAGGTATGTTTGTGCAGAGTTTCAAAGATGTAAGATACTTACATCAGGTACTATTCATTAGTTGTAACTTTTTGTTTCTAAATGACTTCATTTAGGTTTTGGTTCCAAACATGTTGTTCTTAATTTTCAGTATCTATGACGAAGCTGCTGAAAGTCTGCATCAATTAGCTGATAAACTGCCTGCCCCAGGTAATCTGTCTTTAAAAAGTTATCTCATTGGATTTTATCTTGTTAGTTACTGCTCTAAAAATTCTTCTGGTAAAAGATGAATGTTAATTCACAAGAGGATGTTAATTTGGTAGCTGAATTAACATAATGCAGCTCTTGCAGGTAGTTTAGGAACTTGAGCATGCAACTGTTGGCATTGCAAATCAGCTTGACTAATTTTCTGCTTGTTTCTTTGGCAGGGTGTAGTTCAGTAGAATTTAAGATACCTATTTGTATAATAAATTTATCCATCTGAAATAGTACCAAAGTAATCGTAGACAGTAAGCAATACAAAACTCAACACAGGAAGTTTCTTATTAAAGAAAAAGGTAGATGTTGACATCAGGCTTACATCTGATTTGACAACTGCCTGCTTGTGGGTGGGAGCCAAGAAGATGAGAAGGAAAATACATCAGAACTGTTGGATTTGGATTTTGTAAACTGGAGATACAGATCACCTTGCATGCTGGGGTTATATAATGTTGCAGAAGTTGATTTGGAATAGCATAGGAATGCAAGAAAAATGGAAAAATAGCACTTTATAGAGTGTTACAAGTAGGAAAATGACATAGCTTAGCTGTGTGGGAGACAAGTCTCATTTATCACTGCTGAGTGAGAGAGAAGGGTATTGAACCACAGTCACTGAGGGAATGGTGAAATACTTTGTGCTCATGGAAGAGGAGCAGCAAGAGATGAGCTAAAATGTGTGAAAAGTGTTTTAAATCTTGAAGTTACATGATCTTTTTGCCCGTTTTAGTGCAATCAAAGGTAAACAATACTATTCTATCTTTAAATGGCTGAATAATTTACTGAATTGTGATAGTTTCTGTCATATACAACTGTTTTATAGGCAGAGCAATGGTTGATGTGATCCTGCAGGCTGCTGAACGAGATGGACCCAAGTTAAAGGACTGCTTACCTGCTATCGGTGCCCTGAAACATCTGAGAGAGTGGCACTCTGCACAGATCACTATTGCAGCAAGCGATCTAAAAGGGTATGGCTTTTATTTCAGGGCTAAAACAAGGTCACTTCTGGTTTGTGTTAGCATAGATCAGTGGGTTACAATAAAAACAGTGGCTTAAGTACTTTATGTGTGTACTTTGAAAATACGTAAATTAGTCGTCTGTTACTGTATGAGGGGAGGAGTTACTTAACCTGATTTATTGTAAATACCTGTCCTAACCAGAGAAGCAAGCAAAAAAGCCAGTCCTTTGCACTTCTTGTTTTCTGTGGGAGCAAAGGATAAAATATTTTTCCCTTTCCATTGCTAGTGGCTTCAGTGTGATGCAATGTTTCCAAGTTGTATTATGCTGCATAATCATATATGGATTGTAGTTTTACATTTTTTAAACGAATCCGTGCTGCTGCTGGTTTTACTTTAAATTTTATATTACCTTTGATATTGCATTTCAGGGAGGAAAAGCAGAGTGCCTCATTTGTCCCTTTTGAAAAAGGAGTAAAAGTGCTCTATTACTTCCCGTATACTTTTCAAGATTCTGTTATTATGGAGAGTTACTGAGACTATTAATTCAAGTTGGATTTAAGTCCAGGAATTTCCTTACTGTCCTCCCCTAACTGGCATATAAAGGCCATGATAAGTCTCAACATATAAAACACAGTGGTTTGGGGTTTTTTATCCCATGCAGTGAATGATTGTGTGGATACTGAATAACATGGCAAGGTCTGCTGCACTTCCTTCCCCTCCATGCCCAGAAGATTTAAATTTGCTTCATAGAATATGTGCTTAAACTTAATCCTAAATTAATAAAACTATTTAAAACTAAAAAGGTGAACATTCAATCCTTGGATAGAATAAATAATACACCTACTATATAGTATTTCCTGAGGTATGTGGAGGACAAGAAACTTATTCAGTGACTTCCACAAACACTTGATCCCAGTACTAGTTGATATAATCCTGTGGAACCAGCTTTTGACTGAATAAATTTTTCTTATGCCTTTTAAGTAGAGTGAGGTTATTTGGGTATAGAGGATCTCTGATGAAAGTTATTTCATTCATTCTTCCTGTTCTGCTGATGGTGCTGACTTCCCTTAGAAGACAGATGGCCACCAGAACCCACAGATACTGGCTGTACTCTCTTGCTGGATTTGGATAATACTTGTGTTGCAGTCATATCTCCATATAGAAGGTTAACTACAAACCATCCAGATGGACCAGTGATAGATAGCCCTACTGATGGCTACCAGGCTTTGCTACAGCTTCTAGCACCCAGCCTTACTTTGTTGTGCTTGCAGCTTGCCATTGCCACTCTTACTTGATGTCAGTTAAAGTTCTTTGCTGTCATGTTTATAGAGCTGATGAACAACTTCCTTTACAGAGCCTGAATGAGCAATGCTATAATATTTTTTACTTTGTGGAATATGAAGCTTTATTGTCTGTCTTGACATACACAAGATTGTTCAGTGCTAAGAGGTCATAGGTAAATTCAATCAAACTGCTCTGCATGTTCATATGTAATCCTAAATTCAGTAAGATTAATTCTTCTGTATTTTTACAGTAGCTGGCAAAAGATTGCAGACTATCTATCAGCAGACTTTGTATCTTCAGATGATATCATGAATATTATTGATTTAAAAGAACTCTGGAGAGGAAAGATTCAGATATGGGAAAGAAAGGTAAAGATGCTTTTTTCAGCTGTGGTTATTTTTTAAAGCATCTGTGTACCTCATTTAAAGCATTTATTATGCAGTGCATTTTATGCCTCGAGCCAAATTTGGTTTCAACCATGTAATTCCAAGTAATGTGCAATGTGTCTGGGTGGGTGGTAGCATGAAATGATAAATGAGATCAATGCATCAAGACTTGAACTTCAGAAATCCAGATGCTCCCCTCAGAAATAATTGTCTTAGAACTTAGAATGTACAAAATTAGATTGTTTTGTATCTATCACAAATCTTTGTCATGTAATTATAAGTCATTATTGCAAGCATGTCTAATGTTACTACAAAAAACTGAGAGCTTTGTGACATTTTTTATATTTTCAGTACTATGGTTTTGGATTTAGTAGTTGGTTATCTAAGTCTAGTATTTTTTCTTAGTTTTTCAGATCTGATGGAAACAAATATAATACTAATTGTTAAAAATAATAACACATCTAACTGGCTGAAGAGAAATAATTTTTCTCTCTTTTTGACACATTTATTGTCTTCTTTTATTTTTTCCAGTTCGGATCAGGAGTAGACTTTCCAGAATTTTGTATAAAGAGCACTTCCTCGAAGACATTCAGGACTGTAAATTTAAGCTCTTGCTTTGCTGTTAAAAAAGAGTGGCAATTCAGGAATACTGATGCTTTGCCAGAAGCAAGTATTATTCTTCATCTTACTTGAGTTTTAGGATTAATGTGTTTTACCTTCCTGGAAAAAGTAGTAAGTGGGTAAACCTTAGTCGGTACTGAAAGTTAAGTATAGAAGTAATGATTGGATAAGACTGAGGAATACTTTTGTTCATGTGTGTTCTCACAACAGGTTCTTAGAATTTTACCTGTTTGTTCTTAGGACTCCAATACCAAATTGAGACTTCATTCGGTTTTGTTGGGGTTGCTGCAGTTTAATACTCAAAATAACTAAATTATGAATTCCATATTTATATAACCTTTTCCACTTAATTTTAAGTTTGTTTGGGTTTTCTTGTTGTTGGTGGTGTTTTTTTGTTTTTACACTGTTGTTTTCTACTGGAAGTAGATAATTGATGGGAACTTCAGAATCCTATGTGTTGATGAAAACAAAAATGAGCATTACGAAAATTGGTATCAGGTTAGAGTTTGTTATTGCCATTGTTAAAACGTGCATTTTGTATTGCATTTGTTTGTTCCTGGTGGATCTCATTTTATTTTGGGTGAGAGCTAGAACTCATTTGATGCACATTGTTGACATTGTACAAAGTCAGATTTATTTAACAAAATGAAATACCTTCCTTGTTTTTTATATAGTTATTTTTAATATGATATTGTGAAGTGTTTTTGTATTCCTTTTTATGTCTTTCAGATGTTATCTGTAAGGCTAATGCCTCCAACAAACCACTTGAGGAAGTTCTGCTGAGATAATATTGTGTATATAGTTTTTTATTTGATCTCTTTTCAGGTTTTTCATTACTATGGTCCTGCGCTGGAATTTTTACAGATGGTGCTGCTCTCTGATCTACCTTCCATTTTTATGTCAGATCTGGAATTTGAGCTGTATCCTTTTTTTAAGGATTTAAACTACTACTGATAATTGTCTATAGCAGGAAGAAAACAATCAGGGTCTCCCATGCAAGCAACAGATGGATGAGGATAGGCAAGGGTTCATTCCATTTTAGCCTGCCAAAATAGTCATAGTGATTCTTCACAACTGGATTTTTAAATTTTGAAATTTAAATTACACTAGCAATAACCAGGTATTGTTAATATTGTTGCACATATAATTTGTCTGTTGATGTGCATGCTTTTTGTGGGAAAAGAATAGAGAAATGTTCATTCTGTGTAAGTTTAAAAAAAACAAGCTTGTCTAATGAATGAATGCAGCATGCTTCACAATATGGGAACATTTGTCTACAAATCATGTTTTTATTGTGCAGCAGCAAAATCTGTGGTGAGATGTAGCAGAGGAATTCTCTCTTGAGTGTGTGTGCTGCAGAGATCTCAAGGTATATTGCTAGTGGTTTTTGAAAGTATGTACTTTTGATACTAGTCTTGGTGTACCAATAATACCTTAGGATGTGTCAGTCTGCCATGATTTTGTATGTATAAATGTCTGTCAGTCTATAATAGAGATGTCATTGTAGTATTTTGTCATGTAACATTTTCAAGTGTATCACTTTACCAAGAAAGATGAGTTTTTTACATTGTGTGATACTGTAGTATCAAAAATTAGATACTTGCAATGCTTCTTTTTAATATGGTGGTAACTTGATTTGTAAAGAAGAGGTGCATAGTTCTTTGTGAAGATAAGGTTCCTTAAACTGTTCTGTTCAGGAGCCTTTCAAGAAAGAACACCAAGCAGGCATCTACACTGCTTTTGGACCAGATTTCTTTTCTCTCTGGGAAGGTAAACACTTTTTATTTATGTATAGCAGAAAAATGAAAGTATGTATATTGCCTGTAAAAGATACAGGAATAGTATTTTTAAACCTAGTTTCTGTGTAAGCTTCTTGAATATTTAGTTCTAAAGCAATTTAAGACTTTAAAGACCATGCTATACATACCCACTGAGCAGTTTTCTCTTTATCTCAGCTAAGTTTCAATTTCCTAAAACATTTTCTAATTTTTAATCCTATCCTGACAGTTAATTTCTCTGCTATCATAATTGAACTATTGATTTTTTTAGCAAAAGGCAGGCTTGTGTGCAGCCTACCAAATGTATCTAGCTGCTGGGAAATGGTAAGCTTTTTTATTTTACATGTGCATATTCTGATTTTGGATAAAAAGAGTTCATGAAACATTTACAATCCTACTTTTTCCCTCCCTCCTGTGTCATGGAGGGATAGTGAGATTATTCATAGCCACGGTATTAGTTTGAAAATGTTTTTCCTGAATGTTCTATCACCTTTACATAAAGGGTAATGCATCTTGTTTAGGAAAGTTTTTTAGTGTTTATAAAATAAATCTATGCCAGTCAAAACAAAACCTCCAATTTGGAAATGCTGATACAGATATTATGAATAATACATGTTTTTTATTTACTGTGGAAATGGCCATTACCAGGCTGTACGTTTAATTTTCAGTTTGTTATTTGGGTATTAAGTAACTCTTTTTCTCCCCTGCTACTCTGTTGTCCGTTAGCTTAGCCAGAAATGGAAAAGGTCATTTTTTTAATGCTGTACCAAAAATACCTTTTAAAATGGTTTTATACTGGTAAATATAGCAGGTAATCTTCATTTTATGTAAGAACACTGAAAACATATTTTACAAACTAAAGGCTCGTATTTCTACTAGTTTTTTTAAAGAAGAAGCCCAAACAATTAAAACATGTTCTCAGGTTACTTTTTAGAGTCTGCAAGTGTTGAATTAAATACATTTTGAAAATAGCAGTGTCTCATAGGGATTTTTTTCAGTCTGCTACTGGAAATACTGCATGTTTGTAGGCTTTTCTAATACCTGTAACAGCATTGTTTCATTGCTTGAGTATTCAAATGTGTGTGCATTTTTTCTATTATCTGAAGTCTGCTTGGAGACATAAACATAGTCCAGTATCTGGTTAAGGGACAAGAGTAATAGGAAAAGAATTTTTTTTCAAAGGAATGCAGAGTCACTGATGCCAACTATTACCTTTGAATTCTCTTTTCATTCTGGATGCTACTCTACAAAAATGTTTGTAGCCAGATTATTGAGAGACTTGCAATACATAATAAATAGCTTTTTATGTATGAAATGGAAATTCAGCAGTTAATGATGTCTCAACTGGACCAAAAGCTAAACACAATTTTTACAGCTTTTGTGTCAAATGTAATTCCATTTTGATTGATGTGAATGACAGATAGTTAAGCAGAGATATTTTTCTTCAGCTCAAGTAGATTTGAAATAATGCCAAGTCAGTAACTCAAGAATCAAATGTAAAAAGGTTTCACTAATATTGGGTGTCTCATATTTGCTCTCCTTATTTAGGTAGGAGCTTTATTTACATTGCCATGTAATGTAAGCAGTGTAGTGATCCCACCTCCTGCCCAGCTGAGCACCAAGAAATGGAAGGAATATATGGCTAAGAAACCCAAGGTCATTTCTGGTATGTGTATTTTGTTGTGGTTTTATGTTTATGTGTGTATATATATATGGTGAGTTTTTTCTGTACGTTTGGCATTCTGTTTTTAAGATCAATGAAATGAAGTCAGTGACTGTAATCTTCATGTACATGAGAAGATTTGATGAATGCAAGTGCAGCTCTGCAAACTTGTAGGAAAAACAATAACATCATGGCAAGTTTTGGGAAACAAGGCATCTCCTTTAAACCATTTTTGTGTCCTGTCTGTTGGTTAAGATCCAATTTCCACATATCTTTCTAAGGTGATTGTAAAATCCATGAGCACTGAGGTTTACTTCTGCACATGGGATTCCACCTTCACTGAGGTGCTTCCCTTCTCATTTAAACACTTCAAGAGGTTCTTCAGTGCACTTGCATTTAATTTCAATCTCTTCCTGGGAAAATACAGAATATTAAGAAATGGCAAATGCCTCCATTCACCTGAGAGCCGTGTGCTAAACTTGTGGTTGGGAGCGTGCTCCTTCCTTGTGGGGCTGTACTGATGGCAGCTGTCTCCTCCTAAACACTGTGCCCATGCTTAGAAATCTGGTTCAGAAAGTGAGAGAAGAGAATCAGTGCAGATCAAGGCTGGGGAAGTTTCTCAGTCAGCCGGTAAATGGGCCCTGCAAGTGGAGGCACTGTACAAGCAGTGACTCTGAGGTTAGCAGGCACTTGAAAACATCAGGCTAAAAGGAACTTGGTGGTAGCCCAGTGCTTAAGTACTTACCTAGGACAGGATGAGGTGCTGGATTCTGTTTTCTTTCATTATCTTGTTTATACATGATCTAATATATTATCCATGTAGATTCCAAGGAACGGTGACTATTTTTGTTGCCAACTCTAGACTGCTTTTTAAAACAAAAACACAGATGAGGATGGCTCATATTGATGACTGATATTATTTCAAATTTAGGGAAAGGGAAAAATTGAGAGGAATTAGGAAGAGTTGTGTAACAGGACAAGAAGCTTAATTATGGAATGGGTGCTGGCAGTATATAGATTGAAAGTTATCTCTGCATGTTTGGAAGTGATGGAGTAGAGAGGGTGTGATTACAGAGCTGGTCACAGCAGCAGCATTTGTATTTACTGGAGAGATAATACTGATGCAGTCAAATGAGCACAAGATCCCCAGTGTCTGCAGGATATTTGTCCTGTGCTCTAGTGGAAAGGTTTTGTACATGTATTAAAAATTGTGTGACCAGTAATACACAATAGGTTCTTATTAAGCCTCCTGAGTAAAATTTAGAATAGGTGGAGAAACATGGCTTTTTAAATATATTTTCGTGTTTTGTTGAGAACTGTTGATTTTTTATTGGCTACCACTAATCTGATGGTCCTAAGGATTTGAGAATCCTTATTCTCCTCCATCTGTGGTAAGGTATAATTCTTGGAATTGGTAGTTCTCAAATACTAAGATTAAAATGCGAAGTAAAGGCTTTACCCATGAGGAATCAGCTTTGAGATGCCAAGATAACCTGGAAAAGGAGTGTATTTCAATTGACACAGGGAACAGGACAATATGAAAACATTTCTGGTGTAGGTTTTCAGGGGGTCCTGTTTCGTCCTGGACGGTCGGGACAGACACGACAGTTCTCTGGAGTCAGTTCTTAGAGCATGAGGTTTATTATTAAAGTGTGTGGGTGTAAGAGACCTGCCAGGGGCTGCCAGACACAGCCCAAAGCAGGTCAGAGAAGAGAGAGAGAGAGCAAGAGAGGGGGGAGCTCCAAGCCCCAGGGAAAGGGTGAGGGCTGGGAGCACAGAGGATGCAGAGAGTAATGAGAGTTTGGTTGCCATTTACAGTACAATAAATCGTCTTCTGTGTTGAATATTCTGATTTTCCTTAACCAATCTAGAACAAGCTACACATTTACATACAGCCTATAAGAATCATTGCATTACCATACAGAGTTATATTTTAAACCCTAAAAACTGCTTTTTTGGACCCTTTGCCAAGTTGGCAGAGTCTGCTCTGACCCTTGGACCTTTCTGCAAGCAGAGGGTATTGTTTCATCAAGAAGGGATTACCTGCAGTCGGCCATGCCATTGTCTTCTAGTTGTTCAGTAACTGGGGCTTAATATCTCAAAGCTTGTCTTCATTTCAATCTCGCTCATAGTTTCTATGTTCTTGGCATCTTTTGCCAAGTGATCATATTTATAAGGCTTTCCTATTTCATCTTCCCCAACATGTGGAATCTTTTTTCTTTATTGTTCTTTTCTCTTTCTCTGAATTTATATACTGAGGTAATGGGGTTTCCCCCTCTCTTCCCTTCTGTGTCCACCTTAAAATTTTCGAGAAACATTGGAATATTTTGTATTCATTGCTAACAAAAATTTATTAAACTAATAAATGTTAAGGTCCTATCAAGTTAATTATTGAGACATTTAATTATATAATTAAATTTACTTTTGAAACCTAATACATCAAGAAGTATTCATTCTCTCAATTTCTATGTCTACCAAGGTGCTATAAAATGTTTTCTTTGTAAAAAGATAGCAAACCCATCCTTTCACTGTTAGTCAGGTCCCACATTAATTTACTTTCAGAACTGCATACTATATGCTGGTTTTTAAAAATAGAATGTCTTTATTTCTCATCCAGGCACAAGGGTAAAGAAGGGAGTGAAGCTTTTATTAATGAATAATGCAGTGTCCTTGGGAAGCGTGTGTACAATATTTCCTTTTCTTTTACATCTGTATGTTCTTCATTGAACACTGACATTACTTGACTGCACATATGCAAAAAGGCCTGTTTTTACCTAGCAGAGCAGAAAGGTCTCTTCAATGATCCATGGTAAAAATGTAACTTTGCCAGTTAAAGGCTTGCCTGTTAACCCAGTTAAAAACTTCTCTTGGTTGGTGGTTAGGGTTTCCAGGTGTACTTTGTAGTCTGCTTTAGAAAGCTGCCCCTCACCACAGGAGTGCAGTGCTGGTTTTTGGGTGCTGCTCTAAGCCAGCAGCATAGAACAGCTCAGCATAGGACAGTTCATTTGTTTTACTCTTCAGTTTGGAGCTTTACACTGGACGAGCTTCGCCTGTAGTTACTGTGTTTCCTCAAAAGATGTTAGTAAGATTTCTCACAGAACAGAAGAAAGGAAATGAAAGAATTTTGATGGTGGATTATAGTTTGTTTTAAAGCTGTTTTCCTGAGGGTGTTTCACAGTTATGTCCTTGTGTTTGTTAAGTTCCAGAAATTGAACTGAAAGGAGAATCTTGCCGATATTATTTCTTGCTACAAGGCAATGGCTGTGGGGGATGTAAAGCAACCTTGATTCATTCAGGTGGCCAGATCAATGGGATGGCCACTCTTGCTGCAATAAATGGAAAGCTAAAGGCAAAAGCAGAAGAAACAGAGTCAGGTAAGAGTAATGACTTATTTATTAAGGAGTATCTGAGTGCAGGCAAATGCTACTAAATTTCATAACTTCCTTTTATTTACTCCAGTCAGTATTAAAAGGAAGAAAACAAGGAGGAATATTAAATTTTTTTATGATGTGCCTATTAACAATATTTTTCAAAATCCCTAAGAAAATATATTACGAGCTTATTTATTCACAGAATTTACTGCTACCATCTTTTTTAAATTGGCTATGTAAAGTTGTAGTGAGTAATTTCGTACAATCGAGATGAGCTGAAAATTGTTTATTGGAAAGGGACATAGAGGTAATATTAATGCAAAACAAAGTTTAAAAAGTGTATATTGTTGGTACAAAAACTTAGCAGCTCATGCCAAAAATCTAGATAAATGTCTCTTGAAAAGCCTGTTTCACTGATGATTTAAGATAAAAACTGCAAGGTCAGTAGGCATTGCAGAGTTTCATTATCATCTGCACTTCCTTTGAAGGTGTCCATGTTACTCAGAGTGTTTAGGATATGAGCTGGCACTCATATCCTATCTGCTCCACTAGGGAGGAGCAGGTATGCAGACATTTATCATGGAGTTGTTGTCATGCTACAACTACACCTACTAGGTAACTCTACTAAATCCTGTATTTGTTTCAATAACACTGGCAGAGAAAAGGAGCCCAGTGACCTGCATCTTATCCTCTTAATTCCTTATTATCAAAATAAATCTGTGTGTGATATGACTGACTACCCTGCCATTTATCCTAATTAAAATCCCATTAGTACAGTGTCAGAAGACTGAAAGTCCTTGACTGTATGTTGGGAGAAAACTTTTCTTTCCTGGTATCAAACTTAGGGTCTTTTTACCTTCTTTAAATGTTAGTCATATTAATTGTGTTGTCATTATACTGGTTTTGTACAGAAATTCAAAAATACTAGTAAGACATCTCTTCCAAATTATCCTCCTTGGAATTAATTTGTTTATTTTTTTAATGATTAGCCATATTTAAAAGTCTGGTTGTTTCCTTTGAATGGGAAATTTTTATGTCTCCTGTGTTTATGTCTTCTACTAAGTAATGACTCCCAAGATCAAAGAGGGATTCATAATAAAAATTTCTCCTAATCTATAGGCTTTCATATTTCTGACTTTATCGCGTCTCTGCCACGCTATTGTGGAGAGGAGATTGTACAGAGAGAAATGAAACTGTGTCATCTCCAGGTGTTTGCCTTGAAGGAGTATCTCAGTAAGTAATGGCAAAGCCCAGGTAATTCTCAAACTGGTATTTAAAAGATAATTGTTTCAAATTGCATGTGATGGCTCACCTTACAGAACTGAAATTGTCTAATGGCCAAAGTGTGTTGATAACTTTGTGAAGAAATATCAGGAGTATAGAAAGAAACTTTGTAGTATATCCATGATTATCTATCAAATAATGGAAAACAGAGCACTGAATTAGTGTTGATGGTTGTTGCATGAACACTCAGAATTTTTGAGCATAGTTTTGAAATAGTTCTGTGGCAATTGTGTGATGATTTCCCCAAAATCCTTTACCTCTGGATGTGCATTCTACAAAAATAGAAATTCTGGTTTGGGTTTTTCAGCTTTTTAAAATTTTATTCTTTCTTTGAAAAGTCTTAAGCAGCAGAGGAAAACTATGCATTGGAGATTTGTTAGATTTATCATGGTGCATTATTCCTAATAAAAACCGAGGAGTCACCCTGCTTAGATTTTTATGATTTTGCAGAGTAGTACATTTGAGTGTCCTGATTTTTTAGCCATCTTAAGTACATTGCTTAAAGAGACTCAATTGAAAGCAAAAATGCTTGTGAGAGATTTGCTGTCTTATTGAAAATGGCATTCTGTGGAGATAATTTTAGTGCATTATCATTAACAGAATAGCACCTTGAAGAAAATAAGATTTCTGTAATAGTGTTGATAGTATCCCACTCCCTGCTAACTTACAGTCACTTTCAGATTCCTGTCTGCTTCAGCCGTGAGCTTGGGGCTGCTTTAGAGCTTGTGTTCTAGTTTCTTTTGTGTGGGTCACCCATTTCCATTAAGAGACTGAACAGGAGCAGCTGGGATTGACTGATTGTCCTAAATGATACGAGAATTACCTGACCCTTGATATTCTGACCGGAGTCCAGAACAGGCTGTCAGGTACACTGCAGCCACACTCCTGCAACAGCAGTAAAAGTAGGTGGGTGGGAGACTCTGCAGATTGGAGCTCTTCACTTTTAGTCTCAGCAAGTCCAGATGATTATCTCTGGGGGATTCAACCTGGATATACTCAGAAATGCATATACCCACAAGTTAAAGGACTGTAAAACCATGATTCACATGTGACTTCAGCTTTTCTCACTGCTGTTTTTTCACTTGTCTGTGGAATAAACCACCCATGTCTTTCTTGCTGGTACAGCAGTAAGTGTCGAGTTAACTTACTTGTGTTACTGGGTTTGGGTGGGGATTTTCTTGTTTAATTGTTTTTTATTTTTTCTTTGCTGCTTAACAGGTGCAGTACCTTTTCTTTTTTCTTTTATAGAGAGACAGGAATTGACCAAGCAGCCTCCAGTTATTTCTACCAATGAGTTTAAAAGCTTATTAAAACTTACAAGAGAATGTTTTTTGGACCTGTGCAGCACTAGTCTTCCCAAATCTGTTCTACAGAAGGTCTCCAATAAAACTAGGTCATGCACTGTGACTTGTGGTGAGTATTTTTATTTACAAAATATGCTGTTTATTTTCTTTGGATGTTTTTTCATACTGGTCATCAGTCTTTTGCTAGAGGGAGTAAAGTCTTTCTTTTGCTAGAGGGAGTAAAGTCTTTTTACCAAAAGAGGAAAACATGGAAGGAAAAGTAAACTAGCTTTCTAGGCTTATTTTGCAAACTGAAATTATCCTTGCATTACCTATTTCCTTTTTGTTCCTTGACAAAAAAATTGTCCAGAAAACATTTCTGATTTCATCACCAGGTAGATTTTTCTTTTATTTACATACTTTTAGAGATATGCATTGAGGAATATCTGTATATAAAGGACTGTGTGTATATATATATATATATATATATATATATTCTTTAAGGAAATTTATTAAGCGTTATCCAACATGTATTTCTTGCAGAGCCTGATTTAATAGAGCCAAATCCACTGGAGTGGCCGGAAAGACATGTTCTTCAGAATTTGGAAAACTTTGAAAAAAATAAACAAAAAATGAGGTAATAATGAAATACTGGAGATTTTGTTTGGAGTAGCCATTGAACATTACTGTAGAGGAACTTTGTGTAGATAACCATTGTGTAACCTGCTTTCAAATATATTGATATCTTTCAAAGAAAATATTGCTTAAGGCTAAAACTATTTTTCTGTCAAATTCCAAAGGACTATTTTCGTGGTATTTAAAGAAGTATTGTTTTGATTTTTGTTGTCTAAATGCAACTGGAAGCTAGCTAAAAGTAGAACAGCTCCTAAACCAAATTCCCAAAATGGCACTTCTAGAAAACAGTAGCCATGGTAGAAAAAAATACAAAAGCTTTACTTTCTCCCAACATGCCCTAAATAAGAAAGATAATTTAGCAGTTTTTGTCAACATGTACAATGTGTTCTAATTTCCTCATATTTCCTAAGTAGTTGGTACTTAGTATCATGTCTCAAGTAATTTTAAAGTCGGAGAATCTATTGGTTTTATGTTTGAAATTTATATTTAATTATGTTTTTCCTTCAGTGCTGTTCAAATGAAACCTGCAGATCTTTGTGTCACTTAATACAGCCTGTTGATTTCAGTTTAGCTCTCACTTTATGTAAGACTTGCCAAGGAAGGTTTAGATTGGATGTTAGAAAAAGGTTCTTTACCCAGGGGGTGGTTGGGCACTGGAACAGGCTCCCCAGGGAGGCGGTCACAGCACCAGCCTGACAGAGCTCGAGAAGAGTTTGACAAATGCTCTCAAGGCACGTGGTGTGGTTCTTGGGGGTGATGCTGTGCAGGGCTGGGAGTTGGACTTGATCGTCCTGGTGAGTCCCTTCCAAATCAGTTTACTTTGTGATTCTGTGACTTAATGGTCTGTGGTGGTNGTAAAGTCTTTTTACCAAAAGAGGAAAACATGGAAGGAAAAGTAAACTAGCTTTCTAGGCTTATTTTGCAAACTGAAATTATCCTTGCATTACCTATTTCCTTTTTGTTCCTTGACAAAAAAATTGTCCAGAAAACATTTCTGATTTCATCACCAGGTAGATTTTTCTTTTATTTACATACTTTTAGAGATATGCATTGAGGAATATCTGTATATAAAGGACTGTGTGTATATATATATATATATATATATATATATTCTTTAAGGAAATTTATTAAGCGTTATCCAACATGTATTTCTTGCAGAGCCTGATTTAATAGAGCCAAATCCACTGGAGTGGCCGGAAAGACATGTTCTTCAGAATTTGGAAAACTTTGAAAAAAATAAACAAAAAATGAGGTAATAATGAAATACTGGAGATTTTGTTTGGAGTAGCCATTGAACATTACTGTAGAGGAACTTTGTGTAGATAACCATTGTGTAACCTGCTTTCAAATATATTGATATCTTTCAAAGAAAATATTGCTTAAGGCTAAAACTATTTTTCTGTCAAATTCCAAAGGACTATTTTCGTGGTATTTAAAGAAGTATTGTTTTGATTTTTGTTGTCTAAATGCAACTGGAAGCTAGCTAAAAGTAGAACAGCTCCTAAACCAAATTCCCAAAATGGCACTTCTAGAAAACAGTAGCCATGGTAGAAAAAAATACAAAAGCTTTACTTTCTCCCAACATGCCCTAAATAAGAAAGATAATTTAGCAGTTTTTGTTAACATGTACAATGTGTTCTAATTTCCTCATATTTCCTAAGTAGTTGGTACTTAGTATCATGTCTCAAGTAATTTTAAAGTCGGAGAATCTATTGGTTTTATGTTTGAAATTTATATTTAATTATGTTTTTCCTTCAGTGCTGTTCAAATGAAACCTGCAGATCTTTGTGTCACTTAATACAGCCTGTTGATTTCAGTTTAGCTCTCACTTTATGTAAGACTTGCCAAGGAAGGTTTAGATTGGATGTTAGAAAAAGGTTCTTTACCCAGGGGGTGATTGGGCACTGGAACAGGCTCCCCAGGGAGGCGGTCACAGCACCAGCCTGACAGAGCTCGAGAAGAGTTTGACAAATGCTCTCAAGGCACGTGGTGTGGTTCTTGGGGGTGATGCTGTGCAGGGCTGGGAGTTGGACTTGATCGTCCTGGTGAGTCCCTTCCAAATCAGTTTACTTTGTGATTCTGTGACTTAATGGTCTGTGGTGGTAGTAATGTTCTTGCTGACAGACCTGTAGAGCCAGGTGTCCAACTGTCCATTTCTGAGTCACTTCCATCCTATTTCTCTCTTTCAGTTACCATAGTTGGCCATGGCTTGGGTTGGAGTTCTGCATGTGAGAAATTCTTACATTAGATATATGCTTTCTCAGGGTATTATTACTATTATTATTGGCTTTTGTTTCTTAAACTGGCAAACTTCTTCCTTTTAATTAGCTGTCAAAAAGCTTCCTGAAGGACCTTTCTGTGACATAGTGTTTATTTCATTGGTCATAATCTGAACTAGTTCTCTTTCTGATCCACCATCAGGATGCAACATGTTGCTTAACAGTAGAAAAGAGAGAATTTTGATACAGTTGGTTGGAGACACTAAAAAGTGAATGGAGGGTTGCTTTATGGTTCCTTTCCTGTGTATTGTTTTTTTTTATTATGGGAACCAATTTTTGGTCCTACAATGGAAAAAGGGGGTGAATAATCTTCTTCCAACCAAGCTCTAAATCCTTGAAGAAATTATTTTCTTCAGGAGAATGTTACAGAATTTGCACCAATTATCATGTTCTTTATCATGAACTTTGTGGGAATTTTCTCAGGGAGCAAACTTATTTTATTTTGGTACTAGTTTAATTACTCCAGAGTAGCAATGATTTAATTTCTTTTTAAACACTATAAGTTTATTAAAAAAAAAAAAAAAGAAACAAAAATCTTAGATTGGTCTTTGCTTGCTTCCTTTTTTCTAGAGTTCCTCTGTTTGCACATTCATCTGAGCAGTTGCTGGGACACAGAGACAGCCAGCGGGAGTCCCTGACGTTGCTGGATGCTAAAGAGTTGCTGAAGTTTTTCACCCCTGAAGGGCTGCCCGTGGGGGATCTGCAGCCACTCCAGCTGCCCAGGCGGTAGGGATCAGCATATTAAAGCCACTGAAAATTCCTCTCAGAGCTGAGACAGGGGGATGTAAATAAGGGTGGAATAAGAGTCACAGAATGGTCTAACTGGATTTGAGTTTATAACTTGCAATATCCTTACATCACATGCCTGCCAGTGAAATCAACTGTTTCAGTCTCCAGTCAGCCTTGCTATTTAGTTCTTTCAGAATCTGAAATTGCTGGAGATGATGATGTTGTTCCTAGCCATGTAAATAACAAAATAATCACCTGAAGCACAAACATGGGCTGGTAGAGCCCTGCCAAGCTGCTGCTGCCCCATCTGTCTGTTGCCAAAAGAATATTTCTAGCAAAGCAGAAGTTCCTGTGGCAAAACTTTAATTTTGTTGATGTGATTTCCTTCAGTGGAGGGGAGTCTGGGTGGGAAGACAAAATAAGAAAAGACAGTAGCTGAGCCTATTTAACTGTGTTTGTCTCCTGTCATGCTTTTTATGTGGTAAAGTGCTTCTTAAAGGAAGCTTGTCTACACTGGTGGCTTTGCAAGTATTCATTCTTAGCATGTCTGCTGGTAAGTGTTAGTGAATTAACCACTGCTTTTTCAGCTGGAAGTTACATACGTGGAGTTAATGGAGTACTTTGCAGGATCTGAACATCTGTTAGAGCTAAAGCCAGAGTCTGTAACAGTCAGAAAGTGTCTGTAGAAGCTGAGCCTGTACTATTTGCTTAGGGTGTCACAGACTCCTAGGTAAGCAAGACAGTCTGCATTCACTACAGTTTCATTTGTTGACCTTTTAAATACTGAATAATAGAATCTATAATGCAATTATTTAATAGAGCCCTTGATCCTTTTTCAAACTTAATGATATGTAGTAAGAGTGCTTTTGAGAGGCAAAGGTTCTGTAGTATTTTGGATTTTCTGTAGGATTTTTGAGACTTGGTAAAATACTTAGTGAAGTTTTGTAACTGACATAAATATGTTCTGAGCAGAAAATTCAAGTAAGTTAGAAAATATGCAGTAAAGATTTAGAATCTCCTACTGAGTTGTTAATGAGTGCAGAAGGTTGAGAATTTTGGCTAAAATATTTTCCTTCCAACTAGTTGTGTGAGAAAGAAGTGAATAATATTTCACTACAAAGATCTATTTTTTAGTCTTTGATTTTTTCAAAGCCTCCAGAGAAGCACTATAACATGGAATACCTTGAGTCTCTTGAATGATTTGCTTTGAGCTACAGATGAGTGAGATTTGAATTTGAATTGAGTCCAGCAGAACACTCCTCTCGTAGATGCTCTGACTAAATTCTCTGGAATAATGAGGGACTTTGCACAGTAGGTGATTAAGAACAGTGAATACAGACCCCCAAGGATTTTCCTGACCAACAGAAGGATTGAAGAGATTTTGAGAGAGACTGGGGAATTAAAGGCATGTTCACTTGTTTTCTATGTTTAATCTTTAAATAGAAGTTTGATAGATTAGTTTTGGCTGACAGTCTTTCCAAATTGTCTTCTTGCTAGTTTCAGTATCACTTCTTTCCTGGATATTTTGCTCAGATTCCAGTGGAAATGGTGCAGAGACAAATTGGTATGAATAAAATTTGAAGCAATGTCTTAAGTTTCAGATTCTGCTACATCTTGCCTTCATCTCTTCCCTTCTTCAGAGATAAATGTCAGGGTATGTTGAGATCTGGCAGCAAGATCTTTCTATCTGTCTTGCTATGGCTTATTCTGTTGAAGTACTTCAAACAAATGCACTCATATGATTTAGGTGCAGAGAGTTACTAGCTGGAATTGAAGTATCCCAGGAGACAAGCCATTGGTTCTGAAGTCTGGGAAAGATGACTGTTAGGTGAGGCAACAACCTGAAGCTAAAGAGAAAGAATTCACTACTTACAGTGTGTGATTGAGAAATGGAAGGTCAGTTCCCAGTGCCTCTTAATTCATTCTGCTACTCAGGTGTCCCTTTGTGAAATGGAGTGACAGCTGCCTGGTTTTATTGGTAAATTATTTGAAGCAGTGACCTTCACTGTCTAAGAAATATCTGAGAGGTTCTGTAACAATAATATCTCAGTAGGAATTAGTTGAACTTAAATTCTCACTTCAATACAGATTTAATTTTCCATTGATGCTTTATCCTAGGGGCTTAGCTGCAGGGCATGCTGTTTTGGTCTTCCTATGTCAAGACATTTGTTTCTGATTTTTGAAAGTATAATTTATCCTGACAGTAACTGGTTAAAAGAGATCTGTATTCTTCTCCTTTCAGTGAAAATGCATTTCTTCTGACACCAGAGCTTACTCCTCGAAAACTTCGTGTTTTACCTTTTGAAATAGCAGCTGGATGCCATTATCATGGACTTGAGTAAGTTAGCTGGCTTCTTTTCCCAGATTTATTTTTTATTTTCCAGTCTAGGTATAATTAGAAACATTTCAAGCAACAGGTATGTTAATTATGGAAAATTTTATGTATCCTTTTCCTTCATTGGAATAACTGCACCTCTTCCTTTCTTACCTTTATTTTAGTCACTGGTTTAAATTACAACATTCCTGCCTTGATGGTAGTGTAGAAACTTTTTTTTTTCCTGAGTTGTACTGCTATATCTATTCTCAGTGTCTCTGAAAATTTAAATTCAGAACTAAAAATGGCAAGGGAAGTAGGGTTCATTAGTCCATATCAAGTTCCTAGGGGAGCACATGCTTTAAGTACATACAAAGTTTCTCTTTTGATATTTACTTGTAGACGCTTTCAGACTAATAGTCACAAGGATTATGAGTCCTGCTGTGATGCTACCTGTGTGATCAGGGAACCTGAAAACACCAGTAGGCAAGTTTTAGCAGTAACAATGTTCCAAAGGATCCATATGGTTAGGTCTGTTAGCTAATCCCAGACAGCCAGCAATAGTTTTTTGTCAAAGCAAACAAATGGGCAAACTGCCATATAATGTAGCTGTATAAACATAGTTAAAAATACTAATGTTGACATTGAGGAGAAAAGAAAAAAGACTTTGGAAATGCTGGAGTAGATAGTTAAGCATAACTCTTCCATACAGACAGTGTTAGTGTGGTATGTAGGAAGAAGTGCAGATACCAAGCATAGTCAGTTCAGTCTTTGTGCAAACTTCTGCTGCCTCCTCAAATCACATTTTCAGATTATCAGAATGTGACTAACAATGCTATTGGTATTTTTTTCCTATAAATTTTACAAATAGTTTGGTTAAGCCTGTGTTTAATGTCTGGTGATTTTAGCCAGGTTCTCTAGGGCAGTGAAGCACTCCTATTTCTTTAGTTATCTCTTTTTCTAAATGGTACCATGAACCTGTTAGCCTTTTTAGATTTGTAATAAGTGGCACAGAGAGGCAACTGGGTCGAGAAGAGAAATGGAGATGGTAGGTGTGGGAAGAAACTACTTGTCTGTTGTTATGTGGTATCTTGCTGCCCTGCCTGACCTCAGCAAGGAAGTGTGCCTGAGGTTTCAAATTGGGCACAGCACAGCTCGTGCTGCTTCTTCTCCCAGCAAAATATGACAGGTATTGACCACAGGGAGGCCTGGGTATTGTGGAGAGGAGGAAAATCCTGGCATATTAATGTTGCAGGGGTAATGTGCTCAGCAGTATGGGAGGGAAGCGCTAGACTGAGATGTAGATGTGTGACCAGAACATACTGTAAGAGTGTCATGGTTGTGGGGCAGATGTGTTTTGTAGTATGCAGTTTTCATCTGCCCAGCTGCTGTATTTGTATTTGGAGATAAAGTCTTGTCAACAAAACAAGGAGTAGCAGTTACCATAGAATAGTCTGAGTTGGAAGGGACCTTAAAGATCATCTAGTTGCAGCCTCCATGCCATGTGCAGGGACATCAGGATCCTGTATCTTTTTCCCCAGAACTGCTCTTAATTCATTTTTCACTCAGCCCATATTTGTGCTGGCATTGCCCTGACCCAGGTGCAGGACCTTGCACTTGCACCTGTTGAACCTCATAAGGTTTGCACAGGGCCACCTCTCAAGCCTCTGGATGGCATCCCTTCCCTCCAGTGTCAGCCACACCATACAGCTCAGTGTCACTGGCAAACTGCTTTCCTGAAGTCCAGGGGTGAGCTTGCTTTGTGCTCTCCTTGCTGCTCTGAGGATCTCAAACTCCACTATTTAATGGTCACTGAAGCCAAGTCTGCCCTTGAGCTTCACATTCCCCGCCACCTTCTCCTTGCTGGTGGGAACAAGGTCCAACATAGCACCTCACCTCACTTGGAGAAGGAAGTGACCAAAGCATTCCAGGAACCTGCTGGATTGTTTATGCCCTACTGTATTGTCCCTCCAACAGATTATTGGGGTGCTTGAAGTCCCCCATGCAGACCAGGACCTGTGAACATGAGGCTGTTCCTATTTATGGTTAAATCAAATTTTTGGTGTAATGAGCACGTGCCAGACACTTGAATACTATGCTGCAGAGAGAAAGCAATTGCCATTAAATCAGTGAGTAAAATGGCAATTTAACTTCTAAAGTTAAGTAGATTTTATCTTTGTTGGGCATGTGACTACTCAGGGGACTGAGAATATAAATAAGAAAAATTAAATACCTTGAAATTTTTAAGTTAAGAGTACTTACTCTCTTACCAGATAATGAATTTATGTTTAGTGGAAAGTCTTCCTCAACTGTAGAAATAGATTCATCAGACAGTTAATAGAAAAATTAATTTCTCCCTCAATATGAAAATACTCTGAAGAAAGTGGAAACATCTGATCTAAGCAATTTAACATGACTTCCTGTTAAGAGATAAAAATAAAGAATGTGTCTGGCATTCCTAAGACTAGGAAACATTTTTGAGGAGTTTGAAGGGTGGGCTGAGCAAAACCTCACACTGCTCACTTCACAGCAAAGAGTCTGAAATAATACTGGATTTACTGTTCCCTTTCCCCACAGTACAGGTAATGTAAATTACTGGGTAATGAAACACCGTTCTCTTGCAAGGAATCCTGGAAATCATTTACACCAGAGAAAAGTTAGTAAAGTAGGATGCATTTTGTGTTATCTCGTGTATGTTCCACTGAGTTAGCACTGTTCATTTGTGTATTTTTGAGCCCCACTGTAGTTAATGCAGTTTGCTCCGTTGATTTGGCTGATTAAACCACTTATTGTAGTCAACAGGAAGCTTGTGCATGTTTAGTGATACTTTTTTTTTGTATTTTTAGCACTTAAAAAATGTGAATATCTCATACAGCAGTGTTTATCTCAGACAAAGCTAAAAGTTGCATTTCAAAGCGTTTGTTCAAGGAACAAATTCTACTAATGTCCTTGGAAATCTTATAAAGAACATAGAGTAAAGAGTTACAAATAGTACAGGATTCAGCTTCTTTGTTGAAGTTGGACTTAAGTATAGCAAAATCCATCAGGCAAGCATTAATTTACTGGGCTATTAAAAGTTGTCTTTCAGAACTGTACACCAGTTCAAACAAAAAAGTTTTGGAGTTCACATGACTGTCAAAAGTCATTTTTTTCTGATTGTTATAAAGCAGAGACTTTCACTCACAGGTTTCTCACCCAATTTCAATTTCAGATATTGTCTAGATAACAGAAGAGCCTTGGAGAGAGATGTGGGATATGCTGAACTTCAAACTCGTTTGATTCGCTATGAAACTCAGACCACTTGCACCAAAGAGTGCTGCCCTGTGCCGCTTGTCTTGAGTCCTCTCCCATCTCCTGCAGTCTTGTCAGAGCCTGGAAGTGTCCCTGATGGAGAGTCTTTACAAAGTGAATTCAAAACAGAGATATCAAGGCTAAAACGCAGATCAAAAGACCTGGATTGCGTTTATCCCAAGAAAAGGTAATGCACTGAATAAAATGAATCTTTAGCATGAAATATTTCAGTAGTCTCTTGTGAACTGCATCTTTTCTTTCATCTCAAAATGTTTTAGTGAAGCTATCTAGACAAACGTTTTAGTTGTTTAATCCTCTTCTGTTGGTTCATCTTTTTTTCTCAAGTGTGGTCTCTCATCGATGGCATTAGATTAATCAAAATCACGTGGCACTGGCACACTTTATTTAACAGGTTTGGGGTTATATCTTGCAAGGTCTCAAGTGCCTTTGAAAAGATGACAGCCTCATCTAGGACTGAAACTGTCAGTGCTGCTGCACTACGAATAAACAACTAAAGGTTCAGAAAGCCAAGGATTGTACAAACAGAATAATTGAATTTCTAATCCAAAGGACTGCTGGCATAAGATGACCTACCAAAATTCAATCTTATTGTCAGCCTTGTTTATTAAAGTCTTTTCTGCAAGTTTAGTTCTTAAAGATTTCCCTTTGTACTTTGTCCTCACTCTGAAGATGCAAACTCTGTCAGTGAAAAGTAACTGCTATGTAACACTTATTTCCAAATTTACTTTTTACTGTAATACTCCACTTCTTCCTTATTTCCAGTTTAATGCCCTTTGCAATCTAATTACAATAATCCTTTAACAGAGGTCTGGTTTTAGAAATATGCATAACTTTTGCAGCTTACTGAATAGTTAGAAAAGAAGATGTGATTGTACTTAACATTTCTTAAATTGAGGTTTGGAATTACGCTCTTACAGTTGAAGAATGAAGGATTACAATGTTCCCATAGAATTATAATGCCCAACTTCCTGTAGCTAAAGATGATTTGTGACATCCCTATAGGGCCAAAAGAAATTAGGTAATTTCAAGAAGTTTTGTCTCATCCTAGGACTGGAGGCCAATTCTCTTCCAAACAGTTTTATTTTCTTAGTTACCTGATTTTTTCAATTTGTTTCTAGACTTTTTAATGAGGGGTGCAATGGGTCTACATATCAGAGCCCAATCCAGTCAGCAGTGTTCTTCTAATGCAAAAAATTTTACAGAATAGAATCCTGTCTTCCTATGTGCTATTCTCAGATGTTGTTTGCAAGAATGCTCAGTACTTTCTGCTCTAAAGCAGCAGCCTCTCCAGCAGAAATAATGGCACTAAAAGAGTCAGTACAAAACCTGAAAGGTTGTTTTTTTATTATTATTATTCTTTCTAGGCTGACCAAATCTGAGAGTACAGACTCCCTCCTGTGTCAGGCAGGCGGGAGCAGCAGCAGTCAGTGTGCAGCTGCTGTGAGGAGGAAGCGCTCTGAGAGGTCCCTTTCTGGGGCTGCAGTGGCAGCGATGCAGCCCGGCCACGGCCCCAGAGCCGCCTCCAGGGCTGCCTGCGCTGCACAGCCCGAGGCCTCCAAGCCAGGGAAGGAATCGAGATCCCAGAAACACACGCGGGTAAAGATCTACCTTGTTCTCTTAGTGAAGAAGAAGCTGTTTAACTTCTTTTCATGGGACATGATTTTAAAAAAAATTTTAACTAAAGGTGAACTATCTTCATCTGTGTTTGTTATTAAATTTCATTCTGTTCACTTGAGTAAGTGAATCCTGAAGGCACTGAGGAGGGTGCTGCAGAAGCAGAGAATGAAAATGTGTGTAAAGGAGATTTTATCATGCCCAGGGAATTAAGGCTGAATTCAGAGATAACAATGAGGAAAAAACAAGGTGGAAATGAATATCAATGAATAGGAGTTATGAAATACAGACAATTAATATAAAACCAAAAGGCATCAGAGATATCTGTGCTGGAAGGGTCAAATGCATTGTGGAGGTACAGACTATTCTGAGAATAAAGAGATTCCAGTAGCTCTAAAAATCCGTTAATTGAGATAGCAGTTAAATAATTTGGTGGATAAATAATAGTTGTGTATAGTAGGAATGCTTCTTCGACAATACAATACACAAAACTGTATCTGGCTTGGTGATACTAATTTTAAATTAATCCCAGGATACAAGGAGAACACTGTAAGAATGTTAATGTTGTACTGTCAAAGGCAAGTTGGAATGGTCCAAGGAAGCATAAATTGGTGTGACTCATTCAGACCTACAACAGAGTTTAAGTATCTCTGATATAAAGAATGTTAAAGAAAATTTTCTAATGAGACTTCAGTGTCAAATTTTTTTTAGTTTTTTTTTAATATGGAGGTATCAAACAAGGGAATATCAGTATCGAAAAAATTGGTCTTTTCATATATATTATTTTGGAGAACAAAACCCCAAGATAATATTGACCTTTTTTTTATCTTCCAAGCTCTGTGTGAATATTCACTGATCCTTTACATTGCCTTGATGTGTAAGCATTTTCTTAATTTTTTACAATGAAGAAAGTGGAAGTAGCTTGTTAAATAACTGCTCAAATTCAGGCAGAGGGCTGATGGCGTTTGGGCAGTGGATTAATGACAGGCAAGATTACAAAAGATCAGGTTTTCTGTTTTGGGCTTTTTTGCTTCCTTTGGACAATTTTTCACGTCAATAGTTGGGGTGAACTTCTGAGTGTGTTTCTACTGTTTCCAAGATGCTGAAGGATGTGGTTGCTAAGACTCTTCAAAAACATGGAATTGCAGAGGATCACAAGTGCTTTGCATCATGCAGCCAGCGTTTGTTCGAGATATCAAAGTTCTACTTAAAGGTAACTAGAAGATACACAGTTCTTTATTCTTAGTTAATTGAAGCCACTCCTGAATAAAACTTGAGATAGCATGTGGGATATGCAGAGTTGATTAAGCTTATATTTCCCAGTAGTGTATTAGTAATGTGTAAATTGTGTGAAGAAGCCTTTGGACTTGTTGCCAAATGCAGAAGGTAGTTTTACAATATATTTTGGTGAGGTTTTGCTTGTTTTTAAATCTTCTAAAGCAGTAGCCTTTTATGTGAAATAACATGCTAAAGCATGGGTCTGTTAGGTCAGGTCACACTTAACAGCTGCAACAGCTAATGAAGCAAGAGCATCTCCCAGCTGTGGCTGTGACAGCTCTGCTTCTCCCTTGTTCTAAGGCTGTTGGCTCAGTAAGTAGTTTACAGAACTGACTCAGAAATTGCAGTTCCCTGACATGATGTGCACTCTCACCTAACACTGGCTCAGCAGCACCCTGTAGAATTGCATCAACCTCGTGTTAGGGGGAGATGAGACTTCTTTCCACAATACCTTGGAGACTGTGAGTCAATGCTGGAGCCCATTTTACTTGGTCTGAGCACAAAACTGAGTTAATTACAGTATGGGGTGATTAAAAGCTATTGTTCACAAGCTGAACTGCTGTTCTGTTCATTTGCATGTGTTTAACCTACCACTATGGGTGAACCAGCTCAGTTTAATGAACTTCAGTAATGGTGCTTTAAGCTAAATGAAAGTTGAACAGGACTGGATGCTTACACAGACACTCAGAACATCTTGCTGAGAAGCACCAGCTTCTTAAATAATTGGAACACTGTGGTGCAGTCATTCTGTAAGTGCTCCCAAAATCTCTCTGAAATATGCCCTGAAGGAAGATCTTCTAACCCAAAATCAGAAAAGGCTGTATGTAGGAATGCATGAGTAGGGCAAATCAGGGTTCGTGGTTCCTTTCCAAGTAGAAAAGGAAGAATATGGCAGTGACCCTGCCCTTTCTAGAGAGAGGTGTCACAGGATTTTGTTCTCCTGAACTGTCTTGCAGCTCCAAGGCTATGGGAACCCTATGAAATCCTTTTATTTGCTGCATAATTCAAAAGCATGGTAACATAGGTATCATTTTTCTCTGGAAACAAGTAGTAAATCAATTTTCTTTCTCTTCAGGCAAAGTTTTGCTCTTGTTTTGTTTAAAAGAGTAGGTTAGGTTGGACTCATTAAATGGACTGTAAAACAGAAAAGCCCTTCTAGATCTTTTCCCTTTTTTTGCACTGATTTTCTTTTCTTTTGTCTGCTTCTCTGTTCTTTGCCAGAACTCTATATTGCAATGTAAGCTCACAGGTGATTTCCATGTTTATATAGAAATAGGATTTCAATCAAGAACTTTGAATATCTTTGAAGAAAAAAAAGTTGTGGAAATTGTGCAGAAATGTACAGAAGGTTAGGAAGACTCAGACATACTTTAGTACTAGGTTTGGACTGCTGTAGGGAAATCTGTAACCCATTGGAATAGATACATATTTTCTTTTATTAAGAAAGCAAAGTCAAGTAATTCTTCTGCTGTTCTGAACAAGGTGATAAAAGTGTTAACACCACCCTGGTTATTAGGGCTCTCATAACCCAAATTAGAGTGACCATATGAGTTTGCTGACTTCACTGGCTTTTTGTTTCATATGTAGGATCTTAAAACTTCTAGAGGACTTCTTGATGAAATGAAGAAAACAGCAAATAGCAATGCTAAACAGGTAAGACCATGTATTTATTTGTTCCTGTATATAGCCAAGGCTAAATGTTGCTGTGGCAATTTGGCCATAGAAGGGTTTAGTCCACAGCTTTAAGAGATGAAGAGGTGCAATCCCTTGACTGTGGGTCTCGTTTCACTCTGATCTCACAGAAACTCTCAGTTAGTAGTCCCAAGGCAAAATTTCCCGTATTTTGGATGGTATTTTAGTAACAGCTGCCAAGATGATGTGCCACTGTGAGAAATGGAAATGAAGACAGTAAATGTTTCTACATCACTGAAACAAAAAAAAAAAGAGGCATGAGATTTTTCTTTAATTAGGATCTTTAGGGAATTCTTCTTGTGTTGAAGGAAATAACATGTCTTTTCAAAGGTTAGGAAGTAATAAGCAGGTCTATAAAAGGAAATAAATTTTTTAAAAGAAGCAATGAAAATCAGTAATTTTAGGCTTGTGAATAACTGGAAGCCCAAGGGATATCAGGTGAGGTTATTTGTGTGCAAGGTGGGATTTACATGAACAGCAGCACAGAGAAATGACAGAAGTAAATATTCCTTCAGAAATGAAGTAAATGATTTAAATTCTGAGAAATACACTGAATGACTCCATGATTTGGGAAATAAAAAAAAGTATAGTGCATAATTACAGTACAGTTTTCCTAATCCTAAATTAAATGGAAGAATTTGAACTGAGGTAGGTAAGTAATAGAACACAGACTCAAGGAAAATTGCTAAATCCCCACAGAGTCTGTTCTATAAGAGCAGTATTTGCTGTGTTCTGTGCTGTATTCCTTTGGGGATTGCTTTGTATGGATAATAAGGTTTCAAAAACTGTATGGGTTGTGATGTTTGGTGTTGAACTGGGCTGTTGTGCTGATACTCTCCTTCTCACCACCATCTTTGTCTGGGCAGAAAATTGGTAAATTTTTGTATGTTTGCTGTTGGCAAAAGAGCCATTAAAATTGGTGTTTTCCTAAGCTGCTTACTTCTCTCTGTATTAGAGAGTATTTTGAAATTGCCTTACAAAAATATAATTGCCAGGGACTAGTCAGTGGTCTGAACAACTGCCCTGTTTGGAAAGCAGCAGTGGTAATGGTGGTAGATACAGCAGTGCACAAATTATCCTTTATTCTTTCCTCTCTGGCATTAGGAACTTTTCGTGCTGGAAGCACGAGTTGTTTGGCATTATGTGCACCTTGTTGCTGGTATATGGAGAGAATGGGGTGAAGTATTTCAATTCAGAGGTTCTAAAAATGCCCTTTCCTAAAGACAAAGCATTCTGTAAGATTACGTACAATTCTAGGGTAATGCTGTTTCTTCTAAGTTTACTAACAACACTTTCTCCTCTTGAGTAGTTCGCTTTTAATACCACACAGATGGTGGCAAAGGACTAAAGAAAGAATTGATGAACTGTGTGAGATGTTCTTAAGTTGCTTTCAAAACCAGGAGTTATGTAAATTGTTTGCTTTCTCATTTATTTGCCCAGGTGATTGAATGGGTTTTGGAGAAGACTGGCAAGTAGAGGCACTGTGTGGATTCTACATTCCCAGGAGCTGTGGACGCAGAGCACTTCTGACTAGAGAAGCATTGTACTGCCTAATGCACACACAGACAGATCTGCACACTGGGAGGACTCTGCTCAGTGTCACTTTATAGACTCATTCTTCAAGCACAGGACCAAGGTCGGAAACTTTTTATACTAAAAGTTTTAAATTTTTTTAAATTCAAATGAAGAGTTTGTATTTTATATTCTTATTTATTATGTTTTTTAAAAGGAGTATAGCTTGACTTGGTTTATAAAGTTTTGTATATTTTTCAACCAGTGTATTTTGGTTTTATGTGAATAAAAAACATATTTAACGCGTATTTAATTTTGTTAACTACTACTTTGTTTAGCCTTTTTGTGTGAAGACCTCTGTTTTACTTATTACAGCTTGCTCTTGTATAAACAGCTGTTTACACCACTGGCCATTAACGTTTTATACACTAATTAGGAACAGTTCCTATTCTGCAGGTGAAAATAAACATAATTAGAATATGAATCATAATTATTTAAGAAAAAAAGCAGGGCTTGAAACTTGATGCAAGGTCCCATTAAAGAAAGTTTCATTGTTTTACAAGCTGAATTTTCAGTGTAATTTCCTGCATGCTCTCTGTTACACACCTTAGGAAAAAAAATCTAAGGAGAGGTCTGAGATTTCCTGGCAGAGGAGAAAATCAAAGCAGTAGTGGTAATGAGGAGGGTGAGAGCTGGGAAAGAGCTGGCATGCTATGTCGAAATGCAAAGAAAAAAAGAGTTTCTACTTGTGTTGCAAACACAGTAAAATACTAAATTTGGCCTCAGTTTGCTTAAGTCTCAGGAATGTACCTGGCTTGTACTAATGTAATAGCTGAAGTTAGTATTTTGTTGAGATGAGGAGTTCCTACTAAAACAAATGTACTTTACAGCTTTCTATATAAGGATTTCCTCTTTATCATATAAACTAATGGGATTAAAACTGATAAAGATGAAGGGCTATTGCTTGCTATATTCTGCTGGTAGGAAAATAGATTAAGCAATACAAATACCAATGAAATGGAATGTTATGAAAAAGTAATTGAACTAAACCACATAGAGGTTAGACTTAATACTGTAAAATCTATGCTTTCTCTAAAGAGCCTTCCTGATTCTGTGATGGTATTCTTTGCTTTATTTCTGTTTCGTGTAGAGCTGAGCCCTAAAGAGGTTTTTCATGTCTAACAGGATGTTGAGTTTAACTATTCTGTTCTTGGTTCCCAAGTTTACCATTGTCCTGAGCTCTACAAGACCTCTTCTAGGTGGGTGTGTATTGCACTCTGAGCTGCAATAGGAGTGCTCTGAAATTGTTCTGCTGTGACAGTGAGCTCCAGTGAGTAGTGTGTGCATCTAAGCCCAGGACAAACGTAACTTCTTACAAGATGGATTACATTTGTCTGCAGAATGCCACACATCCACAGTATCCCAGTTTTACTGATTTGGTTAAATAGAAATATAATGAAGAGAGTTATTTAAATAATCATTTAATAAGTGCACGCACAGAATTGCTCCAATGTAATGATTACTGTGTATGGTTCACATTTCTTTGCATTCAAGATAGAAAATAAGAAAGTGATCAAGACAGTAACTTTTCTTAACATCTTGTAGTGAATCAAGAAAGTCTCTACTTCCAAACAGAGAGAGAAAAGCTGTAAGCTGTAGCCTTATCTCTTCAGCCTGAATGCTGATACTTTTGTCTGAACACTAAAGCAAGCCACTGAAAGTTTTATTTTCTACTTAATTTTGGGAAGTTTATGTATTTGTAATTAGAAAAACTTTGTAGTTAATAATTATACACAAGCTGATAAGTAAAAGTACAGAAACTCTACATTTCATAAAATCCTTAAGGCTAGCTGCCATGAGCAAAGTAAATACCTTCAGGCAAGTAATTAATACTTTGAACTGGTTTTCTTGCACTACAAGTAGAACTCAATGGTTATTGTTTTAATTAGTTCTGTAGCCTCAAAGGCTGGCCTGAAATAATCAACAGGAAAGTAGTTAGGGAAATACAAGCATTTTGATGTATTGGTTTTTTGCACAATTCCCAGTGCAGAACTAATACACCATGCCTCATTTGCTCTTTATGTTGGTGGCTTTTTAGGGTACATAGTAGCTGGTTTATTATTGTGACTTAATAATGCTGTGCCCCATTTGAGCTGTGATAACTGTCCATTTCCATGCCACTAACCTACAAAAAAGCAGGCACAATAATTTGACCTGGTCTACTGTAACAGCACTAAATCAAATTATTTTACATCTGTTGTAGCTCCAAAACCCCACACTGAGAATTCCTGCAGTGCAGCCAATGTGGTGTAACTGTGCTGATACAGAATGTAACATCATCCTTTGCCTCTGAACTGCAAATCATTTTTTTGTTTGTGGCTGCTGAACCCCAAATCCAGTCTGCTTTATGCATATTTTTGGCGCTTGCTTTCATGTTTTGCAAGTCAGGATATAAGTCATATTCACCAGTACACATTTATGGTTTACCCATAATCCATCCATATTGTATAATAAGCACATAACATAGCATAATATAATAACACTATGTTATTATATGTAGAAGCACATCATCCATCCATGTTATGTGCTTATATTCCCCACAGGATTGGGGTAAAACAGCACTGATGTGGTTGCAATGACTTGGTGATATTACTTGTAATATTACAGCAATTACATGATGAGCATCACTGGGCTACCACAGAATTTAGCTTGTGTACTAATGTTTGTCCAAATTCACAAACTTCTTTGTCCAAATTCACAGTTCTCCCTTGGAATTTATTTTCTCAATTTGTTTTCTAATGTCTCTTACTATTAACACAAGCACAGAAATTCTGATGAAGGAAAAAAAATGAAAAGGTAATCCCTTGTGGGAAAAGCAGGTGATTATGTTCAACAAGAAGTGATCATCTTTGTTAATATTTTTGAAATGTTTTCCCCTCATTCTTTTAAATTAAAACTTTGGCCCTGGTTAGTCAAGGGGCTCACTTACAGCAAGCATACTGAGTTTCTCAAAAATTTGCAGGCATATTATAAATATCTGCTCTTTAAAATCAAAGTAAACATTGAATTCAAAAGTGTCCATAAAAGACATGGTAAAGTGTGTGTATATATATTCAGATGTAATATATACTGTATTAATGGTCTCTCTGTATAGCAAATAGACTCATTAAACAGTTAGTTGTCAATCTGCCAGTTTGACTTTTATGAAAAATAACATAAATTTGGAAATCAATGGTAGTGTAATGATCTGGAGCACATAATTTCTTTAGGCTCTGATTCTGCTCCCACTGAAACCAAAGAAGCTCCAATTAACTTTCACACATGGGTAAGAAGACACTGAGAACCCTTTCAGATGGAAATCAGATGAATCTCCCCTTCGAATCAGCTGGGCTTCCCAATGCAAAGAGTTGGATGGAGTGTGCTTCCATGTCCTGAGAGGAGGGAATTCTCACATTCTGTGGAGTGAAAACACTTGTTTTGTTATTTGCAAAAGATCAATTCTAATGGTGTTTATGGTGGTGATTTGCTTGGTAGCACAGCAAGACTCCTGTTCTGATTTCTAAAGTACTTAAAGGGAGATGCTTGTTCCATTTGAAGGGCAGGACTATTAGAAACACCAGAATGATTCCCTGAACACAATCAGATCAGCTTTATTTTCTTTTTTTTTTAACAAACACCTTAGATCACATTTTTCCAATAACATTTATGTTCCAATATGTATCCAGGTCTTTCTAATGATAAAGCTGCTATACAAACTTTCTGATCAGACCATTCCATTTTATAGTCATTATTTTGTGAAAATAGTGAAACTCTGGAATACCCTTTTTTAGGATGTCCATAATGCTGTTCTGTCATAACTTGAGTCAGACTGAAAGAACAGGCTTAAATTCGCACACTTAGGTTTTCTATTTGGGCCATTAAATTAAGAATTAAATCAAATTTTAAAAATCTCTTTTCCCATAATGATTCATAAGAGAAAAAAGGCACATGTTGGCCTAAGTCCTTTAATGCAGAAGCTTGAGCAGAAATTTCTGCTTTTTATTTTTTTGTAAGTCTTCTGTTACCACCTAGTCCAGTATAAGCAACAGAGAAAGCATCACGAGTTAAGCAGAGGTGTCTGAATGACCTGCCCTGGAACCATCCCTGTGGGATTTCAGGGTTTTTTTTAACTTTACATTTTAAAAAGTCATTCCACCAATACAATTAACAGTTCTCTCAAGTAGCAGAATTCTTAATAGAAGTTCTAATAGAAGTTCTAAAGTTTAAATGTATTCTTCCCCAGCCCAAAACCAAAGGACAGCCTTCCAGATAGTTTGTCTGGGTACAAAGTAAGCTCACCTCACAAAAATCCAATAAATGACTTTATTAAATATATTCTTTTCCTCTAAAATATAAATATTCACTATACTCTTATAAATGTGGAGTAGGTTCATATTTCATTTGTCTATCCCATCCAAATATGAATCAGTCCAAAATCTGAAAATGAAGAAATAGCATCTGTAATTATCTTTTTTTTTCTATAAATATATATAATATGAATTTTCTTTGCAAACTGCTTAGTTATTCACTTAGACTTCATATAGTACTGAGCACCTTAGATTACATTTTGTGTCATTTAATTGTTGGCACTAATATAGGAATTTGTAATATTTACAATGCACATACATGTTAGGTATAACATTCCAGTGATTTGTAAGTGTTAAAAGGAGTAAGGAGATAGTGCAGTATAGTTTACATGTATTTAACCTACCCCCCAGAATGCAAGTTTCCACATCAACCTCTGGAACTTTTATAGGAGCCTGTGTCCAGATTCTTAAGTTATACTTTGGAACAGCAATAAAAATGTCCTGAACTGGTTTTTAAAGACTTCACGTAACAGTTTCCTTGATAAGGTGACATGAGCTCCTCCCCAGAGTCCTGTCCCCCTGCGTACCGACTGCTTTCAGCTTCTCAAATCTCTCCTAGAAGCTTCCAAGCCCAAGGAGTCCCAAGTAACTGCCACAGAATGTTGTGTGAAAGGCAGTGGTCACTAAATGAGAAATATCCATCTGGGCATTACTGGTAAGTTATGTAACATTACCTCCTACCTTGTTAATTCACACGAGGAATCAATTTTTAAGTGCAAGTACCACGACAATAAAACCAAAGTGCAGAGCTGGGCGGATCCCTCCCTGGCGTGCCTTTGACTGGTGAGAGCTGATTGGAGTGGGGCTGCTCTTCCAGTGGGGCATTGAACTGTTCTTCAATTATTATTTTCTGTATTTATGAATTCAGCCCATCATTCTAATATTTAAATTGGTTTTGATGACTAAGATACCTGTGGAAATCACCATGTTCATATGATAGGTATAGACAGCATGACTTAGGCTTAACTCTCAAACTTAGCATTGCTTGGCTGGCAAGGGGGAAATTAAAAACATATTTTGGTTCCATGTTGTTTTTAAGCTAAGTTGAAATTCATATGCTTTCTCAGGAGTAAAAAAAATGTTGTAATATGAAAACAGAACATCCACAAACATTGAGTATATATACCTGTACATTACTGTATATTACTTCCTGCCCTTCAAAGTGTGAATTTAGGGCAAAACTCTAAAAGCAGACAAAACCCCACCCCTGTGTGAAGCTGTTCTTTTTACAAAGGAAGAACAATGTAAGTGGCATCCCTGTTTTGCTTCTTCCTACTACCACCAGATCACATGTTGCCAGTTTATTACTTTCAGGTGCAAGCTGTGTGTATCATCTCTGGTGCTGAAGGTCAGTGTTCCTGCCTGCTTTGTGTTGCTCAAGTAGCTGTGAACAAGGCTGAAACTCAGTGAATCATGTTTTGAGTCACAACTGTAAGCTATGTGCAAAACAGTCACTAGTAAGTTGTGGGCATGGAGATGAACATTCTGTATTTCCCCAGCAAGAAATCTTGTCTTGCCAAGTCATGCCCACCGGAGCAGTTCCATGTCAAGGAGTGCAGCTCATGTTTCTGCCCTGGTGCATTTTTCTTACTGTTGTGGAGCTGCTTCAATAACTGTTTCAAAAACTCTCAAAATCAAATCTTGCTCCTTCCCTACATTTGTTCTTCAGTGAAGACCACACAACCAGCCTTGTCTGAGCAAAGGGGGTGACTCAGTAGGAGTAGGAGGACAGGAAGCTTGTATGTTAATGCTTAGTATGGCTTTCTACTGGAAAACTGCCCTGGAGATTTACTGGCAGAAGCTTTATCACGCCTCAGCATGGATTCAGGTAACTTTTACCTGAGCTGGGGCTCCCAGATAGCTGAAACTTATTAAGCTTTTCTGGGAAGTCACTATAAAAATGCATCTGGTGTTCATTAACAAAGGACACTCCTGCTCTGCACCCCTAACAGCTGGCTGTCAGTACCACCCCTGTGGCTGGTCCTGTTTGGCTCCATCACTAGGAATGTGGGTGATGTGGTTACTGCTTAATGTGAAACTGTCTCCTGGCAGGGGCCCTCCAGCTGTCCTTGACCACAGCTGGATTGCTTCAGTGTCCAACTCAAAGGTGTGTATTTGCAGGCTCTGCTGGGTATTCATGCAACAGGTTCTGGCAGAGCTCCAAAAGAAAAATCTTCTATAAGAGGTGCACAGATTATAACTGAAAGAACCTTGTAGGTAATGGAAGAATCTTGTTTAGAGGATTTCTCCCCAGCCAACCTTGGCTTGCATCACAACCAACAAGTGCTCTTGTCTGCATAGCCCTTTACTTACTCTATATAGACAAGTACACTGAAATAGGCACGATTTATGATTCTGAAACATTTACATGTATGGTACTACACACTTTTACGGTCTCATATGGGATTTTCAAATCCCATTATTTACAATGAAATCCCCCATCTTCCTTGTCATGTCATCTCTTTAGCTGGTCAAAATGAAACGTGGCCTTGGAGGACTGCAGAAATGACCAAGGCCCAGTCCTGAGCCCCAGGCTGGTGTCTGCTGCCAGCTGGGACGTGTTGCTGCTGTTGACTGTACTTCAGATTAGTGTGGTTACCGGGTCTCTCTTTGAAGAAACAGATGGATCCCACTTATGCCACCAAGCCCAGTCTCGTGATCTTTGCTGACAGGAAGGAATGAATGATGAAAACAATCGGTTTTGGACAAGAATGAAGGTCCAGTTGCTGAAAGTACAGAAAAACAAATCAAGCTGAGAATTATTAATTAGACTACAGCTCAAACAAGAAATCACTGAATACTCAAACTGCTGTCTGGTATTTTGAACAGGCTTCTATTAATAACAACCCTTCTTTACAACATACGCTTTTCCCTTTGCATTTAGCTGCAAATATTTAGGTTACAAAAACTAATAAGCATCTTGAGAGCAGGTGAGATCCTGGTGCCTCTGGCCTTGTATCCACCTGGATGAACAGCAGAAAACTGAGTCAGATGCTGCAAGCAGCTTTCCAAGAGGCTCAACCCCTGCATCTTTTTCAGCTGCTTCTGCCTGGGATGTGGTGGGACTGCTCTGTCTGATGCCCAGTGGATCTGCTATTGGTGCAGCTGAAGTACCTTCAGCTGGTGCTGCACATTTGCTTCTCTGTTCTCACAGCCAGCACTGAGACTGAACTCAGACTTTGTTTTCCACAGTTATGGTTCAGCTGATCTCACCACACACTTGCTAAGCATGACAGGCTCATCTGTACACAGAAGCCCAGCAATAGGGTCACATCAAAACAAACCATGTTTGCCTTTTGTGGTGCATTCTGTGCCCCCCCTGTCTTTTTTCCAGGCCACACTGCAATCTGAGAAACGCTCCTTAGGGCTCAGCCTTGAAAAGCAGCACCGGGGCTCATCCCCTCTTGAGCTTGTCAGAAACACCGTCAGCTCCCAGGAACTGCTGCTGTCTAACGAGCTCCTGTTTTCCATATGAGCAACCTTGGAAACTCTTCTCCCTGCCTGAATGGCACGATGGATCGCTTTCGGGGGCCGGGGCTTAGCCCGGTGTGTTGCT
>VXAC01007789.1:0-54174 GCA_013399225.1 Rhipidura dahli
CACTTTCCCTGGCTCATCAGCTGACCCAGGGACCCCAACATCGGTGGGATAACTCGCATGATGAGTGCTGCAGTCGGTGGCTGTAGACTTAGAAGGGACAAGCAAGGAAGTAACCAAGTTGGGGTAACCCTGTGTGTGAATGAGTCTTTTGACTGCCTCGAGCTTAATGATGGCAATGATAAGGTTCAATGCATAGGTTTATGGTTAAGGATCAGGGGAAGATCATGGACCATCATAGACTGACAAACCAGGAAGCAGAGGCAGATAAAACATTCTATAAGCAGCTTAAAAAATCCCCACAATCACTGGTCCTTGTTCTTGTGTGGGACTTCAACTTACCAGATGTCTGCTGGAGATACAACACAGCGGAGAGAAAACAGTCTAGGAGGTTCCTGGAGTTCCAAGAGAACTGCCTGACACAGCTGGCAAGTGAGACAGCCAGGGAAGCTGCCCTGCTGGACTTGCTGTTTGTGAGCAGAGAAGGAGTGGTGGGGGATGTGACAGCTGAGGCCATCTGGACACGGTGATAATGAGTTTTTGATACTGAGAAATAAGGAAGGGAGACAGCAGAACTGCCACCTTAGCCTTCTGGAGGGCAGACTTTGGTCTGTCTAGGAGACTGAGAGTCCCTTGGGAAGCAGCCCTGAAGGGCCAAGTGGTCCAGGAAGGCTTCAAAAAAGAAATCTTCAAGGCACAAGAACAGGCTGTCCCCATGTGCCAAAAGACAAGCCAGTGGGGAAGAGACTGGCCTGGCTGAAGAGAGAAATTTGGTTGGAACTCAGGGAAGAAAAGAGCATTTATCACCTCTGGAAAAAGGGGCAGGGAACTCAGGAGGTCTATGAGGATGTTGGGAGGTTATGTAGGGAGAATGTTAGAGGGGCCAAACCCCAGCTAGAAATTAATCTGTCCACTGCTGTAAGAGATAACAAAAAGTGTTTCTATAGACACATCAGCAACAGGACGGTCAAGGAGAATCTCCATCTGGTTTTGGATGTGGTGAGAAACATTGCCACAAAGGATCAGGAAGAGGCTGAAGTACTCAGTGCTTTCTTTGGACCTGAGGGTGCTGGTCGACAGCAACTGAACATGAACTGGTGTGTGCTCAGATGGCCAAGAAGGTCAATGGCACCTGTCCTGTATCAAAGATAGCACAGATGAAGTTATTTGCTACCCCCTTAATGGTATAGTTATGAGCTGAGTTTGCACAGTTTTGTTGCAAATCTGATGCTTTCATCTGCTTGGGTCTGGTTTCTTCTAGCAGCAGACTCACTTGTACAGAAGAGGTCAGTTGGTCGAGTTGTCTTAAGCATGTCTTGGAAGCCATCTGTCTTTGACATTACCTTATGTCAAGTGCTGTACTCCTCCCTCTTTGGTGTGCAGAGGGGCCCCAATAAACCTTCTACGGTCCTTCCATGAGGAGCTAAACCCCAGAACATTCCATTTCAGGCCATACTGCCCCACCTGTCCATTAAGAGCTTGCAGCCAGAACATGCCTAGAAGGCCGCATTTTCCCACCAGAGCCCACAGTTCACACTGGTGAAAGGTGGCAATGGCTGCAGCAGGGTCAGGGGTCTGCACCCTTCACAGAGCCAGGGAACACAACTGCTGGTGGCCTTGGTACCAGCTTGGTGGCTGACACCATGGCGTGGTGTGTTGGGGGCTGGGGCCTCTTGCATGCAGTCACCCTTTGCCCCACTGGGGCCTGGACCAAGCCCTGGGGAGCCTTGTGCAGGCGGTGAGTGTTGGGGTCACTGAGCCTGCTGCTGAGTCAGGGAAAATGGCTGAGATGGGCTGGTGGAAAAACTCAGAGAATTAAAAAATGCTTCCCCCATGTTTCTGTAGGGGAAAAGTCTCTCCCACAAGTCTCCGTGGTTGAATTGTAACTTTACCCCAGACTCTGTAAAAATGGAATCCCACATCCCCCAGCAGCCTGTGTGGCTGCCTTCTGCCCTAGCCCTCTGTCCTGCCCCTTCCCTCTCCCCATTGGTGTCTCTCCCGAGTCCTACCCTGTACCACCCCATTTCCCCATCCATGGGCTCCGTTCCTTGGCCCCACCTTTGTACCGCCCCTGGGGTGGGGAACTGAGTTTGCAAAAGCAGTCACACACGTGGCTTGTTCTTCTCTGCTCGTCCTTCTCTGCTCGTCCTGTCTTTCACGAAGCATTAAACCTGTGGAACCCGGTGAGAAGGAGAGCCCTCTTTGTCTCTATCTCTGGTAATATTTTAGCTGTCTGGCAAAGATGTAGGGAACGTGCCATCAGTGCCTCTCCAGCAGCACAGGGCAGAAAGAGGTGTATGCTAGCAGATTAACTGCACCCGATCTGTCTCTCTCCAGGGACAGTTTGAGGAATACAGCAGCCCCTTGCCTGCCCTAATCTCCCCACAACCTTCCTAATTTTATAAGTGGCTATCCGAATAGGACTCTGCTGAACAGTTTCTGCAAACATCCCTTGGGTCTCTGGCTGAGAAGGAGCTATTTTCGGAGCTGCTGCTCCCTGACTAACATATCTGAGTTTTATTAGATTTGTTTCTTAGGGTGGCTGACAACCCTGGAAGCAGGAGGGCCAGCCAAAGCCAGAGGACTAGCACTGTGAGCTTTTTTTTGACCCTCGGAGTGCTGGATTGAAGTAAGTAGCACTTTGTGGGGTCTCCTTTTGAATTTTGTTTAATTTGTTTTTTCTCTCAGTTCTGGGAAGAGTTTCTGCGGAAACACCCATCCCCAAAAAGAGGTTTATACCATCCTTAAGATTTATCTTAAGGTGGGAAAAAAATCCCCTTTTTCTAAGAGAAAGCTTAAGAGTTTTATCCTGTGGTTATTTAAATATTTTCCTGGTGTGTCTATGGCCTCTGTTCAGTGGAGGAGGGAGCTGGAAGCACTGTGGGTTGAGTTGGAGGAAGAGCAGGCCTGGACTGAAGAGCAGCACTGCTGCTCCGCTGCCGAAACCCAGGAGCTGAAGGCATCTTTGGAGAGAGCAGCAGCTGCTGGCAGAGTGGCTCCAGTCACAGTGGGGACAGCAGCAGGCTCCGGAGCTGTGGCAGCTGGCTGAGCCCCGTGCAGGGCAGGAGCTGCTGCGGCAGGATTGTCCTGTGGCTGTGCACCAGATGTAGGACATGCAGAGGCAGCTGTTTGAGGAGATGAGGCCCAGCAGGAGAGGCAGGGACACCCGAAGAAAGCTGCACTGGGAGATGGACAGCTACGAGCCCATCTGTGTCCATCACCTCTGAACCAGCTAGGACTGGAGAGGAGGCTCTCCAAAGCCAACCTGCAGCAGTTCAGGGGTGAGCTGCCTGCCTCCCCAGACTCAGCCCAGCTCAAAGGCCTGCCTGGGCACCACGGCCATCAGGAGATGCAGTGCTCTTGCTACTCTAGCAGAAATGGGCCCCAGGCACTGGGAGCACAACAGGAAAGATGGACAGAAAGCTACTGTGCTGGACAGCAAGCAACATGCCAGACTGTGGCAGAAGCTCAGCTCCAGGTGCCGGAGGGGGAAGGCTTGGTGCTGCTTAGAAGAACATGCAGCTGGCTCCTGGAGCAGCCACACCTGCCTACAGTCCTTTAGAAGACCTGGACTGGAAAGAGAGTGCTCCTGAGATAGAGAGTCACCGTCTGAAAAAGCAGGACTCTCCAGAGTGTAAGGAGGCAGAGAAGCTGCAGAAGGTAAATGCTGCCCTTGCCTTGCAGCTGGAAGGGAAATCCATGCAACTGCAGGTGAGCCTCCATCACCTGAGCAGTATTCAAGTACCATTGCCCATCCAAAGCTCCCCTGAAGAACTGTTCATGGCAGCGTTCCCTCAGCAGAGGGATGGAGAAATGGGAGAACCCACTAGAGCCAAGCTGGCACAGGACAAGCAGTGTGGTTTCTCACAGAAGGCAGCTGAGGAGCCTCAGGCCCATGTGGCTGCAGGTGAAGGGGGCTCCTCTTACATAAGACCTTCAGTCCGTTGTGGGAAGGTCCATGCCTGCTGGACACCAGTTGACTGGAGGATCTGAAAAGCATGAAAGGCACGTCTGAGAGAGAACACACTGCTCTCCTCCCCTTGCAGGGGGCAGCTTCCCCTACAGCAAAATAATCTGGGGTTGCCCATCTCGCTGTGCTGGATATCACCAGGTCACAGGTGAGCTTGTCCCCAGGGTTTGTGCTGCTGGCAGGTGTGGGAACAAGCACTGCCATGGACCTGTGTGACATATGAAGGCGAGAGACACAAGCTAGGTGCAAGTGAATTTATTTTATTTGTGAAGCTCACAAAATTAATATCCTTAGCCCAAAAGCTATTTTTAACTGCGAGCTTAAAACTAATCACAGTTCTAGAATAAATCTATCTTCTTGACATCATCTATTATTCTTTCCAGAGTCATGAGTCAATAGAGCAGAAAACCCATTCTGTTTGAGATATCTTCATGTTCTGGTTGAAGTGGTTTCATGTTCAGCTGGTGTAGTTTGTTAAAACACATGATGTTGCTACTGCTGTTCTTACTGTAACCCTTTCCTTACCCCAGCAGACCTGCCCAGCTGACATGACTTCATTGGCTCCAGCAGGATGCAGTGAGCCATTTTCTCCTAAGTGCCTGAAAATCCCACAGGCTAAAAGGAGCAGAAGACATTGCTCAGAGACAGCCTTGATGCTGACAAAGACTTACAGACAAATCACACCAAAGTAACTTTATTGTGTACATTTCAAAAAATCCCTGTTCCCAGAACATCTTTTCAGTAGAAGCTGTGTTCAACAGAACAAGGAGGAGAGTTGACAACATGAGTTGCAACTGGAGAAATTCTGACCAAAGAAAAAGGGTTGGTTCTGACCCTTGAGAGAGATGCAGCATTGGGCAGAGGTCCAGACATGTAACGAGACCTCTGGCCAGGGAGACCCTACACAACTCAGCTGAACAAGGTCCAAAGACACCAAAGGCAGGCCTCAGGTTAGCCCAGCTCTGAGCAGCTGGTTGCCACAGAAACCTCCACAGGTTCCTTCTAACCTCAATTCTTCTGTGAGTATGAACAACCAAGTTCTCCTAGAAAAGCCTTATCTTACTCCCTCCCCTTCATCATGGTCATATTTTGAGACATGTCCCAGGACCCAGAAAGAACCAGAGGTGGATTTTTTTCCTCTCAGATAATATCAATGATGGAAATTTGAAGATGGAAATACCTTAATCAACACTGAAAAATGCCACCTGTTCCTCTTCATAATCCAGACAGATCCAGATCCCCTTGGGGGTACTGATTTCAGGAAGGAGAGTGTGATCAGGAGAGGTGAGAGCCTGGAAGTACCCTGCCAAAACCCCCACTGTCCAAATGCCTTCCTCTGGCTTAAATTCAGTGTCATCCTTCCTTTTCATATCTTCTGCAGAGACCCCCACAGCCCATCCTCCTGCGCCCATCACCTTCACCTCCCAGTAACATCTGCCTGAGGTGAAGCCATCACAGCCCAGCACACAGCAGCATGGGTTAAACCTCTCAGGGGTGTTGGGGATGTCTTGTAGCATGTCACCTCGTTTCACACTTTTGCCATCATCAGACAGGACAAGGTCCCAGAGGGCTTTGTCTGGATCCAGAACCACGTTCACTGCAGGAGAGATGGAACAAACACATCAGGGCAGAGCTTACCCCAGGGGAGCTCTTTGCTGGGGCTGCCTAAGGAAGAAGCAGGGTGGGAGTGAGCCCTGGCAGATTGTGGCATGGGAAGGTGCACAAGGTCACAGTGTCAGTGCAAGGAACAGAAAAAGAAGCAGAGAGAGAAGGGGATTGTCAGCAGACCTTCAGGCTGAAGACCCCAGATGTCTGAAATGTGGGGACACAGTCACTGAGGATCAGGACACTCCAGATTTGCCTGAAACTGGAGCAGGCACCAAATGAACAAGGAGTTGGGGTGTTACACTTCCTCTGCTGAAGGGAGGGTCAGCAGAACCACCCCTGGTCCCATCAGCCACACTGGGAGGGGAACTGCCAGGAAGGGAGAATAAGCAGGGAAAATGATTCAGCACCCTGAAAGACCAAACTGTAACTACCTTCTTCTTTAGGCACTGCCTATCTCCTCTATTCTTAAAACAAACAACCAAGAAACAAAATAATACAGGTGAGAGGTAATCAAGCACACTTGTACTCGATTAGCTCAGGGTAATGATATGCCAGTGTAGCTGCTCACTTTCTGAGTTGTTATCTTTGTGAAAGTCATCTCAGTGCGTGGAGATTTAAAACTTCAGTGTTTGACTACATGAAAGGTCTCCATCCATTTTTTTACAAATACAACCACGCTGCCAATCCTGATTGGGACATACATTTATGGTCAGTCTGTACTTTGAAAATGGGAGGAATTTTCTTCTCCGTAAAGAATAATTACAGGGAATAGCCTAAACCCACAGAGATGAATGGAAAATAATGTTTCTGAAACAAGTTCTGTATTTGCTACATCTTCCTTTCCTAAAAGGAAAACCAAAACCAGGGCACACATGCAAATCACATATTAGACAAAGGCCCAGCTGAGAAGTCTCCCATATAGAGAATGATACTCACCAAGTTCTTTGGCTTGCTTCTCTGCAAAAGAAAATAAACCAGCACAGGTGGGTTGTGGGATATTAATCTGGATATACCCTGTGTCCCCTCTCCCATAACCACCTGCACGTGCCCCAGCGTGGGTTTCTGCCACAACTCAGCCATCCAAAGCCCTGTCCTACCCCCAGCTGGAGCTCTGCTCTGCCAGGGATGGTGCAGTTTATCCTGCTCAAATCTGGGACAGGAAATGTTCTCTCAGAGGTCCCTTGCTTCCAAGGGGACCAAGGCACTCCCAACCTGCTGGCACCACCACTGCCACCACCTGTTCCTAGCCCCAGACATCATCTCCAGTCATCTCTAATTCTTGATTCTCAAATTCATTTTCCTTCCCCCCAACCCCAACCACTTTTCTGGTTACTTTACACTTTAAAAGTGAAAAAACTCAACCAAACCCACCACCCTACAGACACTCTGTGAGTAATTCTTTGTAAGGAAGAGGAGGAGACACCAATTTCTGCACTGCAGACCCCTAAACAAAGAACACAAACACATTAGAGTTACAGTGTGGCACAGTCCCCTCCCTGCGACCCCCACCCCGCTAAAGGACCACACAGGTTAGGACAGGCTGCCATGGAGGGGGCAGATGCACTGCCTAGTGCTCAGATTGCAAGGACAGATGACCTGCATTTAGTTTCCCCCTTTCACTGGCACCAATTTACCAGGAGTTAATTGTTAATAGTCAAAGCCCTATTCCTTGGGAATTCTGCAAGCAAGTAAACAAACAAGCAAATTTGCTTGCTATTCAAGCAAGTTTATTTTTAAAAAATTTCTTAGTGATCAAACAACTCATATTTGTATAGGAAATTTCTTAAAATTTCAGGTTTCTGTAATCTTCCCTTCAAGAAAAATAACTTTTCAGAACTATTTCAATACTTAATTAAAGGAGTGTCAGAAAGCATTGACAACCACCCAGGGGAAAAATTCTAATGACTGTTTGAGGTGAATTTTCACATGATTACAAGGCCAGAGGACAGCAAAGGAAAATACCTGCCTAAAAGGAACATTTGGACAGAATGGGAGTATGAATAAAAAAGTCTGGAACTTTTCAGAGTATTTCACCACGGAGACAGGGAGCAAGGCTTACGCAGTGCTGCTGCTTGCATTGCTGGAAAACAAAACCAATCAGAGCATCACCATTAAACCGGCGCCTTTTTCCTGTGATAGGCTTGTCAGGGTAGGGAGGAGGCTGGAACTGCTTATGACAAAAAAGCTTCAGCCCAGGAGCTCCTCAGGACCTTTCTTCTCAAGACTTTGGGGCTCTTGATCACCCTCCATAACCCCACTGTGAGCAGAGATTGGCACCACCCTGCTCGAGACCTGAGCTTGGGCTGCAGTTGCAGGGCAGCTGTGAAGGGGCAGGTTTGCCTCAACAAAGGAGATACAGGGTTAGATGTCACGTGCAGAGGTACATAACTGCCCTGTGTCTGAGCTCTGCAGTGCTGAGAAATCTGAGGCCCCTGCAAAACGATGTGTGCTACCCCAAAGCTTCCTCTGGCCTTGGGAAGGAAGAAACTTGAGAGCCCTTTGAAAAGCAAAGCTCACTGTTGGTAAATCTGTTCACACCTTCTGTGGTTCTGCAATGATTCTCCTTAAAATTACAAAATGGATTCATTCAAATTAATTGCATAATTGTATGAATCCAAACAGTTTCCTTCCCAGATGTCCCCCAGAAATGCAACCCATGAATTCTTCCTTTTGAAGAATTCTCCAGTTTCTGAAAAATGGAAAGTAAAACTTACCTATTTTTTCTAATGCTTTTCCATGAAAAAAAGAAAGAAATGCAAAAAATTTTAAAAATCATCTCTTCTAACAAGCACTGATTAACCCCTGGCAGGTTACAACCACCCACATGGCAGAAGGGCCACACCACCCACCAGCCCCTTGAGTAAGAAAGAGAGGATTTCAGTTTCCTTCATTCCTCTGTATCACCTCCCCTCAGAGTTGGAAGGAAAGGAGGCCCTGCCAGGCCACCTAAAAGTGTCAGAGTTTCTTTACAGGGCAAGGCAAATTACTGCTGCATTTCTGTGCTGGGGCAGAGGAGTGAATGATGTGGCTTTAATGCCAACTTCCTTTCTTGGCCTTTTTGCTGGAGAAGAAACCTTTATTTTTCTGACAGAAGGTAAAGTGCCTGGGGCTTTAAGTTCCCTGCCACTGAATGTGTGCCCCAGACACTGGGACAAGACCCTGGTTCCATCTGGGTGTTTCTCAACCCCTCCCATCAGTCAGAACCAGAGGTGGCTCAGTAGGACAGCCTTCCCCAGCCCCCGCCCCAGGATGGGACTTTTCATTTAAATAAACAGTGATATAAAGGAAAGTAGCCACAGCAACCAGGACCAGGCCCGTGGCAATCATCCAAAGATGGGTGCCATGGAAAAAAGGATCTGAAAAAGGAAATCCCCAAAGGAGAGGTTACTCTGAAACTAGCAACGGGAAGGAGATTATTTCTATTTCATATATGGTCATTCCATCTGAATCCCATTGAGGATGAAAATCAGCTCCTCACTATACTCCAAAAACTGGCAAAAAAAAAGACAAAAAGTACCCCCACATTTTGGCAATTAAGCACTTGTCTGAGGCTGATGACATTTTGTCTGCATTTTTGGGGATTTTCAAAGGGAAGATGGATTTCTAACCACATTATTTCTAGTTACATCATGGTTTCTCTTCCTTTGGAAGAAACCAAATATTATATTTCATTAGTCAACAGGGGATCAGAAATAGGGTAACATGTACATCCACAGCAATGCTCCAAAGCAGAACAGTATCACCAGGAGAAAGGTACTCCCCAGGAAAATAAAGTTTCCAAAACTTCTTCATTGTAAAAGTACAAGAGGAACAAAATAGAATGGACAAAGCACGTGCTGCTGCAGAGAATTTTGGTGTATGCTTAGTCCCATTCACCATTGCATCTCTGCTGATATATTTCCAGCCCCAAATCAGTCATCCAGTGAAAAAGGGAAAATTAAAAATACATTCAATATCTGCAGGTGCTAAAATACACAAGGAGTTATTTCTCATACTAAACCTGTAGGACAGGATTTTGCAGCAGGGAAGACTAAGGGCATGAGTTGGTTTTTCCTTTCTCGTTTAGTTCCAGTGTTTATTTCAGCCAGGTGTCTGTAGAAACTCTGCCACTGAGGGCTGCTCCTTTTCCCCCCAGCATGCACTTCTGGATGGAAGTGCTGGATTTAGGGGCACACCTGCACAAACCCTGTCAAAAGCCACAGCTGTTTGCACAAGGAAATGGAAATGGAATGGAATGGAAATGCTGAGCACGCCGGGGGTGCTCTGCTGGGCACAGCCCCCCGGCAGGGCAATGCCCTGTCCTCGGCTTACCTGATGCACAAAGGGCTGATCCCTGCTCCAGTCTGTGTGGGACATGCTGCAGTGAGCAGGAGTTCTTGGGTCACACGTGTGGTGAGAAGGATGCTGCTCTTCTCATCCCGGGCAGTGTCTTCCCGGTGGGATGGTGGCACAGCACCTGGGGCCATGAGTCCCAGCTGGCTGAGCAACAGGACACCCAGATCTCCCAGCCTCGGAGCACTCCAGCACAATGAGCAGGGCAGGGCTGCTGGCTGCAGGAACAGAGACCCCAGGTGAGCCTGCAGGGTGCTGGATATTGGGGGGATATGGTTCCTCTCCCTGACAAGGACCAACTTTGACACAGACAAATCAAAGAGGTTTTTTAGACAAGTGTCACCTGGAGTTAAGACATTACTTGTAATCTCATTCACATAACTTAGAGATCTGCCCTGGAGGCCATTTCTGCAGCAAAATAATCCACAGGCATGGATATTAAAACATAAATGCACGAACCACAACGTCCTTCCTTTATTACCCAATACCTAATTTTTTTCTCATGCTTTCTTATATGAAGGAAACAATAGCCAGAACATTTCTGAAGGAGGAAGGATATCTCAGGAGCTCCTTATGGCCCCTCAGTGAATAATTTCACCTCTCTGAGACATTCTTGGTATTTTCAAACACGGGACTTCAGAAAACCCTATCTCCAAAGCTGCCACCTCAAACTGCTTCTGGGCGGGAGGACAGGGAAAAAGAGCACTGGCTGTGAGAAAATTAGAGGTACCAGGGAGACGAACTACAGACCTGTCACCTTGAGCTCCACCACAGCCCAGTTGTAATCTGAGCCGCGTTGAACAAAGCAGGTGTAATTCCTTCTGTCAGAGAGTTGGACATGGAAGATTTTCAAGTGTGTGCTGCCCTGGGCAAGGCCATCCTTCAGCAGCTCAGTGTGCCCTCGGTATTGAAGCTTCTGCTCCCCGTACTGGTCCTGGCCCCCCCTGTAGCGATGCACAAAGGGTGAGAACTGCTCCCCAGATCAGGTCACCTCCGTGTCCTGTGCAGGCTCCTCTGAGGAGAAGCTGCAGGGCAGCACCACGTTCTCGCCCTTGGCCACAGTGATGGGGCTGGGATGTCCTGTCACATTGAGCAGAGCTGGGAGAAGCACGTGGAGGAAGAAGAGAGGGCTGTGAATTTGCTGTCGCACCTGAGCTCGGGCCCAGCAGATGCTGCTCGGCGCTGTTCATGTGCTGCCAGGCTGGGCCATCGCACTGGCATCGTCCCCACAGTGCCAGGGCAGACGAGGTGCTGAGGGGAGCTGGGACAGGGACCCTGCCCTGCCCTCTGCTTCCCTGTCCTGTGCTGCCAGGAGAGTTCAAAACCCTGGTTCTCAGGGGCACAAGTGGTGCCCATGCAGCTCAGGGCGGGCAGAAAGCAGGACAAGGAATGATGGAAGTGGCTGGAAGGTTTCTGGGAGGTTGGCTGGAAGTGAGTTGGTTGGAAGCAAGTGACAACTTGGCTACAAGTAAAATTCAAATATCCTTATCTCTTCTCATCCTTTACAAAGATCTATTAAAAAAGTAGAAACTTGTGTGTTTCTCAGGTGTTCTTGGCATCTTTGAAAATTTAAAAGAAAAAGGCTTATAATAAACTGGCCACTCAGCTTACTGAGAAAGTGGTTCTGGTTGAAATGAAACACAAGTAAATTAACATTTTTGACAAGATCACTTTTAAATTAAGTGCTCTGCTCCATCCTTTACCAGGGCTGCCTTGAAGAATCTGCTTCAGGTCAGCAACATAAAAGAGCCGAGACTAAGTTTGTTGTTGCTGGTTTTTTTCCTTTATTGATCTGGTTTTCCAAAGGGTCCAACACACCCTGGACACAGTGCAATGAATGGGAATGTGCAGGAAACAGGAAAAGCAGGGAGGGAAATGGCAGCAAATTATAATAAATTCTTTGGTATCATGTAATCCTCACCCAAGTTCAGTGAGGTTGTGCTGAGGCCTGTGCTGCCATGGCCAGAGGGATGCACCAGGATCCAGAGGGATGCTGGTGCTCCCAGAAGTGGAGAAGGTGTATGGAAAGGGCCTGACCCTGCTCTGGGCTCCGCTGTTCACAGGGAGCTGCTGCACTGGCAGCTGGGAAGATATTCAGGCTGGAAGTTGTGCCACAAGGATCCAGAGGATTCTTACCTAGTGCTGCTCACGAACTTGGAAAACTAAACTGTAAATGACAAAAGCCAGCAGAGAGTAGTGGAGCTGGGAACTGGAGAGCATCCTCTCACTGGAGCACCACCTGGAGATGAGGAAGGAGAGGGAAAGGGCAAAAGGGAGTAAAGCCAAGGGGAGATAAAAAAAAGAAAGGCAGAATTCACTTTTAAAGAGATTCACTGCTGAATCCAGCCCCTTTTTGTAAAGCCTAAGGAAGAACTGCAGATGCCAAAGGCTGAAACTGATTTTCCATCTTCAGCCTGACGTTGGTTACTGTTTTATAGACAAAGTACCAGAGTGGTATAAAAGGTTGTGGGGATTTCCCAGGGGAAAGCAAAGGACAGCCTGCTCTGGCTTTTTTGATTCAGCATTACGAAAGAGACAAACAGGTGCAGAACGAGAAGGAGAAGCCCTGACCAAACCAGGACTCATTCCATGCACCTCAAAGAGAGCAGGAAGTAGCCTTGGACCAGGGGAAGCAAAATACTCGAAACACTAATCCAAGGCCCAGCCAGGGCAGGACCTGATCCTGCTCTGCTCTCCCACCCCCCTTTTTGCCCACTGATTTGGTTCCACTTTGCGAACAAGAGGTGGAAACCACAGGCAGTTCTGGCAGATGCCCAGGAGTGATCTCCATCTGCAGATTCCCAAAAAATGCCACAAAGCGAGAGACCCTGAGCTCCTTCCTGGGCTCTAATTGGAGGAGGAGCTGCTTGGCCCATCACCCACCCAGCACCTCGGAGAGGTCCTCTGGTCCCAGCTCAGTCTTTCCCTGTCTGAAAAGGAAACAGTGTCACCCGGTCCCAGCCTGCCACCCGTTTCCTCCTGTGCTGCTTCTGCTCAAAAGTGAGAGTTGATGAGTAATTTGGGGGGTTTGGCAATGCTTTTGCTCTAGACATGCCCTTCTGGCAGTGGACACAGACATACCACTGCTGCAGAGACTCTCCAGGCCTGCGAGTGACAGCCTCCTCCTGCAGCACTGCCTGGACTGGCAGCAGTTTGCACATCCCTGGCATGAGCCTGGAGGCAGTGGGAAGGATGGAGCTGGGATTCGCACCCAGAGGCAGTGCCAGGGTGGGAGCAAAGTCCAGCAGTAGCTTAAAAAAATTCCCAGCTGAGAGGCAAGGCCATTGAGGATGGTTCCTTTGGAGAAATCTGCTGCCCTGAGAGGCAAAGACAGCACCTGCAGAGCTCAGCCCAGCCGGGTGCAGCACCCTGCCAGCCCAGCCAGGCACAGGGCCCCTGCTGGGGCAAAGGGACCTGATCAGGGACCTGGCCAGAAGGGGTGACAAGAGGGAAGCAAAACATGAAGGGTACAGAGACACAGACCTGGACAACTGTCCTGGTTTGAAAGACAGGTGACTGCCAAGGAAGGCAGAAACCTCCCTTGGAATGGAATATTGCCCCTTCCCTCCAAATTATTATAACCTTGGAACTAAGGGGCTTTCAGGCTAAGATATGGGAAAAGGAATAGCAGTTCTTTAGTAGTATATATATGTGTGTGTATAACGAGATGGACAAACAGCCCCGGCAGCAACAACGAACAGAAGCAGAACCCAGCACCAGCCGCTCTCGCTGCCGACACCTTCCCCGTCGGTGCAGCTCCGCTCGCGGCCGCCAGGGGCGCTGGTGGCTCCCGGCCGGGCAGGGCGGGCGCGAGGATTCCCCCGCGCCTGCAGGGGGCGCTGTGGCGCGAGCCCGGCCGCCTCCCCACACGGTAATGGCGGCTGAGGCAGCGGGAGAGAGACAGAAGAGGCTCTCCTTTACAGACTCACGGGGGTGGCCGGGCTCAGTGCCACTTGGGAAGCTGAATGGACTGCAGCAGGCACCTCGGAGCGGCAGCTGGAACGGCAGAGGCGAGCAGACCTCGGAGTGACAAACAAAATGTATCAGAAACTCCGCAGCTGTAGCAGGAGCCTTGGAGCGTCCCGGCAGGCAGGCGGTGCGGGTTTATAGCCTAGCGAAAAACCCGGAGCAGCGGGAGGGAAACGGTGGGACTGGGCAGCGACAGCCTGCCCCAAACGGGGCAGGAAGAGGTTCCCTTAGAGGGGGAAGGGGCTCGGAGTCCCGGGTTTTCCCCTGAGGCACCCCAGTAGATGGCGAAGGTCCTTCCCAGTGAGGGAGGGTGTTGATAAGGTCCCAGTGCAGAAGCTGCCCTTACGAGCAGAGTTTCACTCACGGTAGAAGATTGCAGGAGACGGAATCCCGCCGGGGTGGTGAATTCTCCACACGGTGACCGCAGCCTGTCTCCCCTCTGATGTCGAGAGCGACAGAGGGATAGAAGCTGCGTCCTGCCCCTTCCCCCAGCCCAAATCTCGTGGTACCTCTGTCCTTCCCAAGACAAGGCCCCTCAGTTACAGTAAAGCAGCCAGCTGCACTCTTCGCCCTTCTTCTCGGCTTTATCTTTTGTCTCTCTTAAGTACTGGTCATTATTGTCTCTTAACAACAAATGGGAGAAAATTCCCTCAGAGAAAGAAACAAAAGGAAAAATCCTAACCCCCAACAACAACAAATGACAGCAGAAAAAAGTGTAATAATCAAACCTCATAACTTACCGATAGGATCAAAATTCCATGGGCATCGCTCCAGGGAAATCCAGTCTACATACCAGTGCAAAGCTGGGGATCAAAGTTGGGTGTCCCAGACAACTGGGTGTGCCAAGGGAGGGGTGTGAGCACTGAAGCCATGTGGGTGGAAGGAGCTGGGAAGGACAAGGTGTCACACAGTCCAAAAGGGTGCACAGCGGACTGGTCATGGGTAAAGTGGAAGCACTCAGTGAGCTTGTTCAAGCCAGCCAAACTCCAGGCAGGAGTATCAGGCAGGCAGAGGATCCATGCTGGTGTCTGCAAAGCCACCTGTCAGCAGCTGCCCTTGAACCCTGCTTTATTTGTGCTCAAGTGGTGCTTTCCAGGGTGATGTGACAAACCAGAGTGGAACACCCCTGTTCCCTGTGAGTAGGGATAAGGCTATTGTCCCTGGACACATGAACAGCCTGGAGAACAGAGAGGTGGGATGCAAAGCTCAGCACGTGCTGCCCCACTTACTAGTTGAACAATAGAGGTGGCACATGCCCTGCAAACATCTCCACCATGAACCCATGGGCAGCAGGACAAAATTATGTAAACAGCCAGAGCAGGAGCCAGACCTCCCCTTTTCACAGGATGCAGCCTGGACACCCAGAGTATGGTCACTGCTCTGTGGCTGGTGTCCCCAGGTGCCCTCCCATGCTCCCATGGGGCAGGAGGTGCCTCTGGTGCCGTGGCCCAGGAGGGCTCTGAGCATCCTGCACAGGGAGATACAGACTCCTCCAGCACACACGGGCTCTTATCACCCACCTGCAGCTGGGCCGAGGGAGGGGAGATGCAGCAGACCCGGTGATGTAAACAGCACTGGGCACTGCAGGAACAGGAGGAGTTGCCAAATTCAAATGTTGGATGAGGTCCCACACGGGCTGGCAGCTTCAGGGCATGGGAGGACATTGCCCAGAGGAGGGGAGGGGGAAGCTCTGTGGGGTGGTCCCCAGACAGACTCTCAGCTCTGCTCTCAAGGCCATCCAGCCCCTCTGGATTGTGCCCTGCTTGCTCAAACAAGCTGGAAGTGCTGGGCAAGCCCAGTCCAGCCATGAGCTGATGAGGAGATCAGAGGAGTGGGGAGCAGACTGAAGACCTTCAAACCAGCCCAAACCTGCTTTTCTGGACCCAGCCTGCAGGCTGAGCAGGTGAGCACTGGCTGTCTAAAAAGTTCCTGAATGCTGTGACCTTTCCATCATTCCTTCTCTGCTTCATCATCTTCAGGCAGTCGTTGAGTCTTGCAATTCCCACTTTCAGCAGTGAATCCTGTCTCCCCTCTGGCTGATTGACTGTGGATATGCTGGCATCCAGGATGGAGATGGTAGAGAGTGAGACCCTGGTGGATGAGGTGGAGGAGATGAGTGGAATAGGTGAGTTTTCAGAAGAGAAGAGGAGGGGGAACTGCCCTCTGTTGAGGAGAAAATGCATCCTGCTTCTTCTGTGGGAGAACTATTGCAGGTCAAAGCACTGGGGCTTGTCCCAGCCTGGGTTTTTCATGGGTTGGGACCCGGTGGCTGCAATACTCTCAGCTGAACTCTTGGTGCTTATCTGTAGACCCAGCTCCAGCACCAAAGGCTCCTGAGCTGACATTCTTGGCCCCCACAATGCTCACAGAGATGTGAATTTGGGGCTATGGGTTATGGGTCTTGGGTCTTCCATGGTCGGCACTGGTTTGTGCCCTGACCTGCCTGTTCTGCTCTCGCAGCACCAGAGACACCCAAGCTCAGGTCCAGGTGTCCTCACTGCAGGTGTGCATCCACCCACTCAGGTGCCTCCTCCTCCAGGAAACTGAGGTCCCCTTGACCTGGATGTGTGCAAGACCCTGGGGCAGGGACAGGATTGGGGCAGCATGGAGCCAGGGACAGTCCAGCTAGGGGGGTTTTCCCACTGCAGGGAAAAGGAACTCACCCTGTCCTTTTTCTTGCTGGGGTGGATGCTGCCCTGGGGCTGCCTGTTTTGAGCAGCTTCTCCTCCTCTGTCCTCAGCTGACGTGACCCTGGACCCAGACACCGCCAACCCCTTCCTCACCCTGGCCAGTGACCAGCGAGGAGTGGAACGGGGGGACAACTGGACCTTGCTGCCCAACAACCCTGAGCGGTTCGACACAGAGCCATGTGTGCTGGGCAGCCAGAGCTTTGCTGTGGGGAGACACTGCTGGGAGGTAGAGGTGGCCGAGGCAGGGGAGTGGTGGGCTGTGGGAGTGGCCCAGGAATCTGTCAGGAGGAAGGGGGTCCTCAGCTTCACGCCCCAGGAGGGGATCTGGGCTGTGGGGCAGTGGTTTGGACAGTACCATGCTTTCACTGATCCTGACTGGACCCCCCTGCACCTTACCTGCCTCCCCAGGGCCATCCACATCTGCCTGGACTTCAAAGACAAGCAGGTGACTTTTGCTGATGCTGAGAATGAAGCCCCAATCTTTGCTTTCTGCCTGGCCTCATGTCCTGGGGAGAGGCTGCGCCTGTGGCTCTGGGTGGGGATGGGCTCGCGGCTCAAGCTGTGCCCCTGACAGGGAGGGAAACGGCAGGGCAGGGGAGAGACTGGAAAGGCAAATATCGTTGTTCTTAGTGCTGGGAACTGGGAGGGTCCTGCTTCCCGCTGGCTTCTCCTCACGTGGGTCCTCTAGCCACCAAGGGGTGGACTGGCAGGTCATGGAGGTGGATGCCACCACAGACCCTGCTTTATCTCCCCACCCCTCGGCTTGGACTGCAGGGACAATGAGGAGCACAGACACTCGGTGCAGGGAGGAGCTTGGTGCCTGGTGGTCCCATGGCAGGGACCACCACTGAGTGCCACGGCACTGCAGAGCTGCTCTGTACAAGGACCTGGAAAATTGAGCACGGCCCAGCTCCTCCAAGGGTGCTAGAGTAGTGCCTCTTGTTTTTTTCAATTAAGTTAAAAAAACCCAAACACAGCTGGATACTCATGATAACACTTATCTTCCCTACACATCCAGAGCCTCTCCTTGCCTGACCCGTGCACCAAACACATTTCTTGCAGCAGAGCACTGCTAGCAGCTCTAGGGGCAGCCCAGGAAGGAAAGCATGAAGCTGAGCTGTGTCTGAAATCCACAGGAGAGGCAATTCCCACGTTATCTGCCATTCTCTAATCTCACCCCATTGAAGTCCCACCTCCCAGGATCCTGCTAAATCCTGTCCTTAGGAGAGGAGAAGGGGGATGTAGGTGAAGGGGAACATTGCCTGGGTCCAGTCTAGATTTCTTCTCTGAACACTTTTCTGGTTGGACCCTCTTTGGTGCCTCCTCAGTTGTCATTGTTGTCGTGGCATCTGGGCCCATGTGACTGTATAGGTCTCCCTTCTCTACTCCAGGAGCTGCAAAGAGATGCAGCGCTGGGTCAGGCCCAGGTATCTGTGCCCAGAGCCCTGCCCTAAGCCTCTTCCACTGGGGTAGCACCAAGACTGGAGAAACCCAGGGATCTCTGCTCCCAGTGAGGCACTTCCTACTCTCCACGGGCAGGAGCCTCTGAGACTGTCCTGGTTTTGGTTGGGATAGAGTTAACTTTACTCTCAGTAGCACAGTGCTGGGTTTGGGATTTAGGGTGAGAATAATATTGATAGCAACAACCAAACCATCAGTCACAACAGTAGTGTTTACCCCAAGTCAAGGGCTTTTCAGTGTCTCATGCTCTGTCAGCGAGGAGCTGCACAAGAAGCTGGGGGGGAGCACAGCTGACCCAAACTGGCCAGAGGGATATTCCACGCCACAGAACGTCCTGCTCAGTGTGTAAACCTGTGTGTCCTGCCTGGGAGGGGCTGATTGCTGCTGGGAGACAGGCTGGGCACAGATCAATGGGTGCTGAGCAACTGGGTATTTGGCATCACTTGTTCCACTTGGAGTTGATTTTTTTTTTTTCATTTCAATTATTATTATCATTGGTATTATTACATATTACTTTGTTTCAATTATTAAACTGTTTTTATCTCAAATCAAAATGTTTTTTTCCTTTTTTCCCTATCCCCCTTGCAGGGGGGTGTGTGACTGAGTGGCTGTGCAGTGTTAATTTGTCTGCTGGGGTTACACCATGACAGAGGTTCACAGCAGAACGTTGGTGGATGGAGATGGCAGAAAATTTGTTAGTTCTGTATTTTTGTCTTTTGTCATGCAAAACACCCCAAAAGAGTTGTGCTGTGCATTTAGGGACAGCTACCTCAATCAAGAAGAAGAAATTCCCTTCTGAAATCCAGCTCAGACTGGAGGAAAGTTGGGTTTTTCAACAGACTGGAGTCCAGGAACCTCTTCACTGTAATTTTGTGGTTTGGAGGGGGTAAATTAAAAAAAAAAAAGCCTAGCTCTTTGGGAACTGAGTTGCATAATTGCAGCATTTGTGTGAGAAATACACAATTTCATGTGGAATTGCAGTACAATTCAGGGGAGTTTAAATTCAGCTATCATGTGCTAGAGGTCTCTGCATTCTGGTGCCACAACGGGTAGGAAGGCTTAAGGAATGCCATGGTCCTTGAGCAAGGCTGGACCCACATGGGCTCTGAGTGGTTTTGGGGAGACAACCGGGGCTGGGAGGTTTGTCCCATACCCAGCATGGGCACAGACAGCACATCATGGCAGTGGCCTGCTGCCTACTCAGCCAGTGCCTGGACACAGAGGCCACAGGGCAACTCCCAAGCTTCCCAAAGCTCTCAGTCCAGAGCAGGGTGTGATCAGGCCTCTGGGACCCTCCTGTTCGCAGGGAAAAAGGCTGCAGCAATGGGCAGTGGAGGGACCTCAACGAACATGCTCTTCTCAGCACTGGTCTGTCAGATGTGCTCCAAACAAAGCCTGCCTAGATATGGCAGGCCATAGCAGCTGTGACTGAACACCCTTCCCATTAAACTGTGTTTCTTTTTCCCCTGTGAGCCCTTTCTCTGGGACTTCTGTTCCTTTTATGCTGTTCTTGCTGTTGCAGATGCCACTTTTCCTCCCCCCCACCCCATCAGATTGCTGTGTGGCATCACAGTTTTATTTTAAAGGACTGGCTGAGCCAACCATGGCACTCTCTTTTTCTAAACTTTTTTTTTTTTAATAAGAACAAGCCCAGAAAACCCTTGATTTGACAGCTTGGCCAGGAAATTCATCCAAGGTCTTGTCCAAGGCTAAAGCCTTGTCCAGCACCTTGGAAATGCATCCAGCATTGGTGTTGCAGTGCTCTGAGTGGCACTTTAAACAGGCAGTTTCACAATTTCCAACCCTCCGCTGCAAGAGTGATGTGACCAGATTTGCAAAATAGGGATTTGCCCCAGGGCCAGGGGCCAAGGCTGCAGGGGATGCTGGGGCTCCTCACTGCCCCACAGAACACCGATGGCTGCCCAAGTCTTTGCCCTGAGGTTCCAGGCCCAGCTCTGGGCAGGCATCCTGCCCACACTGCCCTGCAGCCCCTGCCATGGTGCTGGCACTGGATGGCTCTCAGAGCCAGCTGGTAGCGAGCACTCGGAGCAAGGCCCCTGCAGCTGCCAGCAGCTCTTGCACACTTGGGCACAGCTCAGACACAGCTCTGACACAGCCTGGACACAGCACAAACACAGCACAAACACAGACACAACTTGGACCCAGCTCTGACCCAGCTCAGACACAATCGGACGCAGCTTGGACACAGCTCGGACACAGCTTGGACACAGCTCAGACACAGTTGGACACAGCTGGACACACCCGGACACAGCCCACTATGACTCCACCAGGGTCACTGGGCCACCAGGTGAGAGCACAGGCTTGCAGATGTGTCCGGTGTCTCCCATGGCCACAGAGCGAGAGGCTGGGCTGGAGGGCTGTGGGCGGGCCTGGGTCAGGCAACTCCCAGGGGCAGCATCAGGAGCCTCTGTGGGGCAGCATCACAGGCAGTGCCAGGATCGCTCTGTGCAGCCCCAGACACACCTCTGGCCCAACCAGGGGCCAAAGGACTTGACTTGGCCCAAACATCACTGCCTTGCTTGGTCCATGCCAGCCAGGCTTCTATGCACTGACAAGGAAACTGCCCAGAAATGACAAAAAGCAAAAGGTTTTGTCCAACTTTGAAACCTACTGCTGGGGCTCTGGGGGCTGGTCAGGGCAGGTGCCCCAGGCAGGCGGTACCAGGGGTGCTCTCAGGGAGGCAGCCTGGGTTCTGCAGCCCTTGCCCCTTCCAGTAACAACAAACAGCCCAAAGTTCGTCTCACTTTTATTTACATCATTGCACAGCCCGTTTCCCCAAAACACACTGGAACGTGGTGGGTCAGACACCGACTGCCCATATCCACAAGCTGAACATCTCCTCTGGGAAGGAGGACAAGACTCAAAGAGTCACTCTTGGGTCTTGCAGGGGCACATGCAACAACTCCAATTATTGGCAATGACAATAAAGCCAAGGATGCTGAGTGCAGCCATGGCCACACAGCAGCACAGGGCTGGGCCCCCACTGCCCCAGCCAGGGGCTTCTGGCTTTCACAGTTGCATATTTGGATTGACAGTGGGTTTCCTAACTGGAACACTGGCTCCATTGAGTCCTTACCCTGGGGATGTGCTGTGGGAGAGAGCATCCCTCATCACCTGCCAGGACTCGGTGCATTGAGGGGCCAAGCTCCTGGGAGGCAGCCAGGGCAGGGAAGGTTAAACCCCCCCCTTCCCCATTTTTCTTCACTGGTGATGTCCTGGTGACAAGGGGCTTGTTGGGAAGGGGATGAAGGAAGGGGCACCCAGGACAAGGCACAGAACAGTGGTGCAGAGCCTGCTGCCATGGAAGGGTGTGCAGAGTGGGGAGCGCCTGCATGGGACTGAAGCAGGGACTGTGACTGGAGCTGGGCTGCAACAGACTCTCCACCAAGAGTACCATGGGCAGAGTAATCCCTGCATGACTGGGAAAAGGGCAGACACCCATGGGCATGTGGCAGAAGGGAAGGGACAGTCGGGGGGCTGGCCGAGAGAGGGGAGCAGAGATGTGCAGCCTGGCTGTAGCAGAGGACATTGACCCCATGGTCACACCAGGCCCCCACACTTGGAAGAGAGACCAGTTCAGAGCAGTCCTCAGGGCACAGAGAAGCTGCTGCAAGATGTGCCAGGGTATCTCCAAGTTGCACCAGAATCCTGGGAGAGGAGATGGAGAAGAGCAGAGTCCAGGGCCCAGGGCTGGAGCAATCCTGTTGGGCAAGATGGCACACTGGTCCGTACTGCTCATGCCACCAGCAACTTCCAGCCTAGGGTGAGGGAACACATAAGGAAACACATCCTACTTTGCAGCTAGAGACAAAGAGGAGGAGGAATTGCACATGGTGCTTTGAATTCAGGAAATTACAGATCTCCATTTTGCAGGGCATTGCACTGATCCACTTGCTTTCAGCAAAGGGGCAGAGGGACATAGCGTATGACCACCACCATCCACTGCAAGGACACAGGCCCCTGGGAGCCTGCCTCCTGCCTGCTCTCTACTCTCACCACCATGGAGCCAGAGCCCAGGCTTCAGCTGAGCAGCTGCACACACCTCTGGAGCACCCGGCAGGGCACAGCCTGCACCACTCAGGAGGCTCAGAAAAACTCAGCACCAGGCACATGCACCATCTGGCAGGGTGAGGAGGTGGCAGAGGCAAGGACCAAAGCCAAACCAGGGAGACTCTTGGCAGAGGGGGCACTCAGAGACAGAGGGCTTTGAGAGCTGCATGTGCTGGAAACACAGGTGAAAGGAGAAGGAACACCAGTCCCACAGGACAAGGGACCCAGAGCCTGTTCTCTGGGAACCAGCAAACTGGGGGGGTTCACTAGAGAATAAAACAGGCAGGCAGCACTACCAGGGATGAACCCAATCCCAGCAGCTCCTCTGGAATGTGCAAATAAAGTGCAGAGACAGCCAAGAGCACCTGTGTCCTGCCAGTGCTGCAGGGCATGGCCTGTCCCCTAAGGTACGTGTAGAACTGATGCTACGGGAGGTCCAGCCTCAAGGTGGTGAAAGGACATCAGCAAACAGAGACTCCAACTCCCACCTTCTGGGGTCAGGAAAGCTCCTTTCTCAATCTTTTCAAAGCAAAAGGCAATGGTGGGTTTAGCTAGTATGGAGCCATCACTCCCCACCCTTGGATCCTCTATCTACTTTTGCCAGACAGACCAAGGGCTGAGTGCATCTGAGTCCTGGGGATGAGCCAGGATCTCAAGGAAAGCATTCTGTGAGATCATGTCTGCACTGGAAAAGATTCTCTCATTCTGAAACTGATTTCAAAATTCTCAAAATTACAGTACTTTACAATACAAAATGTCTCCATTCGGTATTATGTCATTTTACTCCTGGGATTATAATTATTAAAAACACTCAACTTTCTAGAAAGGACAGAACACCACAAAAGAGACCAAAGAGTAAGGGGAAGGCTGCTGCAGATATCAAAACCAATTTAGTGCAAAGGAGAAGGGGACTTTCAAGAATGGTTGATGAAAATTGTTCTTCATATGTTCATTTGGAGAAAAGGCATTGATTTAACCTCTGAATGAGATCAGGCTGCCAGCTTCTATCCTGAAGCTTAGAACATCAACACAAAACAACTGAAACACAATATGCATGGCCATTAAAAAATAATATTATATATAGATATATATATATAGAGAGGGAGATGTTTTCCACATATGGTATTTAGTTATAGGAAAGTATCCCTGCAGACAGGCATTTTCTGCCATCAGGCTCTTTTGGGCCATTTCACACACAGATGTTGATTATGTGTCTCTTTGCCAAGGTCTGAAGCACATGCTGAGCGCAGAGTCCCTTTGGGTGGGATGATTGTTTTCCAGTGCCCCCACAGCTGCCGTGTTCCCTGGGCCTGCGGGGACACTCGACCCTCCACCTTGGCCGGCCGTGGGACGGCTCAGACGGTGGTCTCATCCGCGGTCTTCTTCATGAGCTTGGCGGAGAGGAGGGAGTGGGGCACGGGGTGAGGGCTCCGCGAGGCTGGGATCATCAGGCGGACTTTCTGGTTGGTCCTTCGCCACTCCGAGTACAGCTGGCAGTGGTAGCGGAACGAGACCTGGCGGGCGAGAACGCAGTGCTGTGTCACCGGCCCTGCCGCTCGTGCCGGAGGGACAGCCACATGCCAGCACCCCTCCACCTCTGGGGATCCCTTATCCTGAGCCAAGGGAGACAGCACCGACCCCGACACGGTTTGGGACCCTCCGTGTCCCCAGCCTCTGACAAGCCATCAATCCCTTGCTGGTGACACCAGGCTGAGCAGGGCACAGCCAAAGGGGCCTTCTGAGCAGTGCCAGCAGAGTGGGACAGGGTTTGTTCAGCTGGGTTTAGGTCCGGGCTGGTGAAATGTGGTGGGGATGAGCTACAACTCACTCCATCATCCAGCCCCAGGCTGCAGCCAGCACCTTGCAGGGGCAAAACAAGGGTCTGAATCCAACTGGCCTCCTCCCATCTCACAGATCCCAGGGGAACTTCTTTGCCCTGTTCAAAAACCTTCCCTCCTTGGTAGCAGGACAACAGCTGTTTTCTGACAACAACGTGGCCTGGGAGACTTGTCCACCCGGAAGGAGACAGGGGAGGATGCAAAGGCTGGAGGGACCCGGAGCAGCCCAGCAGAGGCAGAAGCTAACCCTGCAGTTTCAGAGCAGCCCTGCAAGGGGAGCTTCGAGCTCGGCTTAAATACCGAATCCAGTCAGCCACTGATCTAAACCAAGCTTTCTTACAGGAAGCATTTAGCTGGCAACTAGGATGTACCAGGAAGTACAACTGACACGGAAAACTCAGTAAAACTATTGCTCCTGGATGGGTCTGTGACACATCTTATGAGAAATTAAGCTGTGCCACTGTGGCACTGAGGTAACAGCTTATTGATCTGTGCACACCCTTCCTTCCTGTTGCAGAGGGACTGTGGCAATAAGGTGGTTTGCTGACAAATGCATCTCCCAGTCTTCAGAGAACGGGGAGCTAATGGTGGAAACCTCAAGGAAGGCTCCTGCTCCTCACGAAGCCTCTCTCACAACCCCCTCCCACACATCAGCCCCTTGTCCTGCACAGCCCAGGGTTGAATGAGCTGGATTTGAATGAAGGGGCTTCACCAAATGTCCTCCTCTGCTCAAGGAAAAGTGAAGCACAACAGAATTAGGGCCATTTTAGTCAGGACTCGTTACTGCACAAACATTTTTCCATTTCCTCCAGGTTTCCAGCTCCTCCCCACCAGTCCTGAGATGGAGAAAATGGAAACACTTCCTCTTAAGGTTTCCAATTTTAGCTTGGCTTCCTACAGAAACAAGTGTTGTGCAGGAAAATGCAGCATGGAGACTTTCCTCCATGGCTCCCCTGCAAGGATTGGCTCCAGCTTTGCCCCCAGCCACTCTTGCCCCCAGAGCAGGCACTGCTGCAGCACCAGCTCATCCTGCCCTGGCTCCCGAGTCTTTGGGGGTGAGTTGGAAGGAGTGTCCAGCCCCAGAGGAAGGGGTTACTCTGAGAAATTGGAACATGACACAGCAGGGATATGGACTGGGGAATTTCTACTGCCCACAGCACTGCCAGCTTTTTGGTGTCCCACTATTTCTCCTGCATCAACTGCACTTCTTCCCTTCCCAAAATGGTGTTTCCCAGCAAGCAGTTGGAAAAGGGCATTGACAGGGCATGAGCACACACAGGGCTTGGAATAGGAGAGCCAAAATCAAGATCCAAACCCGGAAATCCACCGAGCAACACAAGGCAAAACAAGTGAATGGGAAACAGAGGGAAATCTCTGGCTTGGGAGACCCTGGAGAGAGCAGCCCTGGGGCCCTGGGGAGGGGCCGGGCAGCCCCGCTGAGCCTCCGCTTGTGCCACACCCAAACCCGCACTCCTGTCCTGCTCTTCTCAGCTCCCTGCAAGCTACAGGTTCCTCGCCCCCTAATTCAGCACATCCAGAGATGCCAAACGAGGCATCTGCAGGAAGTTCTTTCCCAGCACGGGTCAGTGTAACACCCAGATTGGCTCAATCCCAGCAATCCCCAGTGCCCCCCATGCAGCAGTGGGCCAGGGCAGGCTGGCTACCAAGCCTTGACTCAGGGCCAACCATACAACCCAGCATCAGAGAAGCCACAGGTTTCCCTAGGGCCAGAGAGTTCCTTGCACACACCTTCTGTGTTATCCACACCTTAAAAATACTGCGTAGGAATTTGTTTAGCTGTGGCCAGAGGTCCCCAAGGCCAGTCTGCCTTGGCTGGGCACACCCAGTCTGTGCTGAGCAGCAAAAGCACAGGGGGACACGATGGTAAATTATTTAGGAGCCAAATGTGCTCCAGATTTTACTTTTCCCCTGCACTGCCCAGGTACCAAGTTTGTTTTCTTCCTGTACCACAGATGGGCCACTGCCTGTCCCAGCCCCAAGCCCTTCCCACCCAGCCCCAGCCCCATCCCAGCTCCAGCACGTCTGTGCCAGATACCTGACATTGGGGGAACACTGTGACAGTCTAGAAAGCAGATGACCAGGAAGTGGTTTTCCAACTCAGCAACAACATTAGCAGCTCGCACATGAAGATAACTAAATGGACATTCAAGTGGAAGAGCCCAAGGTGTTCTCACACAGGGAGGCAGAAATAGCAGGTGGTACCAACAAGGTATGAGCCAGTGCTTCCAACTCCTGTGTGAGCAGGAGCAGGACCCCAGCAGCTGGCACTTACCAGCGTCCAAAGGACGTAGATCGTGAAAAGTGCTATAGTGAGTGCTATGAGTCCGATGGCCTCCAGCCGGCTGTTGAACTGCAAGTGGTCCTGGGCCCCACGCAGACACAGCCAGCCCGAGATCGCCGCCAGGGGAGTGATGAACAGGAAACACACCATGTCGCAGAACAGGGTCCTCTTCTCATTGCGGGGCCCGGGGTCCTTCAGCCACTGCGGGAAGGACGGGAGAAGGGGATCAGCCCGTGGCAGGCAGCGCGCGCGGTGGGCGGGAGGAGCTGGGGAGCTCTCACCTGCACTGTGCAGTCTGGGTGAACCTGCTGGACTCACATAAACCTTCTCCGCAATGGAACCAGAGTGTCAAGTCTAGGTCTAACAGCTAACAAGGGAAATGGAAGAAACAGCTAAAGAATGTGTACAGGGGAAGGCAGTCATGACTACAGAGGCTCCTGGGCTCTCCTCTGGAGAGGAGGAGCAGGCACTGCAGGATTTCTGTTCAGTAAAGCCTGGCTTAATAGTCATCTGACAGGTCTTGGACTGAGCTTCAACAGGAACAGACCCAGGACTCCATAACTGGTGAAGGGGCTGTGGGAAACAGGGGGACTGGGGTCTGCAGCGAGGCCAAGCCATAAGCATCTGTCCCAAATCTAGCCCTCGGGTTCCTTTGGGAGAATCACAGCATTTTAGAGTTTCACAGGCGATCTCCAAATGTTTCCTTCTTTTTGGAGTCCTGACTTGCTTCCAGTGTGGGTTAATTTTAGATACTGAACTTCAGCAACAGCAATTGTTCTGTTTTCCTGGGATTATGCTATTTTCAGCCTTTCCTTTCCTTTTTTTAGAATAGCAAGAAGCCATGGTTCCTACAGATACCAAATTGTTACAGCACATCTTTACTGGGATCTGTGTGTGCTGGCCTGCAGATTCTTCCTTCTTCCCTGCACAAAGATGACCACCTCATTCAGGATTTTTAAATTTTATTTTTAAATAAAACTTGGAGAATGTTATTGAAAAGGCACAGGCAGAGCAGTGAAGAGAATATCAGGGTCTGAACTGTCATGCCAGTCAGGCCAATCCTACTGCCATACTTGGGAGCATGGTACCTGCTTTGGAGCAGACAGCTTGGGAAGGGACCCATCTGAGAACTCCGCACACAAAGCTCCTTTCCTTGGAAGCCACCATTTAAGCAGCAATACAGAAGTGGTGGTGGCACGTAAGCAAGAAATTAGTGAGACCTCAGGACAGGTAACCTGAGGAAATGGCTGGCCAGAGGCACACAGAGAGAGCAGACCCAGGGGGAAGCAGGGCAGGGGGCACACAGGTGAGTGCAGGTTTAACTGCAGCAGGGATTTTCAGTGAGACAGAGCAGAAGGGAAAGAATGGGACTGGAAGCACAGTCAACTTTTGTGGAAATCGGAAAGACAAGGGGGAGCTGGCAAACCTGGGCATAGATAGGGGTGTAGATGGGCTGGTTAGAGCCACAGGAGCAGCACGTTCTGCAGGACCTGGGACAGGACACTGAGTTGGCCATCAGTAGCGGAGAGGATGCTGCAGTGACAGGTATGAGCCTGGCCAGGAATTTCAGCTGGGAGGACTCATAACCACAATATTTTAGGGATGTGACCTGAATCATCTGAACACTTCTGTGGTAACAGTCAAGGAACTTTCATTGATTCTGAAGCCATTTGGAGCATGACTTGATGGGCAGACAGCCAAAAGAAAACCTCAAAGAATCACAGAATCACTAAGATTGGAAAAGACTTCCAAGATCATCAAGTCCAACCATCAACCCAGCACCACATCCAAATCATGTCCTTAAGTCATCCACACATTTTTTTGAACACTTCAAGGGATGGTGACTCCACCAGTGTCCTGGCAGCCTGTTCCAATGCCTGACAACCCTTTCCATGAAGAAATTTTCCCAATATCCAACCTAAATCTCTCCTGGCACACCTTGAGGCCATTTCCACTCGTCCTGTCCCTTGTTCCCTGGGAGCAGAGCCCAACCCCTACCCGGATGCATCTTCCTGTCAGGGAGTTGTGGAGATCCAGAAGGTCCCCCCCGAACCTCTTTTTCTTCAGGCTGAGCCCCCCTCCCACTGCTCCTGGTGCTCCAGACTCTTCCCCAGCTCTCTTGCCCTTCTCTGGACATGCTCCACCCCTCAGTGTCTTTTCTTGGAGTAAGAAGTCACCCCAGGATTTGAGGTGGGGCCCCAGCAGTGCCCAGCACAGGGGGATGATCACTGCCCTGGTCCTGCTGGCAACACTATGGCTGGTACAGGCCAGGTGCCATTGGCCTTCTTGGCCACCTGGCTCATATTTAGCCACTGCTGACCAGCACCACCAGGTCCTTCTCCACCAGGCAGCTTTCTTAGCAGGCAGAACTGTCTTTTGAACAGGACCTGGGAGAAAGGGAGGCAGACCTGCAGGTCCCCCCTTGCTTGGTTCTGCAGAGGGTATCAGTGTGATGAGCTGCATGGGGATGATAAAGACCACACATGCAGTCTGAGCAGCCCTGGGAGGAAGTGAGGGTGGACAGCAACTGACTGGCACAGGAAAGCTGCTCCCACACACAGCTCCTTCTGGGCAGCCCCAGCACTCATACCCAGCCATGTGCCAGGCTCTCCCCAGTCCAACCAGGACACAGCTGCCTAGTGACACAGCACTCAGGTGAGTGCCAAATCACCCTGTCTGGATCAAGTTCCCTCTAGCAGCAAGCCCAGAGGACTCCATTCCCTGCAACAGGACATCTTGGGACACTTTTGACCCTTGTACAATAAGAAGCTCAGGCAGATTCACTGCATCTTAATTCTATTTATATTCCTTGTGACTTTTGAAACTCCTTCCTCCTCCCCAAGATGGGAGCTAAACATATAAAGGCAGGAAGCAAATTAATTTCCTTTTGAAGTAGTTGATTTACTTTGCCAATATGCACTGACACAGTAAAAAAATGGAACACACAATAAGGGCACAGCATTTCTGGCACAGCAACATATTGGTGCATACGGGACTTTAAATAAACTTTGCAAACAATCCATAAAGTGGTCAGGCAGATTAAACAATTTTTGTAAGAAAAACTATCAAGTAAGCATGGGAAAGCAAAACCAGCACAACTTGGTCTTCTTCCAGCAGCTTCCACACTGCAATCATGTCTGAGACTGAAGAGAAGGAGGCAGAGGCGGCTGCTTGCTGCCCATTTGGGCTATGAGCTGAGTCCTAGATCCTTCTTGAAACAAATTCTTTCTGCTTGTGTGACAGAATTCTGGGTACAACTACATTTCTTTGTCCTCTGGCATGATCCTGAGGCTTTCCCAGATACTGATATCAGCAGGGTTGTGGAAGGGAATTCGTTTCTTAGAGCCACAGCAGGGCTATGGGATGATGAGAAGCTGACCTCTGGGTGCTGCAGCACCCATGAAGCTTGGGTGAGCCCAGGTGATGGGAGGCAGGACAGAAGCAGGCAGTAAAAGCACCAGGACATCATCAGCTCCTCTGGAAGCCAAGAGCAGAGCTCAAAGCATATCAGAGCAGTCTCCCAGTCTGTCCATCCCGGCACCTGCTGCTCCATGTATCTCAGGGCTGGGCCGCATTCTGCCCCTTGGGACCAAGGGGAGTGGACAGAAGAGGGACTCTCCCAGCAGCACTCAGCACCTTGCAGTCTGTCTGGGGGCTTATAAATGGGTGTTTTAAAAATTAGCTTTCATTGATTTTTACAGCTGACTTACCTTGTGTGGCCAAATGTCCATGGCTGTGAGCCCATTTCACAAACACATCACATGCAGCACTCAGTGAGCACAGTACTGGCACTGCAGGCTCCAGCCGGCACGTGCTCACATCTCTCCCAGCCTTGTGGCTGGACCCCTCTCTCTGATGGGCATGAGTGAGGAGCAGTGTGACCTGCCAACCTCACCAGCTGACCCTGCCAGAGTTCCCCATGTGCTTCACAGCCACAGCATGATGGCAAGCCACAGCACCACACAAGTATTTGGCTGCGTTACAAAACAGCCCACGTGCTTTCTGCCAATCAGTTACCCTGTGGCTTCTCAGGTGCCTGTTGATTTTCCTTCCACTGCTGACCTGGTGCCCGGCTATTTAAGCCAGAAAAAATCCCATTACTTTAATCACAGCAGCACTATTAGCTCAGTCCCTGTCCTGAGAAACATGTTGAATCAAAAAATACAACTTCAGATGAGGGATTGTCACATCCCTCCTCTGGGCCTGCACCAAAACCTTCTTGCAGGCCATTGGGCTCCATGGGCAGCCTCAGCAGAATGGTCCTGTTGCTGTCACCAAGGTGGGAAGGGATGTTTTCTGACAGAGTACCCAGAGTTCAGGAAGCCAAGACCCAGAAATGCCCCTAGCCCTGCAAACAAAGCAGTCAAATGCTGCAGCACAAAGCTGCCCCTCCTCATCCTCCTTTCCCTAACTACCTGCCACCAACACTCCACAAACCAAATCTCTCATACTATGGGCATGAAAGCCTTCCCTACACCCTCAGCTGCTGGGCAGCACAGGGCTCTGGGCTGATCCAAGAGATTCAGGAGCACTAGAAATGGTGGACAGGAGAGGAACAGACCCAAGCAGTGCTGCAGGTCACTGGGACACTTTCCTCTGGAGCAGCACGTGATTCCATGGCTGGTGTCACCGTGGCAAATGCCACACCACGGCATGCAGATACGGGGTCACAGCACTGCCAGCAGCTGCAGCTCAGAGAAAGCCCCCTGGTCTTCTGGATCATCACAGCACAGGCAGGCGTGGACAAAGTGGTGAAGACGGACACATAAGGAAGACACTAGTACTGGTGAGTGCCAAGAGTGCAGGGATGAAGTATTTCCCATTTTGACCCCAAATAGGCCATTGCAGTTTGCAGAGCAGTGCCTGAGACTGCACAGAGAAGTGCCAAGAGGATCTCATGCTGGATCTGCAAACAGCATCTCCAGACAGCAAACAGAAGTAAAGAAAGAAAAGAAACGATTAGAGGAGTGGGAACTCAGCTGGAACCAAGAAGGATTTGTTTTTCACTAGATCCAGGAGTCTAAAAGAGGTGTGCATTGAGCAAGGAGAGAGATGGGCTGGGGAAGGGTAGAGGAACACAGATCAGACAACGATGCAGTGAGTTCAGCAGAAGAGTTCGAGGAAAGCAAAGGGAAAAGTATGTCTGCAAGGAAGATAAGGCTGAGGAAGGGTGGGGGAGAGTTTATATCACAGCTCAGTTCTCTGAACTGGAAGGGGGGGCAGTGAGCGCTGCACCAGGCGCTGCACCCAGAGGCAAAACTTCTTCCCCTAATAATGTAAACAGAAGTAACATCACAATTCCTGCCTGCAAACCTCCCTTAGTGTGTTCCAGGGACATCTCTGCAGCACCTCCCACTGCCACAGAGGTGCAGGAGACTCAGGAGGCAAAGCAGAAGGACTGCACGTTACAGCCCATGGGAGGTGCCCCTACTCCAGCGTGACCCATGCAGTCAAGCAACACCTCATAGAACTTCAAACACATTTTGTTGCATGTGACATTGTGTTTGAAAGTTGTACTTCCAAGAGACAAAAAAAATAATCCACTGATCTACAAAAAATATCCAGTTTAAGTGAACCAGAAGTATTAGCAATCATTGAAAAGTAATCATCCTTAATCAAAACTGCACCATAAACTCCAAGAAAAACAGGAGGAGCAAAAAACTGTCAGGCTCCTGTAGAGCACAGCAACCTTGGAAGGAGGAGCTGTTTTGAGGGAGCAAGAAGCACACAAGAATCACTAAAGCAGCCTATTTATAAATCAAGCTGTTAACACACACATTGCTGGAAAACACCAGCACTGAAGACATGGAAGCAGAATTTTCTTGGGACTCCCTCATGAGACTTGCTTGCAAGAACAGAAATAGGGAAACAAAAGGTGTGGCTGGACTGCTCCAGTAGTGACTGGTTCACCAGAGAAATCTTTTTTGGAATTAGTGAGATGTCTTAAACGATGACTTAGTGATGTCTTAAATGAGTTTTGCCTAGACAAAGGTATTAAATGCTTGGAGAAGTGTTATGAACAAGTCCTGCATTATACTTGGTAGCTTTCACCATGAGGGTATGTTGACTTTCAACCTCACAGTAATTTTAACAAAGCCAGAGCCTTGGTCTCTGCACCAACAGTTTGTGTCCACTCTCAGCACAGAGATCTGAAACCTCCTGGCTCCTCTCCCTGGTGTTTGCATGACGTGTGAGCAAAAATACACCCTTCCTCTGCAGTATGGAGTGATCTTTGCTGGGACTAAACAGCTGCTGCTCTGACACCTGCCTGACCTGCAGCCCTGGGACATTTCTGCAGAGACCTGGGCTGGGGCAGAGACCTGACCCCCCATGCCAGGCCTGTGCCCAGCCAATGGAGCTGGGAAACCAAAGCTGGCTCGCAGCAGGGACAGATGGCCCCAAACGGGAGCCTTTGGGCTGCCAAGGTGGTGTTTCTCTTCAGCCCATTGAGAAACACTCAGAGGGGACAAAATTAACAATACCTTGAGGCTAAAACACTCTACAAGTGGTTAATGAACTGAAGAGAGAAATGAGAGGGTCCGTGCCACAGCAAAACACACAGAACAAGGCAGCCATGGAAAGGAAATGGGCTTTTGCTGGTAACCTGGGAAGGTAAAAGTGGGCAGGAGTGGGCTCAAGTACACCAATACAGACCAACCCACACAGCCACCTCCCTCTGTGGGCAGTGGGCTGCAGCCACGGGGAAGGCCAGGAGCTGTGCAGAAGGGCTAGTGGCTGTAGGAACACAGCCACACTGTCACTCTTAGTAATGCTTTCTGAAATACCAACACATCCAACACAGTCCCAAATGCCTCCATCCATGCAGCTCTCCCTGAAATCCCAAAGGACAAAGAATCTCCAGCAGGAAAAGCACTTTGTAAGAGAAAATAGGTTTGTGATGGATTTTGCCCCACATCAAAGAGAAGAGTTTATGTGGAAGGGAGATCGCTAAGGACAGAGGCAGGGGGGGCAATGTTATGACTCATACACAGGTTGCCTGTGATACCACTTATCCTGGTTCTCCTAAGCCAGGAAGAGGCAGGCTCCTCTAGGCAAGTTGACACATCCTAACTTAGCCTTCTAAGGAGGCAGGAATTAATTGATCACAAAAGGTATTCCCTTCTCTCCATACACTATATAGGACTTTAAAGAACAAGGTCTGGCTGAGACACATTTCAGGCATGAAACATTAGGACAAATAAACTCAATCATGCCCAGAGAGCTGGATGACCACCTGTGGCCTGGGAGAAAGAGCTATCCACTGCAGCAGTCCTTCAGGTCCAAAGGCCTGTGCTCCTCCTTCTACCATGCTCTGGACAGCAAAGGTACAGATACACCCTGAAGAAGCATCCTGAACAGTAACTGGGCATTTCCTGTGCATGATATTATTAGAACAAAGAGGAAAGTACCTCCTCCAGGAAAGCTGTGTGTGCTGCAACTGACACTTCAAATACTTCATCTAAATATCAAATGCCAAAATCTTCCAGGGAACACAAAGTATTTTGCCTTTTTTGACTATGCCAGCCATGCTGGCTAGAGTGTCATGGAGTCAGATCACTTCCCCGCAAACACATGGAGGCCCACTAAATTAACAAACATGTAGGAAAATCAAGCATTGGAAAACCATCCTTCTCCAATGTCTGGACATTTTGTTCTCTGCTGGGGACATGCTCCTCACTCAAGAGCTCTGGTCCACAACTATCTTCTGCTGGAGACCACTTCAGAGCCAAGCAGAAGCCATTCTGTCCTCTCACAGCACAGGCAGCAGCATCCTGCACCTCTGGCTACAGAACTCTCCACCCAGGGCTGCAGGTCAAGTCTCCATCTCCACCTGCAGGGGTTCAAAACATGCCCCACAAAAGCACTCAGCCCATTATCTCACAGCCTGACAGTTTACTAAAGCCTTTGACCAGCTTCCTAGTTAAAAAATAGCTCAAGGAGGCTGAACTGCAGAAGATATTTCCCCCACACCCGTGGGCCAGCCTGTGGCTGCCAGAGCTGGCTCTGGGCTCAAATGAGTTTCCCAGTCTGGGTTCAGAGATCAGGCACACTGGCAGTCAACACTGTGACTGTTTTGACATTGAACAGACCACAACATAAATCAATGGCTGCTTAAAAAAAACAAAAAAATAATTCTATTAACAAATTATCTTTAATCCATACTGGACCAAGTTGATACCTTTCCTCTGTAAAGGAGGCTGCAAAATGAAGTTACTGTTTGTGAAGTGCTCAGATATCACAGCAATAAGTACCCCAGAGAAGCTCATGAGAAAATGAATAGTTTGGTCTTGGTGAGCAGGGACACGAGCACACAGCAGGATTAACAAAGTTAGCTAGTGAGCATCTTCCATCCATGCACTGCATCTGGAAGACACAGCCTGGGACCATGAAGGCCACACTGCAACACAGATAGATAAGAGGCCTGAAGTAAAAACTAAGGCAATTTTGGTCATGGCCTTTCCTGACTTCCAAGAAATCAGGAAGTCAGAAGCATTTCAACTTGACCATGTAGCTTCCCCCCAGCACTCACCAAAATGCCTCCTGCAGCCCACAGTCAGCCTCAGGCCCTCTCCTTCTGAAGGATCCTCAAAACCACATGGATGAAGCCAGTTCTTATTGAAGCTGATGGTCCCTTCCCAGAGATCAGCTGTGCTACCAGTGACTGCTGCATCAACTACGACCAGCTCTAAGTTTCCCCAGGCTGGAAAGGCAGGACACGGCAGAGCCAAGAGCGAGATCTGCTTTCTCCTCAGAGGCCCAACAGCAGCAGGTAGCATGTTACTGAATTCCCTTGTGGCCAGGTGACAGCAAAAGAGAGCCAGAATGCTTGGACAGCCTTTCACACGTGGAACAGACCTTATCATCAGCACCACTGCTATGCAGCATGCTCCCACATCATTCCCAGTCCTAGTCTCCACCTATTTATCCTCTGCTCTTAATTTCTATTTTGATTTCCCAGCTTTACTTGGTGAGCAGTGGGTTTTTATCAGGGCTCCTCAACAGCACACTCACCACATACATCACTTCCCCCAAAGTTTCAAAACACTCCCCACCCCTCCCCACAAGCACAGAACTTCCCAGATAAGGTGGCTGGGGGAACAGTGACATTTTTAAATTACTAAACAGCCTCTTTCCCCAGCCCTCTTCTCAGAGGAACAACTTGGGGATGACACTTCCCAAAAGTATTTGGTGAAGAGCTGCAGCCCGGTCTGGTGTGGGGATGACTGCAGGCAGAGCATTAACAGGAAGTGCCACCCAGCTGGCCAAGGGATTATCAGCTCCTTCCAAAGGGCTCTGCACTGCAGGCAAAGCCTCTGCTACCAGCAGGAGCTTCCCAAAGCGGTCACACTCGGTCAGGTGACCTCTAAGTGACCTCTAAGCCCCAGCAAACCTCACGGGGTGAAACAGTCACTGTCATTGCTTCTGCCCAGCATAGATTGCAGTGGTGCAGGAGCTCAGAATGGCTGTAATAGCTCCCAAGGAAAATGAGAAACTGAACTCCAGGACACTTTCCCCAGGCTCTAGGCAGGGATCAGAGGGTTTATAGCATGGTGGAAGTAATACAACAAAACCAGGTGGTCTTTCCAGCCAGGTGATCCATTTTGCTCTAGCAGGAGCCCTCCAGCCGTGGTGTGCAGGCACAGAGCACACGTGCTGATGAGGCCCGGCACATGCTGCTGGTACCGCACTCACAGCACTCCACGCCTGGGGGGATGTGCTGCCGGCACTGGAAGAAGGGCAAGAGCAGCCTGCTGCCATGAGATGTGTTAAACCAGGCTATATGCTGCTTTCCAAGCCACAGAAAACTTTACTGCCCCTGAGCTGCTTGCCAGGGAACTGCTCTGGGGCTGTACCATGAAGGCTCTGCTCTGCAGCATGGATCACTCTCACCAGCTACCTGGAGACTTTTCATCAGGTGCTTACCAGCCTCCAGGCTCACAAGGTACTTTAGGCAAGCTGTTCCCCAGCAGACACCACAACACGGTAGATCATCCCCTTCGCTGAGCTCACATACAGTCCCAAAATACCAGAAGTAACAAATCACTGGAACCCCAAAGCCTTTGCCAGCTGGCAGTAATGGCTCAAGGAGTCTACTCCTCTCCAAAAACACAGTGGCAGTTCTCCTGTGTTTGAGTTCATTAAATGGTGCCACCCATCACCTCTCAGCACTCACAGTTTCTTTGCTGATCACCATACCCTTACAGGCTCTAGTCCAGAGGGGCTTTTCACAAATTTCAACAGTAATTAAAACTGATTGTCCTAGAACGTTTATTCACCCACACTGGAGTACAGACAGGACTTTTCTGTCCCACTCTCGCAGCTAGCTCCTCGTGCCAGATGGAGGCACAGAGCTGGTGTCACAGGAGAAACTCCTCCAGTGCACACTGGCTTTTGAGCTTTTATTTGAGTGTGCAGTTTTCCAAGCCTATACTTGTCACAAGGTGCCACAGCACTGGGAAAGATGGCTAAATGCACTCCCCCCACGTTTGTTTCTGGACAGGAATACTCTACCAGCTCTTAAGCTAAAACATCTGTGACTTGCACTCACAACTTGGCCCGCATAAGCCCCAGCAAACTCACTGTCCCTGGGCTTGCCTGCACTGTGTCCTCAAAGCCAAGATACAGCCTTTCCTAAATGTTTTAAAGCAGTGTTTTGCAACCTCTGAAACAACCATTTGAGAGATACTGCCCAAAGCTCCATTTCATACGTTGTAGCAGCTAGGAGAGGACCAGTAAGACCGCAACAACAGTAACCACTGAGGTAATGCTCATACAAACTCCTGTGCTAAATACATGGTTTGGGTTAGCACTGCAGGCTGAAGCCTCCCCCTGTCTACGGCTGTCAAGTAAGTTAAACAGTCATTAAAACTTTATATCCATTTTGCAAACTGAAATATGAATGCTTCCCCAGTTGGTGGAGTCTTTTCCACTCCAAGATTCACTGGGAGGAGATGGGAGTTTGAGAAAGAGAGCTGGGGACTGTGGAAAGGAGGAGGGGACAAATACTGTTTCCAGAGGGAGGTAGGAAGAAAAAAGAAGTAACCTCTGGAGCTGATAAGAATGGAAACAGATGTGAAAAGCAACTTAGAATTCCAGCTGTGACTCAGTTTTGACCTAACTGATGGGGCAAGGGGAAGGAGAGAGTGGATGACAGCAGTCACTACAAATCCAAAACAACCGTGCCTCCACATGCACTGCTGGCAGGCAGTGACAAACCTCTGACAGCCAACGGGTAACAGGAGCCTGTTGCTAACAATCAGTTCCCAGACCTCCCAATCCTCCCACTGCTGATGGCTGCAGGAATGTGGGGCTCCCGAAACTGTTAAGTGTAAATGCCCAGCTGCAGACTGATGCTTCTCTGCAGTTGCACAGTGTGTTGACGGAACCTCCAAGCCAAGCCAGCAGCACACTGACACGAGGAGACCTCACACAATTGTAGACATATTAAACCATCTTCTAAAACAAATCCTTAAGTCTTTTGTATTGTACCTCACCAGTTTACTTATTCCTCTTTTGGGGATGTACACCTGAACCCTGACAATGGCCTGGTCCATGCTGCCTTTGTTCCCAAAACAAAAAAAAAAACCAAAAACCCACCAGCCAGAGCCTGGGTGGTGTGTTCCAGCTCTGGGGGGCTGACAGCCTGATCCCCCTACGGTCAATACTGAGAGGAACATAAAGACCAGCTGAGCCCTGTCCTGTTTTCTCCTTCGACTGGGAGGAGCACAGAGCAGCAGGAAGAAATGAGGCCCAAAGGCTTTGAAGCACACATCAGTGTTAGTCGTGGCAAGACAGGTCTTTTACAAATGGTATCAGCAACCACCACATCTCACTTTTCAGAACAGAGCATGACAAGGAAGGCACATACAAGAGAGCTGCATTAATGCACCACTGCGAGATAGGATTAAAACCAGCAGCAAAAAAAGAATATTTATGAGAACTTCATATTTCAGTCAGTCATGTTGTGACATCTGCATTTTGATGCTCAGGCATTAAAGCACAGCCACAAGCACAGTGCTTGCCGCTGGCAGGTGGCACGTGGGCAGGTCACAGGTAGGAGCTGCCCCGAACACTACTACTGTGTGTTTGCAACTACATCACTTGGTCTGATAAGAGACTCGATCTCTCCAAATAGATTCTTCTTCATGAGGACAAAGGTACTGCAAGGAGGAGGAGACAGCAAGAACTACAAGAACAGCAGGGCAATAAATCATTTTCTCTCAAATGATATGGAAATAAAAATGAAGCAGGAAGAAAATGGTACCTCTGTCAAGGGTCTTGGTCTTCTCTCTACAACAAATTCTGTGTGGCAGAGCTCACAGTAACTTGTGTTGGAGGAGGATAACCATTTTTCCAGGCAGCTCTTGTGCACGGTGCCCAGTGTTCCTGTGCAGTCACATGGGGAAAGCAGTCCCTCCCCATTTCCACCTTCATGACAGATTCGACAGATGGGACCATCACTAAAGAGGCAGAACGAGAGACAAACAGAATGAAATCACAGTCAGAGCAGGCAGAACAACACAGCCACAGGGTCTGGTGCCACCAAGACCCAGAAAGGCACATGAACAGCAGGCAGTGTGTGGCACAGCATGCCAGGAGCCTGCTGCAGCAAGAAACCAGTCTGAGGGGATCATGGAGGTGCTCAGGACACTTTAGAGCATTTAAAATCTGGAAGACCTGTAACAAGAGAAGATGGCACATCAGCCTGACCAGCTCAGCTGGCCCCAGAAGTGACTGCAGTGCACATCCCACAGTCTTCAGCTCTGCTCACAGTGGGCAGGGGCTGATACTGGACCCAACACCAAGCCCAAAGCACTCATGCAAATCCAGAAGCCCAAAGTGAAGCCAAATGAACCACATGTAGTCACAGCATGCCTCAGCCACCTGCAGCCACTCAAGAGGCTGGCAGTCAGAGTCACATTTACCAGATCACCTACCCACTCTCAGCCCACCTCGGCTCTGCAGCCTGGGCTGAGCAGGAACTGCACAAGGATCAGCAACATCTCAAGATATAAATGCACTGACCCTGGAAGCTCACGTCTCCAAGAACACAACATATTTCACAGCAAGCAGGTACCCAGACCAAGGTCTCCAGCATACAAACCCTCTGCCCATCACTGCACAGTAACTCTCTGGCATCCCATGGGCACACCCTCCCCAGAGCAACAAGCGCTCTGCAGCGTTCGGCCTCTCGGTGGCTTTGGTGCTTCAGCAACACCTCCTTGGCCACGAGTCTCAACTACAGAACCACACAGAACCTTACAGACCTCACAGAACCAGAGGTACCCACCAAAGAAAGTAAACACTTTCAGAGACACTTGCAACCTTCCCCGCAGGAGGCCTGTGCTGCTCATCCCGCTCAAACCATCCATCTGTTCCCAAGATACTCCTGACACCTTCAGCTGGCAGCACTGACTGTGAACAATTAGGGCTACACCTTTCAGTACAGCGGCTTGCTCAAAGTCGCAGCCAGCCTGGCGTGGAACACTTCCAGGGATGGAGCATCCCAGCTGGCATCTCAAGGCACAGGTTTGTTAGCAGCCCTGTGCCACATATGCCAGCCCCATGATGAGGATGTTTTGGGCTCCCGGGGAAGCCCCCAAATGGCTCTAGACACCAAAGTTTGCTGTTCTCAGCAATTCAGTACATCTCTTCAGCATTCACTGATCACTGAGATCATTTAGGAACAAATAGCTGGACAGCAGAAGCCCAGGGCAGGACTGTCTTCCCTGGACCATGGAAACCAAGCCCTCACTAGTATCTCTCTTTCCATCTTCCAACCAGCCATTTCTTTCACACAATTTTCCTCTAAAATCCAAAGCTGCCCAGATTTGGGGGTGTGAGAGAGGGAGAGAAAGGAACATCTTTATTTCAAAGACCCTATTGTACATCCTTGAAATCCAGGTGAGCGATATCACATACCACTTTTTTCTACATATTGCTGACAGAACAAAAGCCACACTGAACCCATACCATAGTTCACACTCCACAGCTATTCTTACTTCAAAAATACCCAACTGACTGCAGAATTTTATGGGATTGCAACACAACAGTCAGAGCAAGCACTTAGTAATCTTCAAAAGCAGCAGCACCACTTCCATTAGTTTGCAAAGAAAGCAAGAGTGAGACATGGAAGCACAGTTCAAGGAAAAGGAGCACACTGGGGAAAAAGGTTGGTGGGACATGAAGGAAAGAAAAGAGCCAGCAAGGAAGTGCATGTCAGCTCGCTAAAGGAGAAGCAAGATTCCTCTCTGTGTGCCACAGGAGATCTCTACCACCTTCAATTCAATATTTAGCTGGTTCCATCCCAATTGGACTTTTATTCATATTTAAGGCTGTGAAGCAAATTACAGCCAATGTACACCATCCCCTTCTCTCTGCCAAACATCACTGGTGAAACACTGACCCGTGTTCTCTCCTCCTTTTTAAATGCCTTTCATTTGGGGGACTTCTTCAGCCAAGACAATCCCTGCAAAAGATGCAACAGGAGTCTGGGGAGGTGGTGGAAACTTCATCCTCAGAGATCCTGGAAACTACATCACACAAGGCTCTGAGCAGGTTTGATCTAAAAGGAGGCTGGACCAGACATCCTATGGAATTCCCATCCAATTTGAATTATTTGATGATTGTGTTACATTTATTGCCATAAAATGCTGTACCAGTACAGCGAAAATACAGCCTGCACAGAGAGCCCAAGTAACACGGACAGGCGATCCCCTAGAGCCTCCAGTGCTCTCGTGCATTTGTCATTTCCTAATAAAAGCATCCTCAAGATATTCCCTTTGTTCTCTTCCTGTTGAGAAGTTTCATATTTCCAGCACATTACTAAAACCTTGGCTACCAACAAAAAAAAAAAAAATCCAAAATGAAAAAATTTGCTGCCAGTGTGTGAAAAAAAATTCTTATCAGACTTCATTTTCCTTCCTTCCTCCCCACCCCGGGTGGGGGCCCGGTCACACTCCTGCATGGTACACAATCAGACACAGTTTTCCAGCAGGCTGTAGACACCATATCAGTAATTCAACATTCCAGTGCAGTCATGCTGCTCTTGGCTTTGCTGTGCTAAGTGCTGGTGACAAGGAAGATGCTTAAACCCACCACCAAAAGAAACAAACTGGTGTACAAGTAGAAACATGAAGAATCCTTTTGGGGTTTTTTAACGTGTGTTTCCAGGCAGTTTTCCCACATGATTTTTACACCCCCACAAGTTCTAAAGGGTTAAACAACTCATCCAGTCTATCTATTGCCAGAGAGCAAGCCCAGTTCCTTTCACTTTTTTATTGACCTGCTCCAGGTTTGCTGGATGCAGCAAATATGTTTGCCTCTATTCTCATCCAGCTTCCCTGCATCCCTCCCCCATGTCTGCAGTCACTGCTTTCACATCCCATAAATGTTTGACCAAATTCATTGAAAAAAATAACAGCTGTTCAGACAGGATTTCTGAACACAAAACGTGACACAAATGCTCTTGGTAGCTGGACTGAACAATGCTGCCAAATGTCCTCTGCTCTGGAGGCTGCTCAAAATACATGACAATAAGTCACATCAGGAGGAGTCTGAGCCAGTGAAGCTGCCACGTGTCCCCTCTAGCAATAGCTGGATGCTGTAGTTCCTGGAGCACAAACACCCTCCCCTCACTGTGGCGGAAGATCAACACCATGCCTTTACTCCATGTTCCTGGAACAGGGGCTGTGCTCCCCTTCCAGCCCTTCAAACATCTCCATGAGCAGCACGCTGCCCTGCAAGCACGGCCCCAGCTTTGCTGCTGTCCCCGAGGTCGTGGCGGCAGCACGCAGGGAGGGAGAGGCGCCTGTGCCGCCTCACGGCGAGCGGCCGCGGGGCCGGGGCCTCCATGAGGGCGCCAGCTCCAGGCACGGGGGACAGCGGGAGCCCCGCGGAGGGCACGGGCCGGGCAAGCAGCGGCCTCACGAGGATTCACACTCACTGTTAGCACCGCATCAAACTCCTTCACGAGACAAGACTTTGTTACGCTCCCCCTGTACTCCTGAGCCACCAAAAAAGGGGAGGAGCCCCGCTGCAGCTCCGAGCGCTGCTCCTGCAGCAGCCTCACCTCTGGGCGCCCAGCGCCTTGATCACCGTGGAGAGGAGCCGGCCGTCCTTGGCGGTGACCTGCGTGATGTACTGCGGGCGGCCGATGTCCGACTCCTCCACCGACTTGGAGAGGGCAGCACTTCCCGGGCAGTCGCACAGGGAGCCGGGGAGGTGGCAGCAGTCGCCCGTCGTCATGGCAGCTCTGGGCCCCTCTGTCCCGGGCTTGGCACCCGGGAGACCTGCAGAACAACACCGAGTCAGAACTCGGAGCCCTGGAGTGCCAACCCCTTACCCTGCATCAGCCCTGCTCCACTAGCAGCACCCCAGGGCCCCAACAGACGCGTTTTTTGAGTCTTCTGTCCCCTTTCATAGGCTTTGTAAGGCTGCCTTACCATAAAATTAAGGCTCCAAGTGTTCTACTTACATAACTTACCACCAGAAATGCAAATTTGCCATTTCCAGAGAGAATTTCTGGTAACTGCCCTTTAACCTGATGAAGCCTTTCAAACTGAATGTGCTGACACAGAGATGGGGAAGCAAACAAGAAGCCCCATGGGCCTGTGCTGTTCTGGCTAGAGCCATCTTGAAAACTTATTTTCATACTCTCCATAAACACAGCAAAGTTTCACCTGAACAGGGCATCTAAACCTGTTTATGTGGCTGGGTTCAGAAGGCCCTTCTCAGCTGCCTTCAGGAGCTTTCTGAGCACTTGAAAGACTGGCCAAGCCCAAAAGGCTCCTCCACCCCATCTTTGATCGTCTTTATTTCTTTAAAGAAATGCACGTTTCCATTTCTAAGTGCCCTGTGGTATGTCCCGACAATGAATGTGTCGAGATGAACCTCCCAAAAGCACCAAAAACTCTCCCTGGGAAGGGCAGCAGGCCAGCCTGCCTCCTGTCTCTTTCAACTGTTCAGAGCAATCATGACCTTTACAAGAGCCATGTGCAAACAGCAAAGCACACCAGCACATTTTCAAGATTTACCCAGCAAAGAAAACACATGGAACAAACAGCAGATGCAAGAACTGGAGAGAAGATGCAGAGAAAAGCCCAACATGGCAAACCAGGAGCTGGCTCTGATGAGCCACACATGGACAGGAGAGCTCTTTGCCTTTGAGGGAAGGCAGCAGCTCGCCCAAGCTGCCGAAAACAACCAAGTTCCTCCCTGGCAGGGGGTATCTCCTCCCCAAAATCAGGTATGCTCTGCAGATTCAGAAAAATCCTGGTTTTGCCAATCGCCTTTAACCTGGTCCCTGAGAGGCAGCTGTGCAGAAATAAAGAGCTGGGGTTACAGTGAGTCACGCTGAACACAATCCAACAACATCATACTGCTGGTAAAACCAAAATCCCTGTGTCTGTAAACAGGACTGTCTTATGTAAGGCACGCACAGTAATCCCTGTGCGCCAGCACTGCTGGGATCAGAGCTGGAATGCTGCCTCATCCTGGCGGCTGGGTTTCAAGATGAAATAAATCCATAAAAAGTTCAAATGAAAGCAATGAAAAGGAAAAAAGGGGAGGAATAAAAGGAGATAAAATAACCACAACCCCAAATGAAGATATATGAAAATAATTAGGTTTGTTAGATTTTGGGGGAATGGGGTGAATCTGCAATCTTTGCCTCCTGGAGACAGGAGCAGGCAAACAAATCTTCACCATCCCATCCAAGGAAAGGCTTTTTTGTTTTGAGATCTCTGTGCACAACAAGAGTCAAACATTCCCAGGAAACTGCAGTTCTGTCAGATTCAACTAAGCCAAAATCTAACTAAAATAACTAAAGAAAAATAAGGGCTTGTTCCTGGTTGGAGGCTTGGCCGCATTACAGAGGACAAAACCAAAGAGCCAGTACAAGAACATGGTCCTTGAAGCCCTGAAAACACTGATTTGGGTAAGGACAGGTGCTTTTTCATGTCTTGGAAATTAAGCAACTCACACAACCAACGGCTTCATCTGTCAGGACAGTTTCCTTCATGTACATGCATTCAAGAGGGAGAGAGCCCTTCACTGGTGCCTCAGCACCAGATGCCAACTTTAGTGGCATTCCCTTACTTTACAGAATAATTTCCAATTTCTAATAGAAGACTTTCTGATCTCTTTATTAAAGCTGCTCTTGATAACTATCTGTAATCCTTCCTTTGCATCTGAGCAGGAGTAAGGTTGAGCTTGTGGGCAGGTCAATCCTCTTCAAAACTAATGTGAATCTTTTCATCAACTTAAAAATTAAGTTCATAGACTCAGCCTCTCTCTCCACCTGTGTGAAGAACACACAGAGCTACTTTTCTTATTTCTCCTCTTCAAAAAAAAAGGCTACAAACTCTCCAGCTTCAAGGAGCAAAAAGTAAAATGATAAATGCTATTGAAATTACTTAAGTCAGCTGTTCTGCAAGTTAAGGAGTTCTTTCAATTTTAACAACCTCTTACTGAAACAAGCATGAGAAGATAATATGCTTTTAACAAAAACATCAGTTCCATTTGTTCAGCCAAAATTTTGTTTATTTTAAAGTCCAGAGGGAAAAGGTCCATTCTGCATACTGGAATAAAACTGCCCTCATTGACTGTGTCCTGGGAGTATTTATACTAAGGCTCTTTGTGCTCCACATCTGACAGACCCAGGCAGCCCCACAGCCTTGCCCTGGCAGCCCTGCTGGAAGGGAACGGCCACCCTGCCATTCTTCAGGAAACGTGTGGGTTTCTGGTACAAGCTATTTGGCATTTCCTTGTCGGGGTCCAGCCCAGGGTGGAACCTGAAGTCACTGCTTTAATATCTGACTCATGCCATTCAGCAAATACGAAGGAAAAGCAGCAAGATTTTCACGGTTAGTAAAGAAGTAACTGAAATCCAAAGATAACATCTGCAGTGCACTCGGGATCCAGTTCCATACCCAGTGGAACATGAACCATGGTGTACAGCCAAGTCAGTCCCTTTCCTGATCCCTGAAGGATCAGCTCATCAACACACAGCCTTCTCTCACAATTGTCAACAGCTCATCCAGCCCAAACCCAGTGTTCACAGAATTGTTCAGGTTGGAAATGGCCTTTGAGATCATCTGTTCCAACTGCTGCCCCAGCACTGCCAAGCCCACCACTGACCCATGTGCCCAAGTGACATATCCACACAGCTTTTAAATCCCTGCAGGGATGGTGACTCCACCACTGCCCTGGGCAGGCTGTACCAGTGCCTGACCACCCGCACCATAAAGGAATTTTTTCAGCCTAAACCTCCGAAGTACAACTTGAGGTTGTTTCCTCTCATCCTGTTACTCATTACCTGGGTGAAATGACTGACTCCCACCTGGCTGAACTCTCAGGGAGTTTTAGTGAGCAAGAAGGTTCCCTCTATACCTCCTTTTCTGAACACTCAGCTCCTTCAGCCACTCATTATCACATTTGTGCTCTAGCCCCTTCCCCAGCTCCATTTACAGCAGACACTTCAAAATCCCAGGGTGAAAACAAGATCCAAACAGCTGGTTTGAACCACACACTGATTTTTTTTTCAGGCACCTGTGATTTCTGAGCCCATTTCTTGTCCACATTTTAAAAAAAAAGTCTCAGAGACACCAGGTTTATTATCAACATCCCCTCTGCTGCCACAGTTAGACATAAGCAAATAAACCAGAAGTCTCATCTCAACAACATTTTGCATCCTCAGCTTCTAAGCAGATCCAGAACATAAAGGCCTGAGTTTGTAGATATTACTAAAATTGAAAATAACAAACCCTGTTTATGGAAAGTTGGCTCAGAAGAGCAAGTTCTGCACTAGAATTCCAAAACTCAAACATGTGCAGCAAAACAAGCCAGTTCCTCGAAGAGCAGCTTGTGCTCTGTCACTGCTCCAAGGCAGAGAGGGGGTCCTTGGTGCAGGATCCTGCTTGACGGCTTAAGCGAAACATGCCTGCAAGATACTCCCCCTTGTCAGTCCTCATGCATTGCAATGAGATTTGTAATCCAGTTTATGTCATCCAAAGGGCAATGAGGCAGGCAAAACTCCCTCAAAAGACTGCAGAGATCAGGCTGGACCAGTGCTCTCCATGCAGGAGATGTGCCCAGCAGAAGTAAGCATGAGTCAAGGAGCTAAAGGGTCCCCCGGCGCTGCTCTCCATATCTGGACTTTGAAGATGGAACAAAAGTTATTTCTCCTAGACAGGGAAACCAAAGCAGGCCAGGTGAACACCTGGATCACAGCCACAAAGCAAAAAGCACAAAATGAGAAAGACAATAGGAAAAGCTTCAGCCAAATGATGGCAGTAATGGGGACTGCCAGGTGCAGGTCGTGGCTTTGCCCACTAATGAATTTCCCAACCAGTCTAAAGCCTTGGAGCAATTCTGCGGCTTTGACAGAATCCAGAGGAAACTGGAGCTGGAACCTCTCTGGAGCTCTACCTTCTCTGGGTGCAGCTCCTGAACGGACTGGCTTCCCTGGGACATGTCCACCAAGGAAAAACCCAACACATGATGCTGCCAGCTGAGTCTGTCCCTCTAACTGAGCAACCCATCTCTCTGATTACTGTAACCAAGATCTGGCACCTCACCCATGGTGCCACCTGAGATAACCCACCCACCATAACCACCAGCCACCAGCCAACATAACCCACCCATCTGTACACAACGACTTTTTAAAAAATTTTTAGCAGGTAACCCACTCGCTGATGGCAGATCAGAGCTCTGACTGCTGCTCACATGAGCTGAAGTTTAACCCCAGATGCAAGGCTTCCCAGCCTGCTTTCCAAAGCCCTTTTAGCCACTTTGGGCATGCAGACACTGAGTTTTCTAACCATACAATCCTGCAAATGTCACCAGTGAACTCAAGGTTTTCAGTTGCTAAAGGGCATTTCCAAACATCAGGGCTTTCCTTTTCACCACTAAAACTGTATTTCCCAAATCCTGGGCCCTACAACCATCTGAACATCTCTCTCTACCTTGAGAGAGACTGTACAAAGAATTGCTTCCTTCACACATCTAAGCACCTGCTCCCACACACCCTGTATCACACAGCTAACGCACAACAGGTTCAGTCCCAGCTGTGCAGCGCATCCTGCAGCTCCAGTTCTACCTCCTGAGGCCCCGGCCCCACGGCGCACCTGCAGCCCCCAAGCAGCCCTCTTCTACCTCTGGCCTCTCGGCCTTCACACCCAAGTGATCACACACCTCAGACACTGCCACCAGAGATACACGTGGATGGGATCTGATGAGTGGCCTGAAGTGCTTCCTGCTACTGTTGAAAGGTTGCGTTAAGTGGATTAATCTAAAGAAAAAAAAAATACAAAACCAACAAAAAACCCCAAGAACTGGTCCCGAACTGTGCAGGGCTTTGTTTTCAGTTTTGTTTGTTTAAACATACTCTCTGCTGAACGTTGAATACCACAGTATTATTTTGTTCTTTATTAAAAATACATTATTTTATACTTCAACTGACTCTCCAAAGTTACCCTGCAGGTCTGGTACGTAACACCTTAAAAGTACCCAAAAAACCAGCACAGGATCTGCCCACGCTTGACCCATCAGCAACTCTCCCATCACTCAGGGCCTGGGAAGAAATCTCATTAGTCCTACACTCAGAAATCACCTGAACACAACAGCCCTAAAGTCAGAGTGCAAGGAGCCGTGTCCAGTGAGAAAAGTGACCCAGCATTTTATGGCATATAGCTCAACATTCAAAATAAGATCTGATGCCATGCAACAGCTTCTAAAACATTTGATAATTTGGTAAGTAACACACAGGAAAGCATTTCACTCTCCAGGAGCTTCTCTATTTCCTGCCCTGCCTGCAACACTTGGTTGGCAGTTGCAACTACAGGAGATGCTGTAAAAACTTCAGCCACAACTTGCTCTTCAGAGGATGCCAGTGGAGCAATGCTGCGGATCAGAGCCAGGGGACAGCCCTGACCCTGGGCTAAAACAAACCCCAAAAAGCAAAGGAAAAAATAATCAAGGCACAACATTCTCAGAGCTTGTGAACCTTGTGATAAAGCTTCACACCAGGAAACTCCTCCTACACCTTTAACAGCAAAAGCTTCAGGCTGACTCCAGAGGCTCACCTGCCTCCTCCCTGGGGCTGAGTTTGAAAACACATGCTCCAAGTTTAAGCCTGTAACACCCAGGAGGAGGTCAGAGGCTGAGAGGACACAGCCTTTCTGGACCCCTGTGTTTGTCACATTTGTACATGACCACAGCCAGACTTGGCTGGGCTGCCTCCAGCTCAGAAGCAATCAATGGTAACTCAAGCTTTCACTCACTGGCTGCTGCTGCTGGGGGACAAATGATCGTAACTTATCCATACCAAGAAAACATTTAGACATATTCTAGAAGCCCTCTGAAATCTTGATTATTTAGATTAGGGCAAATGGGTTTGCAGAGACAAATGAAGAGACAGTCTTCCTTTTCTTCCAAAGAGACATATTGCCAGGATCTGATTTCTATTCCCCATTGGTAAAAAAATACTGCAGCAAGCCTTGATGATCAATAACTGCTGTTTTCCAAAGCTAACATCCACACACATCCCTCCTTTCCAAAACTACAGCGTACTGGATCAACATCTGCAGTAGTTTCACTTCATCTCCATCCCTTGAAGCAATGGAAAACTGTTGGCTGGCAAAGATGAAGCTCCCATGGGGCTCAGGGGAGCTGCCAGCAGGTGAGAACCTGAACTTTCAAACAAGGCAAAGGCACAGGTCTCATGTGGACACAGCAGAGCTGCAACACAGCAGGGCTCTCTGGATTTCAGGGTACCTATCATATTGCTCACCCACTGTTTCTCAAACAAGTTTTCTTCATTGCCTAATAAAGTTACTTAATATCCAAAAAGAAGCAAAAGGTTCAAGCTTAGATGTTGAGAAAAAAATCAGTATAAAAAGAAGCAGCCTAAAGGATGATTTTTTTCTTGCTGTGCTTGGGAAAGATTAGGCTGTATGTTACAGATGGAATGCCAAAATGAACAAAGTTATCTCAGTTCTTTCAAGAAATTGCTATCTGCCACAAGGCCGTATGAAAGGAAAGTTTACTGCACTTTAATTACCAACATCTGGAAAAACGAATTGCAACATTAGAAGAAAATTCTTTGTAAAGGGTATCTCCAATCAAAATTCAGCCATTTTAATAACAAGTTTCATAAGGAAAGAATTGAAAAACAGCTGGGGCATGAGGAACACCTGCAACTCCTCTGAGGATTCAAAAGACATCAGCTTTCAGAGGTGAACAGCAGCACAACTCACTACATAACACAACTACACAGACTCTGCACCCACCTCCCTCTGCGTTTTATCATTCTCTTTCTCCAGGGAAAGAAAGATGAATTTGTAAGACTTGAAACTGAAACCATGAACCAGGGGGAAAAAAAAAGGATTATCATGCCTACAAAGCAATCAATGCTTGCAGAGTGCTGCCCACCACTGGGGACAACAGCCAGCCCACCAGACACAAGCACAGCCCTGCCCTGCTGAAGGGACCAGAGCCATGGGCTCTCTCACATCTCTCTGCACCCCTGTACTTTACAGAACACCAGCAGCAGACATGTCTGCTTCCCAGCTCTATTGCTTCAGCGAGCTCCTCTTTAAAGAGAGGCAGCCTCTGCAGCAAGGCCCAAGTGTGCTCCCCAGTTCTGCACAGTCACTTGCCAGCAGTTGCAGTTTGTTCAGAACAAATGGATTTTCCAGCTGTGGGTAATACCTCAGGAAACAGAATTCTAGTGTAGCAGTAACACATGCACCAAATCAAGACTGCAGCACCCCCGCACCATGGAAATGGTCAGTCCCTCGAAGGGCACGACTCAGGAGGATGCAACACATTATTTCAGGATTGGGAAGCCCAGGTCAGAAAGAACTTGCATGCTCTCTAGTGTTTTCCTTCTTGGTTTATAGAGCACCATTTACACTGTTATACAAATAACAACGCTCTGCTTGGAGATGACCTGGAGCTGGAACAAACCACCAGCACAGCCCTGCTCACCCTGACCGCTCAGAGCAGTACAGCCCGTGCGCAGCCGCTGCACAAAACCAGGCAGCACACTCAGCTCCCAGGAGACACTTGATCTGGAATTTGACTATTAATATTTTTCAGCCTAGCTGTATCACAAATCTCCTCAGAACATTCAGCTTTCAATGAGCTTTCCAGCAAAGGCGCCACCAAAGGCAGCCTGTGACTCACCAGCCCACTCTAGAGAGCTCCAGAGCAGACGCCAGCTGAGAGCATCCCCATGGTCAGCCAGAGAGAAGGACGCAGCCAGCTGCACCAGTGTCTGTCTCCCTTCTGCCCACTCCTTACTGCTACAGATTCCCTCCTCAATCCTCAAGTGAAACTTCACAATTGGTATCTGTGCTGCAAAACTCTTTAAGTTTCAGCCTGCAATGTTTTGTTTAGGCTGCATTTCTAGTTCTTCTGGACACAGGCCTTGTCTGATTTGTCTGCAGGGAAGTACAAGAAAAAGTGGGAGGAAATAAACTGGAAACAGTCCAGAATTGAAGTTTACCTTTCCCCTCCCACCACTCTCAAATCTAACCCCAAAAAGCTTTCAGCTGAAACAGGACTAAAGCTCTCAAAGCTTCAAACAAAGGAATCACTGTTCAAGCCAAGACTACACGAGCTTGGTGCATTCTCCTTTTTGTAGAAAAGTGCTTTAGAAGGTAAGTTTGATTTGTTTGTACTTTTATTTCTTGAGCCAGTGCTGCTCCTTGCCCCTTGTTCCCTCTTTTTAGAAACTGGAAGAGAATGTTTCCTTCAGTCTATCAGTAATTTCATGACAACTGATTAAAATAGCAACAACAGTTACAGCACATCTGTCCTTGAGATTAACCACACATAATCATCTCGAGTTCCATCAGGAATTGGAAAGTTTAGTTAGAATTGCTACAAAAGATGTGGAAGAAAACTTACAGATGCCTATTTATTTGAAATGGAAGCAAACGACAGATTCCAAACTGTAACACTGTTCTAGAGGGGCCTGGGGCAGGAAAGGCTGACGGGTAGGAAGAGCTGCAGGTCAGTACAGCTCCTGTTGGGCTGCTCCCTTCACTGGAGGATGCACAGGGTTCAGCCCCTGCCTCAGGACATGCCAGCAGACGTTGCTTTCAGGATTTTGTCATTCTGCACTTTACCTTCAGTGCTTAGAGCTCTCACAGGCTGTAACTGCACAGCAGGAGAGACACATTCCACCTCCAGGAAATGTGCACAAGGCCCTAAGACACCCAGGAGTGACTTCTGCTGCTTTCACCCAGCAAGACAACCAGCCAAGAGCTCTCCCAAACCAGCTGCAGCGGGAAACCCCCTCTCCCAGCTGATCTGGTCTACTTACAACAAACAGGCACAAAGACACAGGTTCCTGAGAACACCTGCTACAGCTGGAGCTGGAGAGAGAACAAGACTGGAGAGGTGGAGATCCTGCTGTTCACGTGCATGACATGAACTGTGCTGATAAGCCACAAACTTGATAAGCCACAAACTTGATAAGCCTCAGCACAGATTAATGCGTCATTTTACCACCAGAGAAACGTAATCCACACAGACTTCATGAAGACCACTTGCCTACCCTGCTTTTTGTGCTTTTCCTTCACAGAAAAGTGCCCCAGGGCTTAGTTTTCCATGTGGCTTGTCCTGGACATCTCAGATACTGTGTGCCCAGGTGCTTCCAAGGGGACAAGAGTCAGTAACTGAGACCATTTCCCTCTTGTGGGAAGGGGTGGAGCTGAGAACAGGCAGAAGCATTAAGTTAATCAGAGTAAATTAGCCTGGCAGGGAAAAGAGACACACCAGCTCAAACTTCAGTCTGGAGGGGGAAAAAAAACAGTTCGGAAATGGAAACTCTGAAATCTCCAAATATCCAAAGCTGAGTCAAAGTCAAGTGGAGAAAAAATAAACTCATCCTGTAGTTTATAGTTCAGGATGCCTGATTCCTCCCTTCATTTTCTAAGAAAAGCTTCCGTGTTCCTAGTGTGAAAAACCAAGATATTTTAAACAATAGTGAAAAAAGTCCCCAAATGTCCATTTTGCTTTGTGCCTCTATTTGCAGAACTACTGCAAAGTCATATCCTGAGGACTTGCAGCAGTCCCTTAGACTCGCAACCTCTCTGAGTCCATACCCAGCCTCAGCTTGCCATGGATACATTTTGACTTGATTTTGGTCATGCTGTCTCAAGAAAACAGTGCTTACTTCCTCCCAGGGAAACATCACGTCCTACACTTGCTTGAAGCAGGCCAGCATCATTCACCTAGAAGAGGAAGGGCCCTCTCCCAGCACCCGTGAAGGCAACAACTCTGTTGGAAGCTGCTCACAGTCAGTACATTGTAGTTCTGCTCATCTGCATGGTCCCCTTGGTGTCCAGCACAGGGTGACCTCACCCTGCAGCCTCTGTGCAATGCACAGCAAAAAAAGAGCAGTCAAACACATCCAAAACAAGGAACATTAGTTCCAGTGCCATTTTCTGTTTCCGCTTCGGCAGTGGTGCTGATCAGCTAACTACACACAGATACCCCCAGCTTCACAGCTGGTATAGAATGTCCACAAAATACACATTAGGCTCACACTTGGCATTCCCTGTGCCACCCGGTCTGCTCTTGGCAAAGCTAAGACTTCCCTACTGATGCAGACTGCCTGCAACGCTCCCCAGCATGTGCTTGGGGGTAGTTAGACTTTCTGTCCTCAACTGGAATTATTAAATTCACTGTCACGGTGCATGTGACAAAGGGATTTTACAGTCCCAGATCCCTTCCCTTCGAACCTCTGTTTCTGAAAGGTGGCACATCATCACAGCTTCAAAGACACCTCAAAAATCAGGGCACTTCCAGCCTCCAAACATTCCCCTGCATAATCCTTTGGAGATGCAGAAAAGTATTCAAACACTTTAGCCTTGGAAAGCCAAGACTAACGTCCAGCTGTTCAAAGGATTATGCTGCGTATGTGTGAATGGCAGCCATGGGTTTTATGTCCCCACGAGCAGGGTGACAAAGAGGACAGGCCACAGTCAATGCAGCTGGCTGACCACAGTGACATCACAGGCATTCTCAACAAGAACCTGGAAAAAGGTCAAGAAAGTGCTCAAAACTGCATCAGAAGAAAAAGACACAGAAATAAATGCTTGTTGGAAGGCGAGTGAAGCAAGAGAATGAGAGTGCCAAGGAGAATGAAAGGCTCCCTTCATTTCAAGAAATAGTCCCTTAGGGATAAGCAAATAAAGGGCACAGGGTGGGATGAGAAGCACATCCCCACTGACAGATCTTCATCACACACATCAGGGCAGTGAATACAAACAAGCCAGAGCTGCTTTGGATAACCCTGACACTTCCAGTTCACTATCATCAACCGCAACATGAGCAACACCCCACCTGCCTGCCTGCAAAATTCGAGTTCTGCACAGCTTCCTCCAAGAGGACAACAGCCTCAACTCTCCTTGGTTCAGCAGCACCACGCAGTGCAGATGTGTCACCCCACACCTTGGTGACACCATTTCTGTGGGCACTAAGTGCAAGCAATTGCACACTCCAGAAGCCTCCAAGGCCACTGCACGGCTTTTCGGTTTGTAATCTTGGTGCCCCCACCAGATCTAGAACATGTAACAACAGTGTTTGAGACTGCAACAAAAACACCTCCCATGTCACAATCACCTTCCTGTACACAAGCCCTAGGCTTGTCCCTTGGATCAATCCTGCAAACCAGCAGTTCGGGCATCTGTCACAGACAGCTGGCTCAAGAAACCTGAGTTTAAATGAGACAGAGAGACTTAAAGATTGCCAGTTTATGAAAAGTCAATCACAAACTCTAAGCTTATACCACGGAGGAAAGCAGCTGCTGCTCCAACACAGGACTGCGGCAACCTCTTCAGCTGGTTTGTGACACCGAGCTCATTCTCTTGGGAAATCTCTGCACCAAGCTCTACAAGGCAGCGTGAACGTGCACACAAC
>VXAC01007789.1:54695-73530 GCA_013399225.1 Rhipidura dahli
CGGCCAATAGCGGCCCCGCAGCCAAGACCCGCCCCCGCCGCTTCGGACCGCGCCCATCTCGCCCTGCCCCGCCCCCGGCCCCACCCCCATCGCTGGGAGGCCTCGGCACGGCGCCCGGCCCGGAGCCGGTCCCGCACCGGGCACCGGACACCGGGCACCGGACACCGGACACCGGGCACCGGGCACCGGGACACCGAGCACCGGGACACCGAGCACCGGGACACGGAACATCAGGCACCGGGACATGGGACACCGGGACACTGGGCACCGGGATACCGGCCACCGGGACACGCTTTCCCGCCCAAAGCGGCACCCTGGGACGGTGGCACAGCTCGGGGGCAGCAGGTACCCCGTCCTGCCATTGCCCGGGGTGCTGGCAGGGGCACGCACCCCCGGCCCATCCTGCGCTCGGGCTAGGGAGCTGGCCCCACCTTTTTCTACAGTTGTGTCTGGAACAGAACTTGACACACACGGTGTGATCTGGCAATCTTTATATCCACAATACATCATAACCATGCACAAAAATCGAGTGATGTGCTTATTTACAAAGTGAATTGCACTTAACACAGGAACCAGGAATAAAAGTAAATGAAATGAACCTCTCTTCTGGGTTGCAATAAAAGCCCAGTACTATTTATAGCCTACAAAGCCTGATAGTCAACACTACCATGCATTATCTGACCAGTGTAAAACAGGAATTGCTGTTATTTATTGAAACAGTGCAACCATGGAAACATTCCATAAATCACCATCCCAAATACATGTAAAGAGTCTGCAAGTCAAGACAATCTACCCTTCAGCCCCCACTTCCTGTGTTTTACTTGAAGGACAGTTAGTCTTCACCTCCAATTGTCTGATTTTCCTTAGCTGAAAATCGGGCCCCTACCTTTCATACTGTTTGTTCTAGTTTTTCATGGAGGAAAACATCTTCCCTAAGTGACTGAACCGCTTCATTGGGATCTTCTTTTCTTCTACAGAGTCCAGAACCTCTAAGCAAGTTCCTCCTTCATGCTTGGAAGGGAAATGATAACCAAGCCTCGGTAAGACTCAGCCAGAGACAGATCTCATCCACACCTTCTGGAGCAGTACAGCATGCAGGGATCAAAACACCAGGGAACAAAAAATATCTCCTGTACATTTTTCCAACAGCTTTTGTTAAGTGACTGCTTCAAATAAAGGCACAGCCCAACCCTTACCACACCCAGCCAAGAGCTCTGTGCTCACACAAGAGCCCTTGGTCACTGGGGGTCACAGAACACCACCCAAATAGGGGCATCTCTGGGATCCATCATCTTTCTACTGCCTCTAAACCTGCCACAGGGGCAAGAAGGCACCAAACTGCCTGTCTTCTACCAAATCGTGATGGCCTCCACAGCACACACTGAAATCTTTTTAACAAAGTAGCAAGCAGTCACCCATCAACTGGATTTTTACATTTATACAAGTATGGAGCTTTAAAACTTTCCTACGAACCAAACTTCCTTGTTTCTGTGCAGGCTCCAATGAAGATCCCAGACTAACTCACCTGTCTGTAAGCACTAACTCTGCAGGAAGAGAGTGGGTTGATCTGGTCTATCCCAGGAATTTGTTTTACCTATTAGCTGTTGGTGTGCTCAGGACCAAGTCACTTTTATGTATGAATTTTGGCCTTCACCTTCGCCATCAGTAAGAGGAGAGGCAGCACAACAGACTCCTGCCTAATTCTGCACAAAAGGACCTGTTCTAGACATCAGCAGGAGCCTCTGACTGATGGTTGTGTTACTGACACAACCAGTGAGGTGGCAGCACTCAGGGCTTTGTAGTGTTTTCAATAGCTAAAGGGAAGTCAACATCCAAGTAAAGCAAGCAGAGCACACATTCCTTCTTTCACAGCCAGCTTTCCTGTTATCAGGAGTTTTGCAAAAGCCAAATTCAGCCCTCACATCCTGTGGGACAGATGGAAGAGAGCTGGAACCTTTTTTTTTTTTCCTGACAGTAATACTGAGAAACACACAGCCAGTAAAGCTGTGGATGAAGCGGTTCAGTTGAGTTTACATGTAGTCTGTAATTTCCACATCAGGAAAGCCTGCTTAAGGAGTCTGGGTTACTGGAGAGCTCTGAATGTCAGACAGCTCTTCAGCATTTCCAGCTTCCTAAGGATTCCTCCACGTCTTCCCTCAGCAATTCCAGCACAATAGTGGGCTGGGTTGTGGATGCAGTTTCTAAGGAGTACACAATGCTTCATCAGGACACCAGGAACCCCAGACCAGAAGCCTTTTCCCCAGTCTGTGCACAGGAAGATGGCTTAATCTGGCAGGACTGGTTGCTGTCCTTTTTCTTTTCTCATGAACAGCCCTGTGCTTAGCCTGGGCAGGAGCACCTCAGACCCACAGAAGGGCTGTGGCTCTGCCTGGGGAAGAGCCTCATCTCACACCGAGGGACCACAGCAGATAAGCCTCCCCTCAGTTCCCATTGCTCACAGGAGCTACATGGATGCACATGTGCACACACCCAACTCCCATATCCTGGGTGCCCCCAGCAAAGGGCAGGAGGCCTTTCCCTGTCACACAACAGATCTCAAACATCATAGAATGGTCCAAGGTCCACCAGCGCTGAGGGGGCTTTGGACAATGGAGCTGTTCAAGATCCATTAATTTAACAGCAGTGAAGCCCTAGACACTGATCTTTCACTGGGACTCCACAGCAAAATTTAGAGCCTTCACACAAAGTCAAAGACTAAAGAAAATCTGTTAAGAAACAAGCAAGTGACTAAACTGCTTCTTGGCTTCTTACACCAGGCCAGATCGATTCTAGAAACTGCACGTTAAGAACAGAACTTGCAGAGTAAGCATGTTAATACATCACCCTGAACTGGTAAGTCTTCTTAACAGTACAATTCCTCCTCATGCTATCCAACTGATTTCTTTATACAAAATTTGTTCAAAAATTAAGGAGCCCAGCTCCACTAGTGTCCACTTGTTCTCAAATGAAATATTTTCAATATTTCAAAATTTTCCATTCTCTCACTGCCAGCTGTCTAAACACTGACTGCATGTTCTTGTCTAAACACTGACTGCACGTTATGTTCTGGTCTTGGACCACCAGAAAGAAGACATCCCAGTTCCCACCTTCTCTCCAGAAAATGCTAGTGAAGTAAATACCAAGTGTTGAAAGTGCTTCCTGAACTGGAACACCCTTAGGACAGAGCCCTGTGATGCCTAAAGAGGATTCAATGGGATCAGCCTGCAAGCATGCACCCCTTCACCTTCAATGTATCCTCTAAACAATGCTGAAGAGTGGAAGTGCCAGGCACCACATGCGTCCTGTGCTGTGAGCTGGAGCCCTCTCAGTGCATACAGTACAAAATTAAAGGCATTGGTCTGGAAATCTTATAAAAGAAAAGCCATCAGAGTTAACTGCCCTTAATTTTATTACGTAACCAGACAGAACAGTTGAGACTGGAATGTCAGATTTCCCCTTCAAGCACAATTCACAGTTTCATATTTGCTTTGTATCAGTAAAGAAAAATCAACTCACTAATATGCAGCTAGGATTCATCCAGTGAGGTACAGGCTCAGAATACAGAGCAAAAACTCACTGCAAATGGCTCACAAGCCTTCACGGAGCAGCAGATGGTCTCCAGCTCTTCCTTTAGACCGTTTCACCCAGTATTGGCCATCAGAACATTCAGTGGATACCCGAGGGGATACAAGTGTGCAAGAGCTAGTGAGTGATGAAAAGCCATCAGAAATTTGCACAAGCAAGCAAGAGACTGACTACACAAAGTTGTGGTAACATTCTTCCCATTCAGCACAACAAAGAATTAGAGTAGTTAGCCCTGCTGATGACAAATCTGTTACAGCAGTGAAGTACAGTCATTTAAGAATTACAGTCTGCAGTTCAGTAAAACGGTAAGAGGAAAACAACGTTAGTAGTTATTATGTGAAATCCTAATATTATGCATTTTAGTAGAGGTCAAGTGAAAGATCATGAAGAGAAAGTTCCAGATGCTATGGATCTGCAAGAAGTTTTACAAAATGTATAAAGTATTGTGTTTCTCTACAACAACCAAAACCCTTACAAATGCAGGTATATATGTGACATGAAAATATTGCTTCACTCACTCAGACAGGGGCAGGAGAGATTTAGAGAAAAAAGCAGCATGCAAAAAAAACCCAACTCTGGAACAGCAGAGCAGATCCTGCTTTCAGACACTGACCTACAGTACAAAAGAAGCCTGCTTGTACAGGTTGCTAAAGGTTTCTGAAATCAATACGCTGGCACTTACTGTACACTAATGTTAACTGATTAACATAAGCTATGAATAAATATTAAGCCACTTCATAAAGCCTGCACAGGCATTCATGGTGGCAGAAAAAGCAATGCAGACATATTTCATTGTTCCCAAATAAAACAAGAATAGAGAAAGATTTCCCAAGCAGGAAACAGTAAACTACACAGCCAGACTAACTGTATTAGGGGTAATTACAGAATAAGTAATGTTATTTTCAACAGCTTTCTTCTGTGTGTGCAGCCACTAAAATCCTCACTGTGAGACTTCATCAGGACAGAAAACAGAGCATTTGGCAGGATAGCTAGTTTAATTTCTCCCCCATGTTTACAGAAACACAAGAAAAAGAGATATCTGACTTTGGGAGGAAAAAACCTTGTCACGCAAATGTAGTTATCTCTTCAACTGGTAGAGTCAAGTCCCACTGTTCCCCTCCCAGAAAACAACAACAAAATCAAACTAAAAAAAACCCTAACAAAACCAAAAGAAATCCATTTAGAAAAGTGTTTCATAGGATAATATCCAGCAGCAGATGTTCCAACACAAACATGTCTATCAGATCAGTGACTACATTTCAAGCCCAGAAGTCACCACATGGAAGGGGTTTCAGAGGCAGGGGGATGTTAGCCCTACAATTAAAGCTCTAATATGAGAGGGGAGATTTGGGAATGGAGTAAAGGAGGGAGGAGGGAGTCACTGAATCACAGGAGACAGGAAGTGCACACAAGTTTCTAAATGAAGCACAGACGAAGTGGAGGGCACAAGAGTCATCTAGAGAAGGTCACAGGTTCTGACAGCACTGGAGTTTGTTGGATTTCTGTCCATCGGTGGTTGGTGGGACGCTGATGTCAACAACGTTGTTGCCAGGAGACTCATCGTGCGCAGACCGGTCGGCAATTTGCTTCTGCGACACGATGCGGTAGATTTCTGCAAGGAGAGCACACGGGTCAGAGCCCTGGCACAGTCCCTGGGGCACAGTGCCCAGCAAACCGTCCAAGAACATGCCAGAACCCAAGAATGAAAAGATTTAACTTGAGGGCTCTGAAAGGGAATCTAGGCTAAGCAGATGTGGCACGTAACATCTGGCTGGTGTTCCAGTTCCGGCATGAATATGCCAGCTCTGTCTAGAAAAGTTATTAAGACAAGAGTCCTCACTGTCTTCCGCAACAGCACTTCCTATCCCGTTCTTTTTCAATGACTCCATGAAAATGGGAATTATTAAAAGGGTTTTTAAATGGGAAAGGAGCAGGAATGCTCATTTCTAAAGCAGGGAATCATCTTTGTGATTAAAAAAATAGTGGGCAGCATACTTTAGAAACACCAATCACCAGGATGCTGGGAAACTCCTTCACAGCAGCAAGTTATCTGATCCCCACCTCCGCTCCTGGCAGCCTCTACTGCCAAGTAACAGCAATGCTCCTCTCTGCAACACATCAGTTTTCCTACATATGACAGTAAAAAGTCACATGGGTCCATAAAGCCCCATGCTTCTCCAAATAAATTGATTTGACTCAAACTAACTTATGCTTGAGAGCACACAGATCCACAAAGCTGTAACCACTGAAGAGAGACTGTGTTCAGAAACAAACTGTTTCAACTGCATAGTTAGCAAAAGTATCGTAAGTGGAAAGGTTTTTAAGTTACTTATTTCACTGACTATAAGCCCTTGTTCCAACTTCCCTCCATTGTGAAACAGGAAAAGGGCAAGTACTTCCCTGGAAGTCTGTGGTAAATATTATGGCCACATTCCTACAGCCACAACCCCAAACCAGCAACACCCAAAGCCTTTAGTAAGAATTAAAAATCACAGGGAACTGTGCAAGGTTCATTTATGGGGGGTTTTTGTTAGGCTGGTAGGCTTCCTTTTTTTTTTTTTTTNCTCGTATGTTCTCTTTTTTTTTTTTTTTTTTTTTTTTTTTTTTTTTTAAGAATCTGCACATATTTATGTTGTCTAAAATGGAAACCTTTAACTCAAGGCCAATCTTGTTGCCACTGGCTACCTACACATGTTTGCTGAAAGGGATGAGGAGGGTTGTTCAGAGGCTGTCACATCCTCTTTCTTTCCTGCTCAGTACTGTATTTGAATTTGAGCTGTTCAGTCATTGCCAAGCCCCCTTTGCTTTGGGGCAGAATCGTTTTGGGGTGTTTTGTGGAGTTTTTTCCTTCCAGTCTTTAGTGATCCCTCAAACGAGTGGCCAGGAAGGAAACTCCTGTCCTGCTGTTCCCACTCTCTTCCCTCCACCATATCCCCCATGGTGGTTCCCAACTCACTACTCTACACAGCACATCTTCCTAGGTTCCTTCTCCTTTCTTAGAAGGATGACTCTCCCCCAGGAGTAATCACTTTAGGAATAGCCTTTTCAGGACTAATCAGTCTTATTATCCATATGCCTATGCTATCTGAACTGGACAATCTCAACACTTTTGGAAGCCCAGGATGCTGCTGAGAGAGAGGGGTTTGAATTCAATTTGCTCAGGCCTGACCTCAGCTTGAGTTGTTAACACACTGTGGCTCTCCTAGAGTGGCCTCAGGCCAGCATCTCTAACCAGGGTCAGTCTCAGGGACCTGAGAGGAACACTGCAAGGGAAGACAGGATGGATGGTGACTGTGGAACTACACTCAGAGCACTAAAACCACAAATACAGTCTCAAAGTGCCAGGGAAGTTTCAGATCCACTCAAGTGTCCCAGATCAGCTGTGAATCTGCCACAGGGTGTGAGACCTGCCCAGCTCCAGCTCTGGGTAGTCTGCTCTGTCTCACACTCCAGTTGCTTCACCAGTAGCTCTAATAACAGAAATCTGCTGAGAAGCAAATACACCCCATTCCTCATCTGTCAGGCTTTTTAGCTATAGAGGCAGCTTGACTACCCTTTTCCTTCTGCCTGCTTCTTCTTGGCCACCTTGGAGTCAGAGTTGGGGTTGCTCAGTCTGGAGAAGAAAAGGCTCCTGACATACCTTACTGCAGACTTCCAACATCTACAGTCCCCCAAGAGAACTGGAGAGGGACTTTGGACAAGGGCCTAGAGGGTCAGGACAAGGGGGAATGGCTTCCTACTGCCAGAGGGCAGGGGTAGATGGGATATTTGGAAGAAATTGTTCCCTGGGAGGGGGGGGAGGCCCTGGCACAGGGTGCCCAGAGCAGCTGTGGCTGCCCCTGGATCCCTGGCAGTGCCCAAGGCCATGTTGGATGGGGCTTGGAGCAGCCTGGGATGGTGCCAGGTGTCCCTGCCCATGGCAGGGGGTGTATAGAGATGATCTTTAAGGTCTCTTCCAACCCAAATGGTTCTGGGATTCTGTGATCTTCCTCTAATTAACATTTCTGTTACCAGCAGAGTTAGCCAGCACCAGACTTATTGATCCCAAGGCTTTGTAGTGCTTCCCTGCACACCACTGCAAAAGGAACCAAAAAGAGCCTGCCTTGACAACTAATCCTATTAACACTCAGTTTCTTTCCCAGTAAGATCACACTGATACATAATCAAGAAACAGTAATACAAAGCCAGCTCTTTGGTCAGCATCCCATAAGCAACATAGATCAGACACTGCCCAATAATCAAGTAGGACCAGAACAAAGGCTCTTTCTCATTTAACTGAAATCAGTATCTGGTCACAAGAAAGCTCAGCAAATGCTCATCTATTTTGACATGTTGTGGGACATGCAGATCAGGCACAACTTCACAAAACAGTGTACAGGGATGAGACCACAGAGACAGTTAACTGGCCTCAAATTCAGCTGTAGTAAGGAATTGGATCTCAGCAACTCTTCATGTTCACAGTATAGACCATAAAGAGCTTTTCAAGAGACAGAACAAATGGAACTGATGAATTGTCCCCTCTACAGGGCAAGATTCAGATCTCTTGGGATAGCCAGAAGTAGAGCAGAAATCCAGTACCTGACTGATTACCCTCCTCCTATTTAGATAGGATTTTTAAGGGTTCTTTGCCAATTACCAATTACTTCATTTTAGGAATGAGACAATGTTTTGAAACATCAACTTCATAGCATCACAGAATAGCTGAGGTTGGAAGGGACCTTTGGAGATCATCCAGTTCAACTCCCTGCCAAGGCAGGGTCACCTGGAGCAGGTGATACAGGAACATGTCCACGTGGGTTTGGAATGTGTCCAGAGAGGGAAACTCCACATCCTCCCTGGGCAGATGTTCCAGGGCTCTGCTACACTCAATGTAAAGAATTTCTTCTTCATGTTCAAGTGAACCTTGTTGTATTTTAGTTTATGGCCATTGCTCCTCATCCTGTTGCTGGGCACCATCCTGACACCCCTTGGAGATACTTGTATGGACTGGTGAGATCCCCTCTGTCTTCTCTGGACAAGCCCAGCTCCCACAGTCTCTCCTCCTCATCACAAAGATGCTCCTGTGCCCCAGTCATCTTTGTGGCCTCTGCTGGACCCTCTCCAGTAGAGCTTTGTCTCTCTTGTCCTGAAGAGCCCAGAAGTGGATACAGCACCCCAGCTGTGCCTCACCAGGGCCAAGGGGCAGGATCACTCCCTAACCTGCTCCCTGCCACACTCTTCTTGATGTCCCCAGGATCCCATTGTCCATCCTGGCCCCCAGGGCATCACACTGCCAGCTCACTGTCAACTTGGCATCCACCAGGATGCCCAGGTCCTTCCCTGCAGAAGATGCTGTTGGTGAACAGTCACCTACAACCGCTGCGATCAGCTGAGAACAAGAGTTCAGTGGTCTGAAAATTGTACCAGTCTGCTTTGGTGTGAGAGAAGATACTGGAACATTTAACTTCCCAGCATGGCTGGGGCTTCGCTGCCAGTATTTTGTGCAGGCACAGAAGTACAAGTCCTAGTTCCTTTACATCAGTGCTATTGCAATAGCTTGAATGTGCTCCATCAGGAGATAGGAACTTCCAGGAGACAGAAACCCTTTTCTGGGACAGAAAGGGGTGTGTGGGGTGGGAGGCAGAACACAAAGGTGAGATTTATAAAGCTTGCAAACTAACCATCATTCCCAACACTCATTTCCAAAACCTTCCAGATAACTGCAAAATATGCCCATGAAGAAGATCCACCACCTCAGCAGCTCCTCTGAATCCATAAAAAACATACCTGTAAGGATGTTCTTGAAGGCTTCTTCTACATTTGTTGAATCCAGAGCAGATGTTTCAATAAAAGATAGGTTATTTTTTTCTGTAATAAATAAGAAGTGGTTCAGTTAAAAACTTTAATAACACTGTATTTCACATTTACTGTGATGTTTTTATCTTTTATTTTAGGCCAAACCAGCCAGGGCACAGTCATTTTTTTCTTTTCCATGTTACACAAGGAACACATTGGTGCTGCAGTTCAGCAACATCTCCTTTGCCCAAAGTGCAAGAACATTTTCCCCACTGCAGCCCTTGCTCAGTCAAACAACACAAAATACCATTCTCTTCTGGCTACAGATCACACCCAGAAGTACCTTAAGCAAGAGCCCCAGCAAAAGCATGTCAGCTGCTACAGAGACAATTCTCCTCTGCAACCCCAAAAAGATCAACAGACCTATACTTTCCTAATCAGACCCCACTTCCAAATAACAATGACCCCCTGGAACACAGTCTATTTTCATCTTTCCTCTTACAATAGGAAATAATTTTTTTTTTAATTAAAAAAGAAAGTAGTGAACACTTAAATATCATACCTAGAATGGTTCTGTATCACCTGTCCAGGAACAGGCAAATTTCAGTCATGGAGTTTAAACACCAACAATTAGACCATTGCTAGAAATTTAAAACAGCCTTAGGAAGAAGTCAGGGTCAAAAAGTAAGAAGAAGCTAAATCAAGTGACCAAAGTAATAGACTATCTGGGGCACCCACCAACTTGTTTTGCTTCTCTTAGATAAATGTCACTTCTTATTCATATGAAAATTTAAAGTGGCTTTATTACCCTCAGGGTACTTGCTTACCAGCAAACTTCAGAAAGCGTATTTAAGCAAGCCTTGGTAATATTTCTAGAGGTACTTTAAAGGTTGTACATTTACATTCCACCTCCAAGCGTGACAGCCACACAAAAGCTGAATGTCCCCAGGACTTTCAGGGCAAAAGAGTATCTGACCAGTGCTTTGCCAGGTAAGGAAGAGAGAAGGAATGCAGTAGCAGCATCTTACATAACCCACCTGACTTCTCCCAACAAATGATAATTTTGAAGTCTGATGATCGCTGCATTTAAATGAGACTAGATGACACTACTGTATGCATCAGTGCTCTAGAGCAGCAAAGACCCCATCGAAGAGAAGACTCAGTATTCCTTTGTAGCTGTCCACATCAATATCTACTCAACAGAATCGGGTCTCCAGGAAGGAAGGATGGACATTTTGTGTTGTGATACTTCATATTTTTATTGTGATATTTTCTGTCCTAAGTGTTGCTTACTGTTTCTAGCCTTGTTAGAGGAAGTGTTTAATCTTCAGCTATCAGACAGCTCAAGGACAGTGTTTCAAAAACACGTACTACCGCCAGATTTAAAAAACCACAGAAAAGCACAAACTAAAAATGACAAAAAAATTCTCCAAAAAAACCCAAACTAACCAGACATGCTAGTTAATAAGCCAAGATATTTTAATTAAAAATCCTCAACAAAACATCTTAAATGTCTTTTTTAGGGTCCAAACTAAAACTTGAGGTGAGAGTTCAGCCCTGGACCAAACTGATCACAGCAGGTACCCTCCCCCAGGCCCCTGAAGCCCCAGCCCAGCCAGGCCAAGTACAAACCTGCGAAGGCCCTGGCCTCGTCGGTGGGCACGGCCCGGAGGTGGCGCAGGTCACTCTTGTTACCCACCAGCATGATCACAATGTTGTTGTCGGCGTGGTCTCGCAGCTCCTTCAGCCAGCGCTCCACGTTCTCATAGGTGAGGTGTTTGGCAATGTCATAGACGAGCAGAGCCCCAACAGCACCACGGTAATATCTGAAACCATGAGGCACAGCCCATGAGCCTTCAGTGAGAGCTCTGTCCCAGCCACACCAACAAACAGGCCATCTAGCTCTTCTATAATGCTTTCCACGTCAGAAAAAGTTGGGCTGATGCAAATACTGTTGTTGGAGGGGTTTTGAAGCCTAAAACCAAGTTCCAAATGCAGGGTTTTTTTCAAATGGCATTTCTAAAAAATACAGCACGTGTACCAAAATGCTGGAGAGCCTGCAGAAACCAGGACTAAGAATGTCCTGTCCGCTCCAACCGTGTGCAGGAAAGCTCACCGTTCCAGAATTAGTACAGCTGGGAAGTTTTTGTGAAGTTACTACCTAATTTTCTACTAGGAAATTAGCCCCAAATAAAATGTCAGTATTTGTCCCTGATCCTTCAAATATCTCCTGTCCCTCCTACAAATTAAAGAGGGGACTCTGGGCTATATTGTCACTATCCACAAATCTCTAATCCAGGAGCAGAGTTTGCCCCCTCAGGGCAGGTTTGGGCCCATTTCAACACAAGCCAAGGGTTCAGCTCAGCACAAGTCAATCTGTATCAGCAATCCTATAACATCCCTATCTCTCTTGCACACAATCCTACCATTTCTCCTCACTTCTGCCAGCACCTGTCTGACATGTTGTTGAACTGAGTCAGGGCACCAAGTCAGCAGAAAACATTCCCTCTTCCCTGATGTTTGGCATTCCGCTGGCCGAGCAGGCTGAACTGGCTGAGTGATGTGTTGAGCAGGACTTAGCGCCAGCACAAAGGAGAGGCAGGATCACAGGACTGCCGCTGCACTAGTTCCCAGCAGTAAAAACTGTTGTTGTTGACCCAGACTGGACTAGCAGTTTTTACAGCAAGAACAAGGGTCACAAAAAATGTTATGAAAATCACACTAACAGTTCCAGAAAAGATGCAATTTGAAATTGTCACTTACATCTGCTTCTGCATCCCTTTCCCTACAGACTGCCCCCTTTGGACTCCAGGCTCTGTTGGTGCTGACAGAGCTTGTAGCAGGAGAAATTTTCAGCTCTCTAGTGTTCTGTGAGAATCCTGTCTTTCCCATACATGCTAACCTAAACTATATTACTGTTTTGTAAACTTCTTTCACCTGCAGGTTGCTTTTGTCAGTGATGATTTTGGTTAGAAAAACAACTGTCTGCTCTGTGCCTGGGTCTTTGACCAGCCAGCCCCTCGGGGGGTGGCTGGCCCAAAGAACCAATTACTTTGTGACACTTAATACACTTTGAGAACTACCTTATAAAAACCCTGAAAAAATAGTAAAGTTTGGCTCATATGCCGCTTCCTGCTAACTCGGATTTGTGTGGTTTTTTCTGCGTGTCTGTCTTGCACAGTGACAAGGCTCTTCTGGTTTTCTCCCATCTTGACAAAATTCCCCTTACCTTGTGTTTAATGGCTCAATCTGTGCATGACTCAGAAATATGTTTTCACCTTTATAAACTGATACACATCTGTAACAAAAAATCAACTCACTGATCAGCAACTGCTCTGGAGAATCAGGCCTGACCAAAGAGTTTGCTTTTTGTCCTCTGCCAGATACTACTGCCTGCATAGAAGCAGGTACAACTCAAACCACTCTGTGGATCAACAAGGTGCCATAGGTGAAAAAGCTTCTCACCTCCAGGGAATGTGCCTAATGCTGCACAGTCAGCACTATCATAGTTGCCTTCCTGCATCCTGCATATTCAATGTTTGTGCTCATGGACCTAATTTTCAGGGCTGTGACTAATTCAAAGTCATTGAAATTTCAAGGGACTTTGTGGCTGCAGATTTTCCTAAAAATACCCTCAATCTCAAGACTGAGAGGGCAATGAAGACCAGAAGTCATGGGTGTTACAGTAAGCCACCATGCCAAGACCACAACTTGATACCAACAGTACCCGGCTTCCATCTGAAATGACGCTCACTCCACGTAATGAACACAGCACATTCAGCACAGACAAAAAACCAAATCACAAAACTCAAACAGAATTCCTCCCAGTTTTGATTTAAGCTGTCATTTGTTTCTATAATAGTAACATGAGAGCCTAAAAATTACTTTCATTATATTAATCAAGGGAACACAAAAGCATTTGCTATCTTATGACTTGAATCCACTCAAAAGTTTGTCATAATTACTTTGTCATGTGTCCCAAATATGTTTCATTCTCTACCCATACATTTATCTGCAGCATCTCTGCTAGAATTCTGCTGAGCAAAGACACAGTACTCACGCTGAGGTAATGGCGCGGTATCGCTCCTGGCCTGCAGTATCCCAGATCTGTGCTTTTATCGTCTTCCCATCCACCTGGATGCTCCTGGTGGCAAATTCCACCCCAATGGTGCTCTTACTCTCCAGATTGAACTCATTGCGCGTGAAACGTGACAGAAGATTACTTTTTCCAACTCCAGAGTCTCCAATCAAAACAACTGAAAGGAAAGACATTATTTTCACAATTAATTCCTTGTACCAGCACTGACCCCACGCAGCAGTGCAGCCTGGCAGGTAACACCCACCAGAAATGCACAGCCAGATAACACAGGAGAGACTTATACAGCACCTCAGACTTTACAATGTATAGCTTGCTTCTCCAACCCCAGAAGAGCCCCAAGCTGTTTTGTGGTGAGTAGCTGCCCAGTCCTCACAGGTGAAAATGAGAAATTGCTACAGTGACTGCCAAAGTCAAACAGTGCTTTGGAGGCAGCAGGCAGAGGTGCCCCTTACACACTCGACCTTTGGCACAGGAAGGCTGCAGGCCACATTTTAAGGAACACTACAGGCAAGAACATGGCAACAGGCTATCTGTCAGCCCAACAAAAGCCTTTGTACAGTATAAGTGTACTCTATTTTTAATAAAAGACAAAAATGTGGTAAGTAAACAATTATTTGCAGTCCCTGTTGGAGTCACATGGGGTGTTTTATTTCAATAATTTAATGAATAAATATGTTTACCACAGAAAGAGGAAAACAGAAGACATTTGATACCACAAAAAAGATACAAAGCAAAGCAGAACTTCATCCAGCAAAACAAGTTGTAGTAGACTGCATGAGAAGCAAGAGATGAGCTAGAAACATCTGCCTCCACACGTGGTGTTGCCATGATAACAGAAAAATGTTAGTGCAGAGAGATCTTCAGCACATAAAGCCCAGCCTGCCTGAAAGGAATTGTGAAAACAAAGGTACATCTTCTGGCAGGAGGTGCCCTCTACTTTTTGGCTTACTGATGAGAGCAAAAAACAACTGAGAGAAACAAAGCTGAAACAGCTGAGCCACTCTCCCTTCCTGTCGAAAACACTGTATCACACACCCTTTGGAATTCAAGTGTCCTGGCTCAAGCAAAAGGAAGAAAGGCAGCCAGCCTCTGTGAGCTTCTTTAACCCTGTGAGTATTTCCTTCTCCAGTTCTAAGTAGAGATTTGCTGGTCTTCCTCATTTATATGGTCTGGTTTTCCTACAGAAAAGCAGACATGGTCAAAAAACATTCCCAATTGCCCCCCAACAACTACAGAAGAATCTTCTCATTGCACACCTCCAGAATGAGCTCACCAGTGTTCTCCCAGGGCCAAGGATCATACTTGTCCTTTAGTGCTACTACAGCTTTTCTCTGCTCAGGCCATTGTTTGAGGATGCAGCTCTGGCAGCACCCTGCTCCAGCTGGCTGCCACCCCACCCTAGAGCACATTCCCAGGCTTGCTGCTGGACCCTGGGTCTCTGCTGTGACAGCTCCAGAGAGCTGCACGGGGGGATTGTTGAAACGCTCCGGACAACCCCCCCCAGCATCTCATCTGCCTGACAGCACAGACAGACAATTGTGCTAGCACAGCTGAACAGGCTAAACATAACAGAGGCAGGAACGGGCAGCCAGCACATCGTGGCAAGGCACCACAACTCCCTACCCGGGAGAGCTTAAACCAGCTCCTCACAGCACTCTGCCTTCCCTGGCAAACTGCCTAAACCATTTTTTAGGGTATGAGAACAGACAGACAAAAAAAGATTTTATTACAAGTTCTTACTCTAGGATTTTGTTAGCCTTATTTTCCAGACAAACAGTTTTTCATCACTTATTCCATGGGACCTTCCAAGAACAGGCCGAGGTCACCCATCTTGCACAGCGATCTGCTAGCTGGAGTAGGCTCTATCCTACAGCAAAGCCCTGACCGTAACCAAAAGTAAGAACATCTACCACACAAGCTAGACCAGACTGGAAAACCCTTGAGGCTTCGAACTATTTCCAAAGGGAGTTATCTTCCCATGACTTTGCAGCTGGAGAAAGCACAGCCTTTCCAGGTTCTAGCCATCTCCCATGCTCTGGCATTTTAAAAGTATCCGTTTTGGGCATAAAACATGCAAACGGCTCTCAGGTCATTACCTCCACTTGTCACTGGAAGAAAATTCCAGGGGTCCTGCGCTCCTTTGGCTGGTTACACACTGGTTTCCTTCACCAGGCTTCCCACATTGCAACAGTGAGCATTTTTCAGAAGTTAAAGGAAGGCAACCAGATCCCAACTCAACAAAGGGCATTCTACCCTAGAGTTTCCAAGTGCTTCATATTAATACTCAATCTTGAGTACTAAATGAGCATTTTCACTTTCAGAAGGAAGATACCAAGACCAGAGGCCCCACACGCAGACAGAAGCCACACGCTTTTATTTTCTATGGGAGTTGAGCAAGAAGGTACCTTCAACATCCTGGACTAAGTGATTAGATCTTGGAAAAGTTTCTAAATTTGGTAACAGGCCACCACACAGCATTGCCTGTTCAAATTCAGAAGTCATGACAGAGTAGAAAAAAGTTCCAAATGACAGCTTAAGAGTCTGAATACTCCCTAAACACATCTCATTAGAATTGATCAAGTCATTCTCCAAATGCCCCTAAGGGCCACACTGGTGATGGAAAGATGCACTGGTTTCATCTTGTAAGTGACATGAACCAATAACCAGCACCAGCCATCTGCACGTGGCTCTAAGCACACAGACAAGCCTTGTGCAGTGCCCTGTTTATATCCTGAATCCTGCTCCTTCAGTCTTTCCTGATTTTCTCTCTCCTCCAGCACCCCCTGCCACTGTGCAGGTTATCCATCACCACACTACCCATCCATCAACTCAGTCACCACCCTCACTCTGATTCCCGTGTCTACAATATCCAGAACTAGAGTACAATCCCACCCCCAGCACCTGCCCTGTATGTCGAGAACCTTGTACAAAAGAAACCAAAGTCAGAATTAAAATTCCAGTGCCATACATCATTGGTAAGAAAGGAAAAACAAATACATCAACTTTATGATAGAACTGTAAATACACTCATTTATTAATCTGGAAAAAAAGAATATATATTTTTAAGTGATTAAGAAGATTAAGACTCCCTCTAGCACAGAACATCTAACCAGAGTTTGTGATAATTCTGAAGTATGTATCTGAGGTATTGGTGACTAAGAGGATATGCATTTGTTTTTAATAACCACAGCCTTTGCTAAGCTGAGACTAATCAGAGCAGTCTAAATTCCCGCAAAGACAAGCCCTTTTACCTACGGCTGCTTTTTCCTGCCTTTTTCATGAGCCAGCACACATCTGCACAACCTCAGATCTAATTTTTAAAATAAACACTGATAACAGCTAATCTTCTCAAGAGCAAAATTAATGTGCAGATCACATTTTAACAGGTACAAGGCTTCCAACATTTTTTAACAACTCTTCAAAGGTCATTAATTCAATTCCAGATCAACGTGTTCAAAACTCAGGCTGAAAAGGCTTTTTCACCATTTCCGCTACAAAACTAACGGGGAACAGGGGCCTGAACTGCTGGCTTCGCTTGGGTCACGTCACTGAATGCAGCAACAAGCTCTTCGCAGCCTCACTACCCCACGCAGCCCTGCACACACAGTTTGGCTCCCTCCTCCAAAGGCTGGCTCAGGCACTTGAGCAACAAGTAGTATTTTGTTCTGATCAATAAAATAAGCAGTTTTGTTGGGATGCACACAAAAGAAAGGGAAATTGGGAACGAAGAAGCACTAGTTCAGCAGAGCAGCTTTGACTATAATCACTCACATCCCCAGAGTGCTCCCAAACCTTTAGTCAGTCATTGCCTGCCACGTGATGTCCTTTGGAAATAGGTGGCAGGCGAAACAGTCAAGCCTTAAATTGAATAAACTTTCCCAGACTGAGATCCTCCTACATCATTATTTCTACCTCTGACTACTACACAGACTGACAGAAGAGAGTTCAAAAGCCGTCTGCGTAGCTAAGAAGGGGCTAAACCACAAGCCAACCAAAGTCCTGGACATTATTACAGCATTTGTCCTTGATGTTTAATTCCACTGCTGGAGGAGGCAGAAATAAAAGGAAGGGGAGTTGGTCCCACAGCAGAGCCCTCATCCCACTTGGTTCCATTTATTTCTTGTCTAGTCCCAAAATACCTCAAAGGAAGGAAAAGATAAATAATCAAACCCACAAAGAAAACTTTCTCTATCTATTTTTTATTAAAAAAAACCAACCCATTCACATAACAACTCCTCCCAAAAGATGCACAGGAAAGGACAATCCTCTCACCTGTTTTTTATTAAGTGCTACAAAGTGTGCCAGCATCACCACAACACAGATCCTGACCAAATGGCTTCAGGTTGAGTGTTACTCCAAATAACAATAAAAACGCATTTCAAAGCAAGTATTTTTAAAAGATGAATGCTGTTCTCCCTACCTAATTGACTACTCAGAGAAAGACAAAAATAAGTACAATTTTTAGGCTTTCAAGTTCCTGGCTATTAAACCGCCTGGGAAACAGACAGTGGAATGACTTCAGAAGGAAACTACTTTAGACTCAGACTGTTTAGCATATTTTTACAGGCTGGTCTTCTGCTTTATAGGCAGAGAAGAAATAAGGGTTTTTTTCCCCATTGTCTTCATGATTCAACCCACTGTAAAACAAATAAAACAAACAGGCAAATATATCTATAAAATACTTCCCACAGAGAAGTAATTGTTCTTTCCTTTGGTCCACAAGTTCGGAATCACTGCTGCCCTTGTGAGTGCCCAGGTACAAAGACCGTGTCCCGACATCAAACACCCGGGAAATCATCACAGCAGCAAGTGACCCCCAGAGCCCTCACAGATAACCGACGGCACCGTCAGCACTGCCCTTCTCAAGAGTGAACTCTCGGGATGAAAATCGGGTTTCAGACACTCTACCAACAGGAGATCCGGTGCAAGACAGGCTGGGCAGCCAAAGATGATGGTGCTACACCCACCTGCACTGCTCCTCGGGCCTCACAGGCAGAGCTGTGGGCTGCTCCGGGAAACCGGTCAGGTTGAGCCTCTGGACAGGCAGGAGCCCGGCCTGCGGAGACGTCCCACGGGACAGAAACCCCGAACACATCCCACGGGAGGACACCCACGGCGACGATTTACCCCGGAGCCAGCGCGGGAGGAGCAGCACTGAGCCCCCACACAACCCTGGACAACCCGACAGGTCACAGGCAGGGGCAGGCGAGGCAAAACGCCCATCAGCACAATCAAATGAACACCATTACGGTCCAAGGCTGCCGGTACCGGCGCTCACCCGGGATCTGCGAAGGAGCCTTCACCGAAGGTTATGGTTTTTCAGCTCCGGCTCGACACCGGGCGATCTCCCGACAACCACCGGCACCGCCGGGAACA
>VXAC01007789.1:73909-94804 GCA_013399225.1 Rhipidura dahli
GGAGGGGGTCACACCGGAGTGGGATCCTCGGGGGGATGGGGACACCCCCGGTTTGAGCGGGATCGCTGGGAGAGGGGTTTCGCTCGTTTGAGAGTGACCTCCGATCGCTGGGGCGTGGTGTCATCTCTGGGTGGGGCGGAGAACCAGCCCGGCCCGCAGGTCAGCGCAGCACCGGAGCCGGGGAGCACGGGGGGGACACCCCCAGCAGCGCCTCAGGACACCCGGCTACCGTCCAGCGCCCCCGCCCCAGCTGCCTCACTTCCCTTCGGGCTGCTCCCCGCCCCGCTCAGCGCTCCCGGCCCCACCTTCCTGTTGAACACCAGCTGAAAAGGCTGTTCTGGCAAAAACATGCCCTCACGGTGACACCATTGTTCAAGGAAAACATTTCCCTCTTTTTTCTTTTTTTTTTTTTCCTGCCACGGCTCTAGGCGGTTTCCTGAGCGGAGCAGTGACCACAGCCGGAGGCCTCGTGGCCACTCGGGCAGTGACTGTGGGACACCCTTCGCCTCGGCTTTGTGGGCTCCAAGTGGGATATCCTTCACCTTCCCGACAGCAGAATTGCAGCAACTCATCCTGGGAACGCTGTCCACGCTGCAGGACCAGTCTCACGGAGCAACTCGTGAGCCCAAGGGTGTCCCTGCTGCCCTGGAGGCCCCCTCCTCGTGACCCCACACGACCTGTGCACAGTGTGTCCCATCACTGGTTTGACACTTTGGTTGTGGTTGGACAAACCCCGGCAGGGAAACTGCCCATTCCCTCCTTCCATCTGTGACATGCGGGGAAGTGGCTCTGCTCATCACACATTTCTCTCTTTCTGGGCTGTGCTCATCACGGCAGGTCTGCCCTATTTCATCCCTGAAGGAGTGTTTATCCAGCTAACAGATTAGTGGGTCTGCAGTATCACAGAGGGAGCAGCAGCAAGACTGAGCTGGTGAGGGAAAAGTTGGCTTTGGTCTCATTTGTGTTGGCCTTGGGAAATGCTCAGAGTGGGAGAGATGTCAGGATGGGGAGAGATTCAGACCCTCCAGGCTCTGTGGCACTGAGCTGCTCTCAGTTCTCCCCAGACATGTGAACACCTTGGACAGGTGGGATCTAGTGTCCAATGGGCCCCATTTCCAAAAATAAGTGCTAATAAATGAGTGGCGGGTGAAGAAGAGGCAGTAGCCGGTCTGGCAGCTTGGCAGGGTGTCCAGCTCAATGACAGCCAGGCTGAGTGACCCAGGCTCTGAGAATGGGTGAGAACCAACCTGCTACAAGCACACTGCAATCCCACTGCCAAGGTAGCTAGGTATCCCTGTTGCACATCAGGCAATAGAAGCAGCTGGGAAGGAAAGCCAAAAATTCATGGAACCTGCAGTCTAGGGAAGGCGCAGCTCCAGCCTAGCAATGGGTCAGGCCAGTTGTTCCTCTGTGACAGGCAGTGATTGCTGAAGGACTGGGAGGGAAGTCTTTTCTTAAGGGTTTTGGTGCTCACATGCAGCATGGAGCATCAGACTTTTAATCCTTCCCATGCCAAAGGGAGTTTTAACACCAGGATTTGCAGGAAGGTGTTACCACTTTCTCCTGCTGATGCTGTTCCTGTTCCTGCAGGACTCCAGTGAAATGCCCTGGTGGGTGATGACTAGACCACACCCAGGAGTGTTGAGCATTCCATGATAAACACTTAAATAGCATCAGGAGGAACAAAGCTGGAACACGTGGGATGCAGAATCTCCTAGGAAGGGCTACTGTCCCATGCTGAGTTTCCCACAGCTGATAATGCTGCAACCAGCGAGTGGCTGTGTGACAGCAGGGAGAAGAGGGTGGCTCCTCGCTGATCTGTGAAGGAGGCCTTTGTTTCCCTTGATTTGCTCTGCACAGTAGAATTAAAACATCTTATTTTCATTATTACAAGTAACTTTATTGGTTCTGAACTGAACACTAATGGAGGAAGGCCTAAAAACCTACAGAAACTATTTTTTATCAGTTTGGATGGAAATCACTTCTTTTCGTCTTCTAACGCCTGGGAGTTCTTACCATAAGTTTTAAAGGCCAATACACGATGGTGATACATCAGCAATACATTGTGAGTGCCATCAGCTCCAAAATCCCCTGGGACAGGGTTTTAACATGGGCTTTAGGGAGTGGAGATGATGACTTGGTGTTAGAAGAGGGATGCTGTCCTGGGGCAATGTGGGGTGAAGTGTGAGCCCATAGTCCCCACATTCTTCACATCCAGGAGTCCCCCCAGCTCATGGTATGTTTTGCATTGGAGAATCAGTGTTGTGTCACCAAAAATCAGATGTGTGTCACTGATGGGGCAATGCATATGCAGAACCTTTCTATAAATTCCACATGTCCTCAAATTTGCCACAGGCCATCAAGCTTCCAGGAAAATGGCCTGAGGTCCCACCTGGGTCAGCAAAACGGTAAGGAAACTCGCCAGTCAGACCATTCTGATCCTGCTCTGGGGGTCCCACTGGCACTGCTGGGATCAAAGCCCCTTCACAGTGGTGTCTCCAGTGACCCCACAAGCCCCATGGGACTCCCTGCACACCCCACACTCCCCCAGTCAGACCAGCTCCTCTCACTGGCTCAGCCCCAGCTTCCTACAGCACTGTCCCAGACTCTGGTTCCTTTGTGGTGCAGTGACACAAAACAGCTCGAGCTGATGCCCTTGGGGAGGGAGCCTGGACAAAGCCCCTCTGGGCTGTGCCCCCTCCCAGTCTGTGTCCATCCCGATGCTGATGTTTAGCCTGATTTCTGTTCCTGGCTCCTGCAGAGTCTTGGGGTAAGTGGCCACTCCCCATCTGGTTCCCTAGGGCCCTGAGCCCTTGGTCAGGCAAAGGGTCAGTGCCAGGTTCTGGCCCCTTGCCAGGGACTCTGGCCATTCCCCCCACTCTGAGCATAACCTGCAGCTTGTGCTGCAGCTCCCTAAGCTGGGCACTGGAGCATTCCACAACAGCCCTCCCTTTGTTTTAGTGGAGCACACCTGCTAATATATTGAAAGGAAAAAGAAAAAACTTTCAAGGCATTTTAGTACTGCCCTTATATGCAACATATATCACAAGTAAGAAACAGAATTAAGGCCAGCAGGGTGAAGTACAACATAGGCTCCTGTGCACAAATACTTAAAAGATTACCAACACAAAATTAAAAAGGATTCTCAGAAGTCAGTTATTTATCAACCAGTTGATCACAGAATCACAGAATCATTAAGGTTGAAAAAGATCTCTGAGACCGTCAAGTCCAACCTATGACTGAGCACCACCTTGTCCACTAGACCAGAGCATGGAGTGCCATGTCTAATCTTTTCTTAAACATCTTCAGGAGCAGTTACTGCAACACCTCCCTGGGCAGCCCATTCCAATATCTAATCACCACTTCTCTGAAGAAATTCTTCCTAATGTCCAACGTAAACCTCCCCTAGTGCAGCTTGACACTATGTCCTCTTGTCTGGCTGGCTGCCAGGGAGAAAAGCCCAACGCCCACCTAGTTCCACCCTCTTGTCAGGGAGTTGTGGAAAGTGAGAAGGTCCCCTCTGAGCCTCCTTTTCTCCAGACTGAGCCCCACCAGGAGCTGAGCTGCTCCTCATCACGCTCCTGCTCCAGACCCTTCCACCAGCATTGTTGCTCTTCTCTGGACTCACACAGCACCAAAATGTCCTTCCTGAACGGAGTGGCCCAGAACTACACACAGGACTCAGAGTGTTGCTTCAGCAGTGCTAAGTTCAGGAGAAGGATCACCTCCTGGGTCCTGCTGGCCATACTATGGCTGGTACAGGCCAGGTGCCATTGGCCTTCTTGGCCTGAATGCTCCTGGGCTCATGTTCAGCTGCTGTTGACCAGCATCCCCCGGCCCTTCTCTGCTGGGAACTTTCCAGCCACTGTGTCTCAAGCCTGCATTGCTGCAGGGGATTATTGTGACCAAAGTGTTGGACCCGGCAATTGGTCTTTTTGAGCCTCATGCTGTTGGTCTCGGCCCGTCAGTCCAGCCTGTGCAGATCCCTCTGCAAGGCCTTCTTATCCTGCAGCAGATCAATGCTCCCACCCATCTTGGTGTCATCTGTGAATTTACTGAGGGTGGGCTCAATCCCCTTATCCAGATCATCTGTAAAGGTACTGAACAAAACTGGGCCCAACATTGATCCCTGGTCACCACCAGTGAAAGTGTTTGAACAGATCATCCATTGTTTGTTTGATGTGAGAATAGTGTATACAATTTTTCATACCTAAAACTTTAACAGCAAAATAGGAACACAGTGAAACAGCACATGACCCCTCCTGTCTAGGTCCTAATTTGGATTTTCTACAGAATACCTTATTTAAAATTCCATCTCCAGGCTGTATATCATATACCTGTATTTCAGGGGGTTGAGTTGATTACACTGAGCATACTTTGTTCTTTGAATTCTTTCTGCATATATATGACACACTGGGTCAATCTCCATCCAATAAGCTGGTCATAGCTGGGATATAAGATCTTGGCATAGCTGAGTGCCTTCCAAACAGAGTTTCTGCTTGTGTCAGCCCTATGGCTTAACACGGAGTATTCTGGACATCCCACAGAGCCAAATTTAAGGCCTCTGGCCATTTCCGATTAGTGTACCTGCATATTTTCACTATCTTTTATTTTAATGGTCTATTAATTCTCGCTACTTCTCCTGAAGACTATGAGCGATGTGGTATATGTAATTTCCCCTCTCTCCCTAAAGACTTGTACAGCTGATGGATTGTATTTGCTGTAAAATGAGCACATCTGTCTGTTTCAATAAGCTCTGGAACCCTGAGTATAGGTATAACTTCCTTTAACCAGGCATTTACTGCTCCTCCTGAGTCAGCCCTTCATGTTGGAAAGGCTCCTGCACAGCCTGGCTGCTGATCTTCCATCACCAGCAAACTCTTGTCCCCAGCTGGAGGTGACAAGTCTGTAGTCTCTGTGCAGCCACTGGAAAGGGAAGCAGGCCCATGGTCACTATCCAGACTCTGAGCTTGCTTGGTCTGTTACAAGAGAACTTTGGGCTAACTGGGCAGCTATTAGCAATTCATTTTGCAGTGGCATAAATTCCTGGAGCTGCCCACGCTTTTTGTCCCTCCATGGGCTTTACCCTGAAACCATCTCTCCACAGTGACTAAACATTTCTTTGGCAGACCAGTTTTTCTCCAGCTGACCATATTCCATCATCATTTTGAGTTGCCTCCCACTTTTCACATCATCTCTTTCCTTCTGTTGAGCTGTCCTTCTCACACATAGTTTGAAATTCTGTCAAATTGGGCCTTTCACTCTGGACAACCATTAGATAGAGCCACAGTGGCACAATAATCCAGGGGGCTGCCTGGCTGTGCCTTCACAGCTGCATCAGCTGGGACATTGCCTCTGCCAAGCCCTGTAATGCCTCTAGTGTGGGCTGGAAAAGGTACTACAGCAACTTCTGCAGGGAGTTGTACTGCTTCTAGCAAATTGTATATTTCCTCTCCATTGGATACTCACTGTCCTGCTGATGTGAAAAATCCCTGCACTTTCCATAACATTCCTGCTGCATGACAAACACTGAAAGCATATCAAGTATCAAATGTATAGCTGTTAACTCATTTCCCTCTTCCCAGATGTGCAGCATGAGCCAAGGCTACTCTGTGTGTGCTCCTCCATTCTGGGAGCAGTTCTGCTTCTGTTACCTGTCCCTGGCACCCCCACGGATGGTCTGCCCAGACCAAGACTGTCCTTGCAGGTGGCAGGATGAGCCCAGGACTAGATCTGGGTTATGTGAGGGAACATCAGTTAATGGAAATCTGCATCCCTTGCTCAGATTGGAGATGCACTTCTCCATCGTCAGGTAGAGGCATTCAGCTCACTGGATTCAAGGTGTTGCATCTTTTTAAGAGTATCTGCTGTTGGGAGGATTTGTTGTTGTGATAGAGCTGGGGTGGGACACCGTATCTCCACCTCATGTGGGTCATGGACTGTTGCAGGATGTCCCAGGGTAAGGGGGTGGCTTTTCTTGAATGTTGCTGCTGCTGCTGCCACTGATTTATGACAGGCTGGTGCCCCTGCTGCAGCTGGATCCAGATGAACTGAGTAATGTGTGACCAGTCTCTGGTGGGGTCCCACTTTCTGTGTTACCACTGCAGTGACCATTTCTTTATGCCCGTGCACACACACACACACTCACACACATACATGCATATATACCTTTTCTTTTCACTGAAGAGGCAGTACAAAGCATTAGGCAATGGAACGAGCTTCCTGCTCAGGCAGGACTTTTTGCCCATCGTCCTTTTGGAAGAAAATGAAAGTTTTCCCCAAGTTAATAGAAATAATATTAGTGTAAGAAGGTTTCCTGCTGCGTTGCGCATGCCACTAGACCCGGCCATGGGTGATGCCCTCCCTTCATGAATAGAACATAGCAGATCTTCAAGAACAGCTACAAGACTTCTCCTTATTCTGGGGGAAGTCTTCAAATATTATTTGTATGTTTGCCATCCCTTCACCTAATACAAATGTGCACGCAGAAAAATGTGCTTTTATAAATATTCTTTTAGAAATACACATAAAACCAGCAACATTATAAGCAAGTGCATGTCCACAGGGACTCTCATCTATAAATAAAGTGGCAATTTGAGCTGACACACACCTGGAGAACATGTGCTATGGCTTTTCTAGTTTACATCCCAACAATCCATTCAAATAGCTACAACTAAATCTGAATTCACAAAAAATATAAGTTTCCCAGGAAAACGGACACAAGCAGCCCACATTGGAAGCTGAGGTGCCTCGGTATGCAGATCTCCCCAAATCCCCTTTTTTGAGGAGGCTCCATGTGCACAGTGACCCCGAGGGACCAGCTCCCTCTGCGGGTGTTTGAGCCCCAGAGACACGGCCCTCCTGAGAACTGGAACAAAAGCTTTTCAGAAGCCCACAAAAAATTTTAAATCAACTCTTAGATTAAAATGTCTTGAAGGAATCACCAAGCGCTAAAGACTGTCCCTAGCACACAATTTTTGATAGGTTCCCACTGTATCTTTTAAAATGCTTCAACCACTCTTCCTCAGCCCTTTTGCTCCGAGCCCAGCTCAGCCCGGCCCCCCCGAGCACCCGCAGTACCCGCAGGGCCACGGCCGGGCCGGGCTGTGCCCTCGGACCCCGCTGCGGATGCGGCTCCGGCCCCACGGGCGCTGCTCCCGCTGCCGGCGCTCCCCGGAGCCGCCGGGGAACGGGAACCACTCCAGGCACAGCGCAGGATTGTCCTGCACTGCCTCAGCCAAGGGCGGCTTCTTTTGCATGCCGGGGCTTATTCCTGCCTTTTCAATCACTAAGAGGGACTTGAACTACCTTTTTACACGATAACAAAAATACACTTTACCCCCTTCCACTTGTGCCTTCCTAGGGGTTCCAGCCCCCAAAGGAGTGTCACCAAATCTGAACAAAATGATGCTCCAATAGAGGGGCTCAGGTCCACCCTTAGCATTTATCTTGAATGTGCTCAGCAAATTTGAATAGCCAGGCTCAGGCTCCTCCCTGCTCCAAAGATGCAGGTGAACTCACCCGGTAGCAGCATTTGGGTGCTTGGAGAAGGAAGACTCCAAAGGTGGTGGCCTGTGGATCCCACCTGGATCAACAAACTATTAAGGAAACTTCCCTGTCTGCCCAGTCTGATGCCACTCTGGGCCCACTGGCACTGCACCAGACTGTCACTGTTGGGACCGAAGCCTCTTCACAGCAGCAGCTCCAGTGACCCCAGGGTGGCCCCGCATGAGTCTCACTCCCACATGCCCCGAGCACACCGTGCAGCTCTCACTGCAGCCACACAGAGCCACCTGCACTGCCTGTGCTCCTCAACAGCCAGCGGGGGTCCTGCTAGCCCCAATTATTTTGTTAAACTCTGCTGGGGCCCACACGCTGGAGAGCTGTCAGGTCTATGCCATCTGCTTCTTCTTCTAGCATGATAAAAACTTGCTCAAAACAGTCACCTAAGATGCTGAAGCTTGTCCTCAGAGCCTTGACCCTCGCAGTGTCCCAGAGACACAGCTGCCTGCCTGGGATGCTGGAGCCAGGATTTCCCCTTCCCGCCCTCTTAGTGGTATCTGAATCCCTGGCAGTCCATGAGCACCCTCAAGAAGCCATCCCAGAACACTCTGCCTGGGAGGTGTCCCTGGTAAAGGTGCAGGTGTAAAGCTGTGCCAGGCACATCCACAAGAAAATTTGTCCTCATGCTGCTGAGCTCCAGCAGATGAGTTGAAGCTACTGGGAGGACTGGGAGAGTCCTGGCACCCCTGTGTCTGCCAGGCACCCTGAGGCATTAGGAACCAGGGATGACTTTGAAAGTGGGTCCTTGCTGGTGCTGGTGAGGTGCTTGCTGGGCTGGGGCTGCCTGGAAAGTGTTGGTAGGTTGAGAACTTTTCTCTTGCTTTTAGTTTGCTGTTCCTTGGCTATGTGTCAGGTTTCTGTTCTCAGTGGGGCTTTGCCAATTCACCTTTTTTGGTTTTGTACTGCTGCCGTGGTGCTACAATGGTGGTGGGGGGCTCAGATTAAGCCATTAAGTGCCTCTGGCTTACTCACTGCAGCACCTTGGTGCCACGGATACAGGGGTTCAGCCTGTCCATCCAAGCTAGTGCAGCTCTGTGAACACACAAACACCTTCCCTTTTTGTCAAAGAGAGATTTGGATTCCACTGTTGAATAAAAAAGAGCTTGGGGACCTGATGTCCTGGCTCCTGATGGTTGTTGCTACTGTTCTGAGAGAGTTCTGTGCAGCAGGATGGGCCCCTTCTCACTTTTTGGGGACACAAACACAGCCAGGTTGGGATGTTGGTGTCTGATGCTCAACTTTGTCTTGATCTAATGATGTTCTGTGAGAATCCCGGATCAATCTGCTTCTACTGACGGCTCCACGCTCGGCCCTGAGAGGTGCACCAGCTCTGTGCCACCCTGAGCACGGCCCCAGCCTATCCCACAGTGCTGCTGGCCCCAAAAACCCCATCCCACCTGTCCAGACCCTGCAGCCTTTGGTTTTACTCCATCCCCACCTTCAGAAGCAGCCCTTACATGAGCCATCGCTGGGGTTTTGCTGGGGGATCTTGAAGTGCCGGGTGGCTCATCCCGCCAGGGGCTGCTGGCACGGCAGGTCCCATCCCCTGCCGGAACCACGGCTGGTTCTGGGAGCAGCAGCAGATTCTGGAGGGTGCTTGCGCTCTGGCCATGCTGGGGCTGTCGCTGCCCCGTGGCAGCTCCCGCCAGCTGCAGTTGAAGTGGTTGTTAAAAAATGAAATAGGTGGAGGATTTCAGATGAAAACGGAGACTCAGAACTGACTTCTTCTGCAGAGGGACTTTGAAAGGGCTCCAGGATGCCGAATGCTCCAGTGTGGCACCAGCAGCCCTGGGGCACAGGTGGAGCTGACACTGACAGAATGCAGGGACTTGTGCAGCAGAACAGGGAAGACTGAGACACACAAGAAAGCAGAAGCTGTGATCCCTAGGATAGGCAAGATTTAGGGCATTTAGCATTTGCCTGTTTGGCATTTACCAAACCCTGGATGGTGTTTGGTACTGGTTGGCACCGTCCACCAGGCAGCTCCTGTAGATCAAATGCACCACAGGGGAGCAAACCCCCTATGTGCCAAAAAAGCCATGGCAATGAGTAAATGCAGAAGAGCTCCTTCACCAGCTTCTATTTGATGCTTAAATCTCACGCCAGTCTCATTACTTCAGCATCCAGATTAAAACATGCACTCCAGTATCTGCTGCTGCACCCAGGGATTAAGCAAGTTTTGAATTAACCAAAGGGAATATTAAAAATGCATTTCTGAATGCAGGAGCAAGACCAGAGCTGGGTATAATGGGCTGTTTGCACAGTTGTGCTTGGGGCTATCATTAACCCAGGGAGTGCCCCAGGGAAGCAGGACCGATGCAGGAGCTGGAGCCACATTTAGGTACATCAGGTATTTATAGAGATGCTGCTCAGGGGACTAGAGCAGTCTCATCTCTTCTCCCTGCAATTAAGAGTTTCTCTCTTTCTTCCTTGACCAGCCCAGAAGAAGCACCTATGCTTTTCTCCAGCTCTAGTGTATTGGAGCTGGAGAAAAAATACATATGGGATTGGAAACACTGCTGGAGTTTACCCCTATCACCTTAAAGGCCCCCTGCTCCAGCCCTGGCTCCTTTCATTCTTCATCTATAATCCCCCCCACCAAAGTTACAATAAATGCTTTTGGAGATGACTACACATGTGTGGTATGAGCAGGCACAAGGCAGCTATTTAGTGGGGCTTGTCCTGATCAACTCTGACTTTGATGGGCCTGGATCATCCAGACCTCAGCCTCTGCTCATTTTTGAAGAGCTGGCACAGGCTTTTCCAGCCACTTCCACAAAATATCCCCTTTGTGCAAAGGTCTGCCACCAGAGAATAAGAAAACCCAACACAGCAGCACTTATAAACTTGCTGCCTCACGGCCTAATTTCCAGGAAGAAAAGAAAATCAGGGACCCATAAACTTCAAGCAGACTAAAGCCTGCTGCTGGGCCCTATAGCAGCAATTCGTCTCAGAGCTCCATAAGGCTACAGCTGAAAATGAAGGCCAGAAGGGAACAAAGTGCTCAGCTCACACTTCCAACAACGGAAGTTTTCAAATGCAGAGTCCTCACAATGCTCCCAACACACCTGCCACTGGTAAATCACCAAGAAAATAATCCAGGCAGGACAGTTAAGGGCTTGTTTTTATTAAAAGACATCTTCAGAAAAGGTATTTTAGTACAAAAAAAGTTTAAAATACACCAACTACACTTGTGTTCCTTTCCAGCATCAACATTTATAAATTACACCACATTGTTATTAACACTGCATTTAAATATGAAAACAAATTGAAACACAGAATTCATCAACAAAGTCCAACATCCTACAAACAACTATGTACAGTATTTAGCAGCTAGGAGCTCTAGCACAGTAGTCAATATGACTTCAATAGGGCAGGATGCTTGGGAAGCCCCAAGACTGCAGCTTGGCCTGTAAGTTTTCAGGGACCTGTTTTGGCCACCTCTCCCCAGACACCCATCCCAAAGGCAGAAGTGATGCCACATGACATGGTACACACGTGGGACAGGTCCTGTCACTCTGCAAAGCATGAGGGGTCTGGTGGAAGAAGGCAGCCCCTACTTCTGGGGGGCTGACAGTGACAGCAGGGCTGGTCCCACCTGGGGACAGTGACTGCTCTGTATCTGTGCTGTCCCACTGCTCATCCTACCCAGCCCCAGCAGCACTGGCAGGCTCCAGGCAGAGCTGCAGACACCAGGACCTGGTCCCTCAGGCAACCAGCTGCAGGATCTCACCCATCACCTTAGAGCTGGAAGCAGTTTTCCCAGCTCCCAGGAAATTCCAGCACAGCCAGAAATACAGGTCTTCAAAGGGAAGGCAAGTGAGCCTGAGGTCCCCTTCTGCACAGGTCACCCTCAGCCCTCCCACCACGCCCTGTACCTCAGGGGGACAGGGGCTACACAGATGGAGCTGCCTGAGGCTTGCTGCCCCCAGACCCAGCAAGGGAAGGAGGCTCCAGGGGTTCTCACAGGAGGGTACGTGGGACACCATTTGGGAACAACAGTGAAAGACAGGACACAGCAAGACTCCATATCCAGTGCTGTGCTCCAGAGCAGTGAGACACTTCACATGCCCTGCCTGCCCCAGGCCCAGCTCATCAACACAGTACAGAAATGTTAAGACAAGACAGAAAGCACCAGACAATTTGAACTTCCCACAGCAGCACATGGCAGGTCAGAAGACCCTCGTGCATGCTCTGTAGGGGGATGTCCCTCCTGGTGGCTCCTCTTCAGGTTTGAGAGCTCCCATCCAGGGGTTTTGGCAACATGGAGCTGTTTTACTTTTAGCAAGGAGCAGTGTCGTGCCTCTAAAGGGCTTCAACCAAGGAAGGGGGGGTTGTTTTCTGTAAACACCAAGTGATGGAGCTCAGGTCCATGCTCCCCAGAGAAAGTCTCAAGTAGCAATTTTAGGGCTCTGCTTCCGGTGCTGCAGGTTGGATTTTCATGATGGTTGACTTCAGGGGGTAGTACCTGCCCTTCCATGTCTTCCAGAAGATGCCCTGCTTGCGCTCATGCCTCTGCCGGGGGATGGAGCGGAAGTATTTCCCATTGAGGTTGGCATGGCCACAGGTGCTGAACCACCAGCCACCTACAAGGGCAATGAAGAGAATTTTAACTCACAGAAATTCCAGACAGAAAAATCCCAGGTTCAAGGCATCTGATGCCCCCATTTCCCCAACTTTCCCAGGGCTTCGGGATCTTACAAGACCACTTTACGCACAGTCAAGGAGTTCCGTGCACCAGGGAACCTTTCACAGATCCTATATGACTTCAGGCTGCATCTACAAATCCAGGCTGCCCCTCCTTGTGTGAAAAACTCCCTCCCCCAACCCTTCAGCAGCCAGGGTGGGGGAGGCTTCTGGTCTGCTTGAGAAGGTTGCAAGCAAAGTGGCAGACAGCAAAGCTGCTATGAGGACAGACACCTGGGCCAAGACCTGAAACCATGAACCCTCCCCCAGCTTCAGCCTCCCTCCTGGTACCCTGCACAGCTCCTCCCAAAGAAGCAGCTGTCCCAGGGAAGTAGGGGACAAGACAGGCTCAACAGCAGAGGGGTCTAGTGCCCTAGGGTCTGTGTCCCACTGGACCACCACCAGACAGTGGAGGGCTGAAAAGGAAGTGCACACACTGGGATTGAAGACGTCAGACTGACCTGAGAGGTGTTTGGCACAGTTTGTGTCAGCTTTAAGGTCATGGTCACGATCCCGAGTGGAGAAGGGCAGCTGCCTGAATTCCCCAATGGCGTTTTCCAGTTCTCCAGACAGAGGGCCCAGCAGGTTGAGTGTGTAGGCTGTGCTCTCACCACCAAGACTGAAGACAAACTGAACCACCTGGGAATTCCCCTCCCAGTCTTCCAGCTCAATCAGGAGATTGTATTTTCCCTCTTGGACAAGGTGATATATCTTCTCCAGGCCCAGCCAGAAGTCACCTGAAATAAAACTCATGACATTGGCTGCAGGGACACAAACATGCTATGAAAAGCAGATATGTGAGCAAGCTCCAAAGACAAACAGGGACAACCTAGGATGCTGCAATGTTTGAACCACTGTCTGGCACCTGCAGGACACATCAGGAAGGCCAAGGATCCCTGCTCTGCAAGCAGGGTCCCCCCTCTTCAGCTCACAGCTGCGCTTCAGCACACAGAGCTCCAGGGGCCAGCAAGGGGAATAACTTTTTCTAAGCTTCCCTTATCCCGCAATGAGAACATAGACACCATCATTCACCTACCACGAGGGTCTCCAAAGCCATTTTTGTAGGCATCCCACAGCTGGTCAAAGTCCACGGAGCCATCCATGCGCCTCTGGATCACTGTCCAGCCACCCTCTGTGGGAAGGGAAAACACAGACACTTGGGGTTACCGTTCACAAGAGCACCCTGCCAAGCCCTGTGGGACACTGCACAGCCTTACCTGCAGTCATGTCACAGTAGACTTTGAAGGGCTGAGATCCTGCGGGCTGCACCTGGAAAATGCCACTGCTTCGCTCCCCAGCCAGGAAGAGCTGGTGGCAACCCTCTGGGAGCTCTGCAGGGGAAGGAAACAGCAACTAAGGAGATAGCCACAAACCCCACTTCCTCAGCAAGTTACGCCTACCACAGCCCTGGCACTTGCAGCCCTGGCCACAAGCCTGGACAGCTGTGCACTGCAGTGGCTGTGGCTCTGGACACATGCTGGGGACAACCACCCCTGACTTCAGCATCATTAAATGCTGTGACCCCACATCTTCCCTTTTATTCAAGCAGAACTCCTTGGGCTTTCATCCAAAGCAGAAGCCAGGCTTTGGGCCAGGCTGGAGTGACCTCAGCTGGAAAGCAGGGCTCCCCATCGAGGAGGGACAGAGGAACTTCCCAGCTCCCTCTACACCCGCAGTCAGGAGCTGCACATTTGGGGTGGGGCAACACCAGGGCCACGCATCCCCATCCCACATCTAAAGCAGGGTCAAGGGGCCTCAGGGGCAGAAAGAAAGACAAAGTCCAGACATCAGGAAGATGCCTGAGCATCCAGCACATGACCCCTTTCTCCCAGCAGCTGTAGTAGCCCCAGCCAGATGTCCTGCTGGGCAACCTGCCACCAACAGGCACAGCGCCAGGCTGGGGTGACCCTTTTTCCAAGATACAGTGACCAAGGCAAGGAAGCAGGGCTGGACTCTGGGAGCCCCAGCTCTTCGCAGGAGTGGATTTCCCAGGGTGAAGCCACCCCCAGCTTGTCCCCCTCCATCCCCAAGGGCTCCCACTGCTCCTTCTGCCCCGCAGGGACTTTGCCCAGAGATGCCAGCAAAGCACCATTTCAACAGCACTGATAAAAGTCCACCCAGGAACCACCACGCACAGCACTTGGGAGAGATGAAGCATGGGGAACCTGTTACAACACCCGAGTCAAAAGGCCACAGGAGGATGTGCAGGGACTTCAGCCCGAGGCTGCCGCAGTCAAGGGGCTCTTTGTCAACAGGGACAGGTGCCCCAGTCACACCCAGACAAAGGGGGCCTGTTCTCCCCAGGCCAGGGCAGATGGGTTGTAGCTCTGGCTACCCTGGCTCACAGCTGCTGCCAGCATGACCCCGAGACAGATGAGTAAAGAAACCTTGAGACAAGCCCTGGGCTGTGCTGGGGTATTGCCCATGGGGGTCCCCTCACAGTAGCTGCCCCAGGGTCAGGGCTGACACCATGATCCAGAGCAGCAGCAGGGAGAAGGGCTTCCTCCAACAGCCAGGGCCTTCCTGGGGGCAGATGCAGGGGGAAAGAAAGGGCCTTTGAGCTACCAAGAGCAAAAGCAGCCCCTGCACAGCATCACTCCATCCCACCCTTGCTGGGTGCTGGGGAGCCCTGACACTGCATTGGGGTAAAAAGCAGAGTCCCAACTGGAGGAAAGGTCAGGGGGGACCCAGGGGACAGAAATGTGACACCTGCCATCACCTTTCACCCATTTTCAACATATCCCTCCCTTTACCTCCCCCTCCCCCCACAAAATCTCCCTTCCTCACAGGGGCAGCCCCTCTCCCACAGCCAGCACAGCTGATGGCACATCCCTCACACCCCCAGGGCAATGCCAATGCACGACTAGTGCCACCATCAGTGCACCACAGGACCAGCTGTGCCCCAGCCCTACCCTGAACTCATGACACAGGGACTGAGGGCACTATGCAACAAGGATCAAAACCAGAGAGTCTCCAGCAATATAGGGGCCAAGTGCATCCCAAACAGCCCCACTTTCTGGGTAAATGCAGGCAGGGAAGCAAAGCAGGCTCAGAGGAAAGAACCCCCCAGCCAGAGGCGCCTGCTCATACTGCCACAGCAGGAAGGTGCTGGGCTTGCCAAACTCTTCACCTCCTCTCCCACTGCACCTCCCAGCATCAGTGAGATGGTGCCAGGCAGATGTTCAGCAGTCCCAGCGTGCACAAGCCAACTCCATCCCTGCCTGTTTCTCATTTCTGTTCCCCTGGTGCCACAGGGACTCTCCAGCAGCTGAACAAGATGCAGCTGCTTGAACAGCCTCTGCTCAATCTTTTTGTTTGAGGAACATGCTTGTTAGTTCCAGTTCATGTTGCACATCCAAATGGTACCAGCAGAACAAGCCCTCCTGGCTGCTCCTGTGTTTTCTTTTCCCTCCCCCTTTATTTAGCCAAAAAAGACAAGAAGACTGGATCTGCCTTAGGCTCTGTATTCACCCAACAGGATTTCCAGCCATGACACAGGGAGGTCACCAACCTGGTATTAAACACCCAGCCTCAGGGATGGCAGGGCATGCCTAGAACTGCCTGCATTGCCTCCCCCTCTCCCATCCCAACCCAAACTCATTATTTTGGAGTCTCAGCACCACAGGGAGAACGTGAGCAGGGCTCTACCTTTCCCCTACTCGGCTGGCTGCCAGCAAGCACAGGCTCTGCCCAAAGACGTGATCCTCTTTCTGCAAGCTATTAAACCTCTCACTCTCCAGGCAGCTTTGAGCCTTCAACTTTCACATGCTTGGCCCCATGCCAGCCCTGCCCTGAAAAAACTTGTGTTCGCTGCATGCAAATAAAAGGGTCTTTCTGTGAGGGCTGCTGGTGGAGTTCATCGCTGCTCCCCAGGGCCACGCCGGCACCGGGCTCTGCCTGACAGTAGCCCGGGAGCTGCCAGCACAAGCCTCCCCAGCACTCCCCTGCTCTGAAGGCAGCCACAAGCCTCCCTGGGCAGAGGGCACAGGGCCAGCCTGTGTGCTTTAAGATTTGCCAGAAAACTCACTCGACTTGCTAATAAAAGGAAGCCAATTTGTTTTCTGTCAGTGATACCAACATCAGAGATTAGGCAAGGAAAGGGGAAGATCACAGCTGGTTGGGACAGAATCAGTATGCCCAGGGTCTCTCCATCAGGGACAGTGCAGCACTGGAAGGTGCTGAGCTCACACAGCATCTGTGGGGGCTGTAGCTCTTGCTGCCTCCCACTGTGCATCACAAGCATTTTTGTAGCCAGCATCAGCCAGCACAGCCTACATCTGCAGCAGCAAGCAGGAAAGGTCCCAACCCATCTCCCTGCACCCCACGTTCAGCATACCCTAAGAGCGGCACTGGGGGTTAGACTAGACAACCTCCAAAGGTCCCTTACCAGCCAAACAATTCTATGACACACACTACTGCAGGCAAGTCACAAAGCAGAGCTTGGAAAAAAACAGGGGAGAAAAGTTCTGAAAGAGTTTCCTCGCTCAGAAGTGCTGCTCCAGGTAAGGTTGATCCTGCAACAGCCCCACTGAGCTGAGCACCACGAGGAGTTCAAAGCCCTATATCCCACCTCTCTTCTTGTTCATGTGGACAAGCCCTTTGTTCTGCCCACCCAGCTTTCAGACACACCAGTGGCAGCTCCCAGCTCCACAGATGAATTACCATGTGTTTTCCCATAACCATCCCTGCATCAGGCCCTGAGCAGGAATTCCCCATGCCTCCTTGTCCTGCCTGGTTTCTGTTTGGCTCCCGCTGAAGGTCCCCAGACAGCTGCACAGGCAGAGCCAGCACTGTGATCTAGCTGACACAACATGACAGCAGCTGCTCCTGGCCCGCAAACCCTGCGGGGACACCAGTTCCTGTCTGGAGGGAGGCTGCAGGACATGGCGCAGCTGGGGCCATCTGCTCTGCTGCCCTTTGCTCTGCAGGAGCCCCTCCAACCCTGCTGCCAGAGAAGAAGATACTCTAGGCAGAGCTGGGAATTGCAGATGCAGCATCTACTCGCCTGCTCCAGTGCACGTTTCCCAGGGCTGTGAGCATCCACTGCAACTGAGCACCTTCTGCTAAGGATAGTGTGAGCTGAGACACTTGTGTTTCATGCACGAGCTCTAAATGCGAGCCAAGGGAGAGGGATACACAGCTCTGCTCTCAGGCTAGGGGTCCCTAACCCTCCCCCTCCTCCCACAGACAGCAAAGCAGATCCTGCTGGTGAAGTGTGAGCAGGTGAACAAGAGTTAACTCAAAAGAGCTGAGACCCTCCTCTCCTCACTCCCCACCAGCCAATCCTTCTTGACAAATACCTGCTCTCAGGCTTTGTCTGCTCCCCACTGCATTCCTAACACCAGGCAGAAAAAAAGCCTCTTTAATCCTTAAATTCCTGCTGGACTAACACTGGCCCAGAAGGCTTCTGCCTGTGCTCCAGAACTCCTTACTCTGGCCATATTCCCAAGCTCCAGTTTTTCAAGCAACTCTCACATCCTGGCTCAGGACAAATGAGCCTTTTGTATCCAAAAGGCTACAACTGCTGCAGGTTTGCTCTGGAATGGACAAGCAGGGCAACACCAGCAGATACTCACTTTGTGTCTGTACGGGCTCCCCACTGCCCGTCTGACTCTGGTTGGTGAGGTTGAGGCTCTTTTTCAGACTTATCTTCCACTTTGGAGACTGTGTTTTGTTGTGGTGTAGGGGAATTAGTAGATTGACCTAAAAAAATGCACAAGTCAGAACAGTTTTATCTCAGCTTGTTTTCCACCCCATTACCCACGGGAGCTGGCCAGCCACTCCCTGTGGCCAGAGCTGGGGCTGAACTTGCCTAGAAACCTCGAGGAATAGAAGATACCGCATCCTGGCAAAGCCAGTGATGATTGTGGTTTTTCACACCCGTGCTAGCTAGTTTATTCTGCAGACGAATGCAAAGGCAGAGCCCAGGGAGGCTGTTACCACCCACCAGTTCCTCCTATTCCTCCAAACAAACTCTCTGGAAGCTTGCAGGTTGCTACCCTCACATCACTGCAGCACAGGGACCAGAGCTGTGGTCCCTTTGGGGTCCCCAAAGCCAGGAAGCAGCAGCAGCACAGTCACTAGGGCTGGGACAGCAGGGGTGGTCACACGAGGGAGCCCACAGCATGCAGGGCCAGGCTGGAGGCTGCAGCACGGGACAGGGGCTCACCTTGCTCTGCAGGCTTTTAATCTGCAGGTTCTGCTTGTCCAGCTTGTACTGCTGCTGCTTGATTTTCTGCAGGAGTTCCTCGATCCGCAGGTTCTGAGCGTCCATCAAGGACTGCAGGGGAAGAGCCAGGTGAGCCTCACAGCTCCGGGAAGCTCTGGCCATGCGAGACTCCCGGGAGGCTGCTCCCGGTACCCCCGGGACCGCTCCGCTCTCCTGAAGCTGATCCCCACCCGCTGCTCCCGATGTCCGGGGCAGTCGGGTCCCCTATCGCTCTCGGTGTCCCGTAGCGGGTCGAGTCTGGGGTGTGTTCCCGCACCAACGCTCTCCGCGTCAGTGCCAGTGGTAGGGGCGCGTCGGGTCCTCTCCATCCCGCTCCCCCGGGGGATGCCGGTGCCGCTCTGGTCCCCTCAGCCCGCTCCCCCGGGAGATGCCGGTGCCGCTCTGGTCCCCTCAGCCCGCTCCCCCGGGGGATGCCGGTGCCGCTCTGGTCCCCTCAGCCCGCTCCCCCGGGGGATGCCGGTGCCGCTCTGGTCCCCTCAGCCCGCTCCCCCGGGGGATGCCGGTGCCCCCCGCGCTCACCTGCAGCGCCCCCAGGTCCCGAGCGCTCTGGTTCCCAGCCGGCCGCGCCTGCAGCGCCAGACGNACCTGCTCCGCTCCTCTCCCCGCGCCCCCGCCGCCGCCCGGCTTTTATGCCCCCGTGTCGGGGAGGGCCCCGCACCGGCCCCTCCCCGCGCACCCGGCCCCGCCGCTTTGTTCGCCCTCCCCACCGGCCGCGGTTCAGGCTCCGCATCCGCCGCCGGCTCCTGTCCTGTCCGCCCCCACCCGGGGCAGCCTTGGTCCCTGTCACTGAGCTCTCTCTGTGCCAGTCCTCATCTGTGCCCCTATCCTTGCCCCTGTCTCCGTTCCCATCCCCATCTACATTCCTGTCCTTGTCCTCATCTCCATCCCTGTCCCCATTCACCTCCTCATCCCATTCCCATTCCTGTCCCCATTCCTATCTGCTTTCCTATCCCTGTCCCCATCCCCATTCCAATCCCATCCCTGCTGACTGTTCTGCCCCTCATCCTGCACTGGGGATCCTGATCTGCACCAAGCCCTTATGCTTGGTTCCCCACCCCTGTGGATGCACCCATGTCACCTTCCAAGGCCGTGCCCCTCTGGCACCTGCTGGCCCCAGGGTGGGAGGACCCTGCAGCACAGAGCTGCCAGGCCTTGCCCAAATGGGTGCTGGGGCCCCGGGGCTGGTGCCCAGTGTGGGCACAGGGCTCTGGGGGGGGGCCCTGGCCTGGCACAGGTGGGTGCTGCCAACCCTGGGGAGGGGGCATTCTTGGGGTCAGCTCCTCTGTACACCTGAAGGAAGCAGAATATTCACTCCTCTAAACATTCCTGGTCTCCAAGAGCAACAAGGATGAATATATCCATCCCTCGCTACCCTCCCCCCACAGGTTTCAATCACCCCCCTGTGAAAAATGTGCATCTTATTTTATTTACCAGTGTCTTGGACTCTGGTTTCTGGCTCTTCCTTCTTGTTCTGCCTTATTCTGCTGGCTTAAAGGGTTTTCGAGTGTGTTTTCTCTCCATGAAGGAATTCACACACTGTGATGGAGCTGCTATCGTCTCTGTTCGGCTTGGAGCAGATGGAGCCCTTCTGCTCCCTCCCCACGGGGCGCTTCCTCCTGCTGCTCCAGCGCTCTGTCCCTGCTCTGCACCGCGCAGCCTCGAGCAGGGAACTGCCTCTCCTCCCACTCTGGATTTTGGAGCCAAATCCCGGCTTCCCACTGCTCACTGGGTCTGCCGGACGTGAGCCCCCTGGGACCAGAGCTGCAGTGGGTTCTGGGGCTTAGGTCCTCCCCTCAAGCCCCCAGCAGTTCTGCCTCCATCCCACCGCTGTTGCTTAGAGCCCTGCGGCTCAGGCATAGCCCCAGGAAAAGGCTTTTCATCTTGTCCGAAAATGCCTGGCAGGAGGATTTCTCTTTCGAGGAGTCCCCACGCCATCTCCAAGCATTTCCCAGGCTGCTGCTGTCCGAACCAACGGTGAGTTAGAGGCCTCAGAGAATGTACCCAGCAGCAATAGCTCAGGGTGGAGTCACAGAGGTTAAAGAGGAATTTCAGAAATTCCAGCAGGCAAACACTCCAGAAAGTCCCAAGCCCCCTCCACCAGCCACTGTTTTCACATCTATTTCATGGTCAGAAGGAATTCTTCAAGTGAGGAAAGAGGAAAAAAAAAACCCAGGTAGGAAACATTGCAGGAGAAAAAGAAACAATAAAAACGTGAACTTCTTTTTCCAAATCTTTGTGGTTTTGGGGGGTCGCCCCGTGCTCTCCCTGACACTATTGCTAGAGAGGAACTGCGGACATAGAGGGGCTCCATTGCTCCCCCCCCCCCAGCCTTCTCTGCTGGGTCTGGGGTCCCTGCAAGGCTCTTTGGGGTGCCCCTGACTGGCCTGTGCCCCCTCACAGATCATGGCCCCTCTGCC
>VXAC01007789.1:95961-256171 GCA_013399225.1 Rhipidura dahli
GGCTTCCCACTGCTCACTGGGTCTGCCGGACGTGAGCCCCCTGGGACCAGAGCTGCAGTGGGTTCTGGGGCTCAGGTCCTCCCCTCAAGCCCCCAGCAGTTCTGCCTCCATCCCACCGCTGTTGCTTAGAGCCCTGCGGCTCAGGCATAGCCCCAGGAAAAGGCTTTTCATCTTGTCCGAAAATGCCTGGCAGGAGGATTTCTCTTTCGAGGAGTCCCCACGCCATCTCCAAGCATTTCCCAGGCTGCTGCTGTCCGAACCAACGGTGAGTTAGAGGCCTCAGAGAATGTACCCAGCAGCAATAGCTCAGGGTGGAGTCACAGAGGTTAAAGAGGAATTTCAGAAATTCCAGCAGGCAAACACTCCAGAAAGTCCCAAGCCCCCTCCACCAGCCACTGTTTTCACATCTATTTCATGGTCAGAAGGAATTCTTCAAGTGAGGAAAGAGGAAAAAAAAAACCCAGGTAGGAAACATTGCAGGAGAAAAAGAAACAATAAAAACGTGAACTTCTTTTTCCAAATCTTTGTGGTTTTGGGGGGTCGCCCCGTGCTCTCCCTGACACTATTGCTAGAGAGGAACTGCGGACATAGAGGGGCTCCATTGCTCCCCCCCCCCCAGCCTTCTCTGCTGGGTCTGGGGTCCCTGCAAGGCTCTTTGGGGTGCCCCTGACTGGCCTGTGCCCCCTCACAGATCATGGCCCCTCTGCCAAGGACAGATCTGCCACCATACCCACCACCTCTGAGTAGGGCTGTAGGGGCAGCCAAAGGTCTGCCAGAAGTTCCCCGGTGGAATCTGAAAAATGAAAATTCTGCTTTTCAGATTGTATTGCTGGTTTTTGGCATCCCAGGAGGGAGTGAGCTGGCAGGAGTCATGCCCATGGAGCCCAAGGCTGGAGCACTTGGCACCCCAAGAGCCCTCTGGACTGGAAAACACCAACCCCCGAGTCACTGGGACAAACAGGGAAGCACAGTTTCGTGTGCTGGCTATTGCTGTGGATGAATGATGTCAGGCAAAATGAATCCTGTATGAGCTCTGCTCCCTGCCCACCATTACCCAACACTGGAGCTTGTCCTGGGAAACGACGGGGTTACTCCGGGTGCTGTAGCAGACGTGTTCCCACTGGTTATTTTCTGCAGTGGCAGGAGAGAGGGAATGTGAGAAGCCAAGGCCTGTTGAGAAGCCACATGATTTATGAGCTTTCCTTTGGCTGCGTTTTCCTATTGCAACTTCTCAAATTTGCCCTGAGAAATACAAATTTTTAAGGTACACAAATGCAAAGCCCTCAGAAGCCATGAGCTGCCTCGGGCTGGGAATGACCACAGGCTGATGGGAAGGTGCTCTCCACAGAGCTGGGTGCTCTCGAGTTTAAATGGAGCTTAAAACGGCCTGGCCAGCAGGGTGTGAGCTCCTGAGGCGTTATGCCCTGCTCTGTCCTGTGTGAAAAATGGTTGAAGGAGCCTTTCCCCTGTGTAGGTCCCCAGGAGGGACCCCATGAGGATACTGCCCTAGCCCAGTGCTTGGGACCCAGAGCAGCACAGGGAGCAGCAGGGCACAACAGTGGCTCTCGGGGCTCTCTGGGTGTCTGGGGTGAGCCCTTGGGCAGGGAAGAGCACACTCCAGAGGAAGCTATTTTCTGTGGAAGTTATTTTCTGTGGAGGTTCTCTCAGGAACCAAGGGATACTCCCAACCCCATCCTTCAATCCCTGACTTTTTTCCTGTCACTATATCCATCCCTATCCTTTCTTCCATGCAATCCCACCAGCTTGGACACCCAGGAGAGGCAGCATCACCAGCACACATCACAAGTAGCTCCTGCAAACAGCCTCCACATGCACGGCAGCACATCCCTGTCCTCATCCCCATCCCCGTTCCTGTCCCGTGCACGTCAGGCTGTGAGTGGGTGGATTCTGGTGAGTGTCTTTGTTCTCTGCCTTTCTCCATCCCACTCCTTCCCAGGCTGACCTGGCAGGTCACTATGTGAAAGTTCAGCCCAGTCTGAACTCACACAAATTCCTGCAGCTGCTCAGCCCCAGGCTCACATCACCAGGAGGGATGATTGGATGATTTATAGGAACGTTGCTCACAGTGTTGCTTTGTTATTAGAAATTGTAAACGTAAGGGAGACTCCAGGGAGAGAGACTAGGATATGTGAAATACATCGTCACGGCTTCAAGGATAAATTTAGGTCTTCCAGAGAAGCAGTTATTCTGATTCAGCAGAAGTCAGGAAACATCCAGCACGGATTTCCTACTGGCCCCTGTCTGAGAACAGCAGCACATCTCACCCAGATAGGCACTAGCAGCATTCCTGGGCAGAGTGGGTACACTATCCAGTCTCTGCTCACACCTGGTCCTGCAAGGATTCATCCATCACACACCCTGGTCTTCTCCTGCAGCCAAACAGATTGCTAAACCCCCACCCCTGAGGTCACCTATTCCCTCTCTTCCCAGGCAAGCTTGCTGGCTCAGACTTTGTCACTCTCCACTCTGGCAGCTCCTGCCACCTGCCCAGGTTGGCTGTACCCCAACCCTCACTGCCCCAAGGGGACAGCAGGGTGGCACAGGCTGCCAGAGCACAGCCTCATCCTTTCCTAGGGCTGGGGACACCCCCTCACCCCTGTCAGAGGGCACCCAAAACTTCTGCTCTCAGCTGCTTCTTGAGCAGAGATGAATTTCCAAGCAGGGTCGGTCAGAAAGATGGAAAATTTGCCATAGCCATCCACCCCAGTGAGAAGGAGCTCCACCAGGAGCTCAGGCATGTCACTGGGTTCCTTCCCCTCTCTCCTCTGGCTTTCCCTGCCAGCACGGGGCAGCCCTGGGTAAACCACTGGCAGCCCAAGTGAGGCAAGATGCAATTACCCAGGTTGACATATCTTCTGAGGGCTCCAGAGGATGGGTGAGGGTTGCAGCCACCCTGGGGTCCTTCTCACCTGGGGAAGGTCCTGGACCCACAGCCCAGAGCAGGGAGGCCCATTGCCATGTTTGAAAAGCCGACATAAAAGGCCAGCAATTCTCTCGGTCCAAGCAGCCTCCGTATTTTCCTGGCAAGTCTGGATGAACTTTATGCAAGTCTTCACTCCCCTTTATTGTTGCTGCCACCCTGGGCTCTGTGGGGAGCACCAGGGTTACTGTGCAGAAGGTCACACATGCCAGAAGGCAGGAAACCAGAGGGCTTGGGGTAACGTGGAAAGCTTTGCAGCCAGAGAAATCTGACCCTTATTTTTTACAGTCATGTCTCGGTTTAACGAACATGCGTTTCACATTAGGGACTGCCGCTGGCTGAGCTTGCAGCTGAGGGCTCAGGGAGCTCCAGGTTCCTGGGGATGAGGCTGCCCCTTGGCACACTCAGTCTGCTCATAGGCCCATGTGGGAAGGGCCGGACCACAGGGACCAGGACTGGTCTCTGCTCTTTTTGTGAGACAATGGTGGCTTCTATTTTATCAGCAGCCTTTGGCTAGTGGCACACAATGGATATGGAAGAGCCTTTGGTGGGCATGAGGGTGACAAGGGATTTCTCCAGTATTTTCTGGACATCCTCTCATTTCATTTGTTGTTTCTGAAAGGAGATGCCCAGAGCCACTGGAAGGAGAGAGCCGCTGTGGCAAGTACAGGCAAAGCCCACAGAGTTCATCCACAGCCCTGTTGTCACTCCTGGCCACCCACCTCCTTCTCTGTGATGGGACAGAGACAGCTCTGGCACTGCTTGGCATTTATCAGTCAGCATCTGCTGGCGGCCGTGACCCCTCTGTCCTGCTGGCACAGCCCCTCTCAGGCTGCAGCTCCTGACGCAATACGAGCGGCTTTTTTTGGCTGTGTTGTGTGAAAAACCGCCAGGTCACTTCTGCTGCCCAGGAAAGTTTTCAGCTGTCCTGGGACATTCAGGATGGGTGTCCACAAGAACCCATGGGGATGTGTCCTCCTGTCCAACACCGTGCTGGGCGAGTGCTGGGTAAGAGCTTGGTGGGCTCCTCACCCACAGCCAGCAGCAGCCACATCCACAAGGGCTCTGCTAAATCTCTGCCTGTCCCCATGGGGCCACAGCTGCTTTTCCTCCTGGGAAGAGACTTCCAGGAAAGTGCAGCAGAGCTTTATAGGGGAGAACGACGGGACATATTCCTCATGCAGCAGCAAAGAGCAAAGCACGCAAATTTTGAGGCGCCATCCTAATAACCCCAGCTGGGGATCAAACCTCTTCCCATGCGTCTCCCTGCTTGGTTCGTGACTAAGAACGTGATGCTCGGGTTGCTTGTCTGGCTGTGCTGGCCGAAGCTCAGGCAGGGCTGTGCCTGCAGGGACCAGGCGAGGAGGCAGCGGTGATTCGCTCCGGCCCCCGGCCAGCTGCGTCCGGACTGTGCTCAGCCACGTAACGGGCTGTCCGGGAACACCGGCCCCGGCTGCGTCTGGGAAGCCGGGGTATTTCCTGCTGTAAAGGTGAAGGGAAGGGTCTGCAGGGTTGGGGACTGAAAATAAAGTGATGAAAACAAGGTTTTGTCTGTTGCATGCATTTTCCAATGGGAAATAGATCTTAATCTTTAGTCAAGATTTTTCTGCATTTTCATGCTCGGATTCTGAATTTTTCTAGATTTTTACACCCCACCTCACAGGACACACAGGGACTGGGAGATGAAAAAAACTGTGAAAACCTGAAAAGAAACAGATGAAAATGCCCCAAAGCATCAAGAGCCCCAGCAGCCCTTTTCCCATCCCCCTCACTGGCAAAACAGCAGCAGTGGCTGGGGAAGCTCCAGATCCCCAGCAGGGCTGGGAGAGAAGAGCTGGCCCCATTTCCAGCCATGGCTCTGTCCCTGTTCTGACAGGGACTTTGGCTGATTCTTGGTTTCCTAAACTGAGCATTTTGCTGCCCATGGGGTGGATCTGAGCTCTCCCCAGAACAGCAGCACTGTCCCTGCTGCTGGGCTTGTCTTCCCAAGTGGGGGCTGCCCAGCACCCAGTACTCACAGGTACTTCCCCTGAGGCATCCCACACCCAGAATCCATCAGCACTGAGATACATCCCCTGGGGCATCCTACACCCAGAACCTACCACCCCAGTACACAGCACCCATAGATACCTTGCCTGGGACATCCCACACCTGGAACCCAGTGAGAGACACTCACAAGTACCTCTGCAGGGGCATCCTACACCCAGCTGTCCTCATCCTCAGGTCAGAGAGGAGCGTGTGCCATGCAGTGGTTCTGCTAGGACAGGGCAGGACAGAGCAGCATCTGATTCGTTTGAATTTCTAAAAAAACCAAAGGCTGGGGGGGGGGGTTTACCTGGCAGACAGGTGTTTCCATTCCCGGAGCTTTGCTCAGGACTGTAAGAAACCTGACATGGGTCCAAATCTGCACCTGAGCTTTGAGCTTGGATGCTGCTGTTGGACCACCTCACTCACCCAGAGCTGAGCACATGCTCAGCACCTCAGGAGGTGCCCAGGTTTGACATCTGGTGATCCCCCACACAAGGAAATTCAAATACCTAGACAAAAATGCAGCTACACATTCAGGGGGCCTGGAAATTGGGCCTGGAAATTTGGAAAAGATTGCAAAGCACAGAGAAAAGGCAAATTCTGAGTCCAAGAAAACCCTCCCACCCCCAAAAAAGAGTCCAAAATGGGGAGTTTACTGTCAATCAAAGTGGCCAACGTTGCCATGATCATGAGCTGGCAGTGATCACCTGAGACCGTAGAGCATCATGGCTCCTCCATTCCAGCTGAGAAGTAGGGTTTGTGTTGGGGAGTGTCACTTTTAACGGGGGTTTTATGGTTCCCACCTGCTAAGTGACCATTTCCAAACCCACCCAGATCAGTGCCCTTGACAGGGCAGGGTCTTCCTTTGGGAGAAACTCTCTAGGGGAGAGAAAGGTCAAGAGTGCAGAGGGCTGGTCCCAGCCTTCCCAGTGCCCTTGCCCATGAGGTGGGAGTGGCCCCAGACAAGTCCCCCTGGATGACTTTTCATGTGTTCCTTGGTGGAGACCGGACTTTCATCAAGAGCTCCCCTGGACCCACCAGAGAAAGCCCAGCAGCATTTCTGGTTCCTTCTCTCGGTGCGAGGCTACCCAGGAACTCCCTGTCAACAGCCTCTCCCGAGACTCTGCAGAGAATGTGAACATCATCAGGAGAGCACTATTGCAGCAGGGCTCCTGTGGCTCAGGGCTGCCTTCAGTACCCTTGAGTTGGGTCAGTTCAACCCAGTTCATGGGTTGTGGCATCACCAGCACCAGGCTCAGCCCTCGTGGCTGTTCCCCCACCTGTGGTGGTTCCCAGGTGCTCCCAGCCACTGGTGACACATGGCTGGTGACACACGGCAGCCTCTCAGGGCTCACAGGGAGCCGCTGGCACTTGCTGCTCTCCATTCGATGCTGAGGTGCTGATGACTTTCTGGGTAAGAGCCTCACTACAGCCTCAGGGCTTTGGTGAAACCTGGCTGTGCAGCCAGTCCAGGCAATGCTCGTTTGCACAACCACATCCTGTAAATGTTTGCAAACCCCACTCAGAGCTCCTTGGGATGATTTTGTGGGACATCAGCAAGGCCAGGTAGGAGGGACACTGTCCTCCTGGCTTCTTCCCCAGGATGGTTTCTTCCTCTCTCCCAAATCTTTCTAACACCCTGAGCTGGTGTGAGGGGTGGAGCTCTGCCTGGCTCCGCATCTCCTTTATCCTTGGACTTCAGGACATGTAGCAAAAATAGCTGTCAGAAAGGGGAAAGCGACCTTTGCCATTTGAGTAACTGTTTGCTGTGTCAGCACAGGCACAACGTGTTTGGGGATTTTGTGCAAGGTTCCAGTGGCTCTGAGCTAGGACCAAAAGATTTTCACCTCTGTTGGTAGCCATGAATAACACTGGGAATGTGGCCTCATAATCCCTGCTCAGGGAGACACCTGGGAGAGGAGGTGCCTTCCAGGGAGTGTGAGTGCTGACTGTAGGATTCCCTGTGTGTCTCCATGCCAGAAACACTCCTCTGACTGGTTGACCAACCATGGAATGGGAAGAGGAAGGCCGCAGCAATGGGATGGAATAGAATGGGATGGAAAGAATGGAAGGAATGGAAGGGGTATGCTTCAGGGATGGGATGGGAAGAAAAGACTGCAGGCATGGAATGGGAAAGGCTGCAGGAATAGGAATGGGCTCAGGAATGCCACAAGATGTTGGGGATTTAGTACCAAATCCTCACCTCATGATAGTCTTGAACACACAAACCCAAAAGCTGAAAATCTGTCCCACTGCCTTCTTGGTTCAGTCAAGGGGCTCAATCTCCTCTGTCATGGAGGCAATAAATGGGTCTCTTGGGGAGCTGAGAGCTTGTCTGGCAGCCTGGAGAGCCAGGGACAAGGCAACTGAGCTGGACACCCAGGTCTGGGGCAGTACCCTCAGAGTGCTGCAGCTGAGGGCTCCAGAGCAGGCAGAGCAGGGTGCTCCCCGGGGGTGACCGGGCCCACACCTGCCCCCATGGCCTTTCTGCCCGGCTTGGCAAACCCAGCCCAGAGAGTGAAATTAGAAGCCATTAAAAATTAAGCTTGGCTGAAGCTCAGATCAAACTTTCTACCAATTTTAGCTGCTTGTTACTTTGGAGACAACATGCACTGGAGTTCAACTGGTGATGCAACACAGAGGGGATTTCTGCTTGCATCAGGCTCTGGGCCAGGGATAGACATGAGGGCTGCCAGCAGCTGGAGCAGAACAAGCTGAGGTTGGAATCAAAGTACAGAGAGGGCAGGACCTGCAGCACCTGATGTCTCATTTGAAAATTTGCATCTTTCTGCTTTTTGATTAATTCTTGCTCAATTAATTCTTATCGCTTCCAGAGGGAAAAAAAGGATCTTTGGAGCCAAGGAGAGAAACAAGACATTGATTAAATCTTCCAGCGAAGACCCCCATGACCCTGCAGTAAAGGAGGAATGCCCAGGGTCCCCACAGTGCCTTTGATGCAGCGTGGGGCAGGCTGGGGGCTGGTGTGGTGGGCTGGGTTTGATGACCAGGGTGCCACCCTGGCAGTGCCTGGAGAGCTTCCACAGCTACCTTGGCCACCACAAACACTGACTGACGGGCAGCACAGCTTGGCCCAAAGCAAACAGGGCTGAGGTCAGGAGCAAGGACAGCTTATGGCAGTGATGCTGGGCAGTGGCACTGCCCGCAGCCGCCCCTGAGAGGGTGATCCAGAGGGGACGGGCCCCTGGGCAGCACCAATGGGTGCTGGCTGGCAGCAGCCCTGCAGCGAACCTGTCACCGCCTTTGCCGTGCCATGGAAAAGAAGGAAACCTCCCCTCTAAAGGCATTTCCCAGCTGTGGGGTGTATGCAGGACGAGACCAGGTGATGTCACAGGGGCTCTCTCACCATCCTGCAAATTGCTTCCAGCTGATCTCAGGGTAACCCAGCCCTCCCAGCAGGCTCAGAGAAACCCTGTCCCAGTGCCATGCAGTGGCACTAACCCCTGCTGGGTGGACAGGTGAGCAAGTGAGCCACCAGACTATCTGTCAGCTGAGGGATAGCACAGCCAAAAAGAAATTAAGCCCCCAGCCACCCACTGCAGCAACACTTTATTTATATTTATATGTAGAGACGTGGGAGATTTCAGGTTCTGCAGAGCCCATGGACAGTGTCACTGTCCTCTCTGATTTCACTTGGAAAGGACTTGGAGAAGGCAAGGTGCCATCATAACAGGCAGTCATCTAAGAGCCAAGGACAGCTGGTGGGCTCGGGGCAGATGGGGCACAGCCCCTTGCCCCAAACCACGCCTTTGAGTGCCCTGTGGTGGGGATGGACACGAGCAGCCATGGGGATCCTTGGGCCAAATGTCTGTGGGGACTGAGCTGTGTCCTTGCCTGTGGCATCAACTGGGTCACCCTGATGTGCAGCGAGTGCCTCGGGTCTCAGACACGGCTCCAGCACTCCAGACGGCTGCTGGAAAGGCGACTGCCACCCCTCATTTGTGTTACCCTGACAATATTCCCCATAACTGACTGATCGAATCATGCAGGGATGTAAGAGCTCCCTAATTAACACAGTTATTATTAGGAATGTCAGGCCAGGTTTGAAAAAGGCAAGTTCAGATCCCTGTGCCTGACAGCAAGTGGTGAGTGGGATGATGGGACCATCCCACATGACTGTGATGTCCTCCCTGTCACCTGGGAGTCCTGACCGCATCTGGGCTGTGGGAGCAGGGACATCCCTATGTGCCAGATGGGTTGGATGGGCTGCACAGGCAGCGGTCCAGGCATGGGAGCCTTTGCACAGGATGAGCAGGGTCATGTTGTTGCCAGTCTTTCCCCATGAGCCAAGACACTGCTCTTGGCTCATACCCAGGCAAATCCCAAGGGAATCAGGACCTTCATTACTCAGGCCAAGACTCCTGGTGATGCCAACAGCTGGATGTGCAGGAGGAGCAAGGTGAGAGGGTCCTGCTGGGTCAGGGAAGTGTGCTGGCTGTCCTGCAGTGCTGCCTCTTCTCCAGCCTCCAGATCGCCCTGGCTCCTGCCTGCAAGCCGGTGCCTCTGGGGCTCTTTGCTGTATGTAGGGCAGCCCCGGGGTGCCTGCAGCAGCTTGTGCTCTGCCAGAGCTCCTGCCGCTGCTGCTCCCCATTGAGCGCTTGGAGAGGCACCTAATTCACCCTTTCAGAGCCGAGATAAGATGGATTAAGGCCTGCTGAATGGTTGCCAAAAGAATCGCCATTAGGCCCTGGAGAGCTTAATCTCCACCAGACTAAAAGCAGACAGGCTGCACCCACTGCTAGTCCCGTCTGCCAGGGGATAAACACCCAGTGCAGGATTTCAGGAAAACCTTTGGAGGCTGTGAAATGCATCCCAAAGTGTACGTGCTCTCTGGAGTGCCCGAGGCTGGGTGCCGGATGCCTCGCTTCCCCCAGCTCCCAGGGGGAAGTCGCTGAGTGTAATGCAAAGGAGTAATGTAATGTTGGCCACTGGAGTCTCAGACACTTCTGTGCCTTGACTCTTCCTTTCCATGAGCTCCAAGGCTCCTCCATCCTCGCACCGTTATCTCCCCAAAGATTAGCTCCCCAAAGCTGTCCTTGCCCACGTACTTCTCAGCTGACTCACATTTGTTATTTCTTGTCCCTATCTCTGATTTCCTTTGCTGTCCTCACACTACCACTCCCCAAGGTCCAGCTCCTCTCCAGGTATCCCTGACCTTGCTGCTGCTCAGGGTCTGACACATATCCCATCCTGCAGGCTGACTTCAGAGGATGATGATGTCCCTTTCCATGGAGCCAGAGCATGGAGGGGACAGACTTCCCTCTCCCCTCCAGTGGTGACAGACAACCTTAATTTGCCCCCATGCAGCCTGCCTGGGACACCTCCATAGCCATGGGACACCTCCACAGTGTTGTGCCCAGCATGACCACCACAGCTGAGGTAAGGCAGTGCCAGTCTGGTGTCTCTTCCTTGCCTGGTTAGAAGTGGTGAGGCTGGCCAGGGATTTCGGACCTCTTAGGAAAGCCAGACCAAGCAGGACAGTGTTTGCATTTTAGTCAGGTCTTGGTGGTAAGGACACTGTGCCAGGTGCCATCCACCACCAGGGATCTGACCCCACTGGCTTTACACCACCACCACCACCTCTCAGGAGTCAAGACACGGAGAACGGGCCCCATCAACCCTGCTGGAGATCTCTGCCTATCTGGCCCTCCCACAAAGAGGGATTTTGAGTTCATTTTTCTGTGAGACCCTGGAAAGAGGCAGGGCACTGGCAGCATGCCAGGGCAGTGTTTGTGACAGGGGCTTTGGGGCTCATCACACCTCTGCCCTGAAAAACCCTGACATCCCCAATGTCATTGTCTCTGGATTTTTGTTGACACAAGAGGTCTCACAGGCATTCCTCTCCCACCAGCACTGTGTTGGTAAGTCAGGCTTAAGCACAGCCACTAAAACGCCCAGCCCCAGCCCTGAGCCCTTCCCTCCAGTGCCTCGGGGTTCCCCTAACCCCCAGCTGCTTTCACACAGATAACAAACCCTCCAATTTCACTGCTGTCCCCCCATCCTCTCCCCTTCCTTGCCTGTCCCCTGCCCCTGCATTCCCCCACGATGACAGCCGTCTCTGGCCGTGGAGCAGATGGAGGCTGGGCAGGCTCTTCCCTCTCTGCTGGCGTGACGCAACCTGGGCTCCATGGCGGTGACACACTGTCCCAGCCGAACCAGCACTGCTCGGGCCTCGTGTTTCATTGCAACAGCCTGCCCAGCCCCGGCAGCCCCAGGCCGGGACAGCGCAGCCACCTCTGGCAGAGCCAGGGGCTGGCGGGGGCAGCTCTTCTGGCGCAAGTACCGTCCCAGCACCCCTCGGGGATGATTTTTGACTGGGCTGTGGCTGCCAAGACCAAGGGAGGGCTGAGGTCTCCAGGATGCAAGGGACCCACATCCTGAACGGTCCCCATTCCCCACGGTGCGATGAGCTCAGCTGGTGTCCTGTGGTGGCCCTGCCTGTGTCTGCACCTGCTCTGCCCTGTCTCTTCTCTGCCCCGATGGCAGAGCAGAGCTGCTGGGGACGTGGAGGGTGTCAGCTGATCCCTTAGGGGCTTTTCAGTGCCGCCCCTAAACTCCCTGTGGGCACAGCAGGCACATGAGAAGGGCCTGAGGCCTGTGTGAAGCTGTGGGATCCGTGTGGCACCTGGCACTGGGCCTCTCCTGAGTCATGGGATGAGCTGAGGCACCAGCACGATCCGGAGCAGGAGCCGGGGGCAGTGGCTGTCCCAGAGGGGGACACAGGGACTGGCACAGCCAGAGGCTGCCCCGTGGAGCCCAGACAGAGATGGCAGCAGCACGGTAGGGCTGCAATGTCAGCGTGCCAGAGGTGAGCACTGATGGGCAGATGTAGGTGAGAGTTAAGCCATGCTGGGGACGCTGAGCCTTCCCCACACTCCCTTGATGTAATGTTTGTGGGAGCAGTGTGTTCCAGCAGTGCCATAAACACAGAGAAGCAATAAACTTGCCTTTATCTGCCTGTGGAGCCTTGGGACCATCTAAATTAGGAAACAAAGGAAGAAACAACAACTCCAAAGGGGTTTTTTCTAGCTGAGCTGAAAATAGAGCAGAAGCCGAGAGGGGGAAGTTCAGCCCAGACAGGGCTGGGACACCTCAGCTGGCCCTGGTGCCACCCCCACACCTGGCCTAGAGCCAGCCTCTGCCTGGGAACACACACCCAGGGCAGTGTCCCCAGGCACAGGGGCTGATGGTGGCCCCAGCATCATTCTCCTCTAACCCAGGAGTGGCAGACGATGCTCACTCAGGCTGTAGGGCTCCGGCACAGAATTGTTGGTGTTGTCTGTATGACAACCCACCTCTGCCCTGCCTTTTGGGCAATCTGCCTGGAGCTGGATCTCCTCTCCTGGGCCCCTCGCAGCCCCTTCCTGTCCTGACCCTCCAGCAAAGGAGTGCCATTGCTGCAGGAGCCACACTTGTGTTACAGTCCCATCTGTCAGTCACTGACCTTGCCCTAGCTTGGCTCAGTGCTGTCCTTGAATGGGCAGAAGCTGATCCCCAACCCTCTGAACCTTGGCCCAGCACTTGGTATCTCCTGGGCATGGACAGTATCAGCTCGCTCAAAATTAATTATTCTGGGTCATCTTCCTCACAGAAGACAATGACATTGCAGAAACTGAGGTTCTCACCCAGGGATGATTGTGAAGACAGGTTTTCATTCAGGTTTACCCAGCCCCCAGCAGGCTGTTACCCCTCTTCTCACCCCTACAGTCCCCAAACTGTAAAGTTTTATGGGACTGTCATCAACCATAACCAACCTATTGCCACCCATGACCAACCCCTCACTATCTGTTGCCACCCATCCCTAAACCCTCCCCACCCATCCCCACCAACCCATCACCATCCATCATCCATCACTAACCCATTGCCACCCCTCACCAATGAGTCCCTACCCCTCACTAACCCATCACCAGCTGTCACCATCCACCAACCCATCACCGGCCCCCACCCTCACTGGGGAACAGACCCAGCCCCCTGTGCTGATGGCAAGGTGTGGCCCCACCCTGTGTGGCACTGTGTGGGGGGCTGTAGGGACAGTGCCTGTCTGTGCAGGTGAAGCAGTGGTGGCAGTGAGCTGTGGGGTCAGCCCTGCCAGCCCCCAGGGCTTTTTGGGCTCTCAGATCACAGCTCGTGTAATGAAAACCATAAATTATTAATTGCAGCTAAGATGGGAAAGGCTGTGAGCTGCCGCCTGCGCAGACCCGCTGTTCATCTCCGGGCTCTGCCCTCCTAAAGCAGGTCTCACATTTATATTTCATGAGCATGTCCCTCAGCAGTTCTACAGTGAAAAGGAGTAACGCACAGTCCACACAGAGCCCCAGCAGCCCCCTCCATCCCAGCCAGAACCCCGTGCTGCTGCACAAGAAAACCCTCCCCAGGCACTAAATCCTGTTTTCTCATAAAATTTAGGACAATCTGTTAGGGCTTGCCCTGCACTTTGGAGGCAGGTGTGCCAACAGACAGGTTGGCACAAGCCACTTCTGTTGAGGTGAGTTTTGGGAGCACACAGAAAGCAGAGCTCCATGGAGGTTGTCTTGGCCTAGAAGGCAGGTCTGGTCCTGAGCCCCAGCTGCTGGCCCCTCAGAGCAAATTCACATCACACCTCATTAAAAATTTGGGGCTCAATCCAGGCACCCACACCAGACATATGCACTGGAGGTGGGGTGCATCTACACAGCCCCCAGCATTTGGGGGACATCCTGGAAAGACCTGTCATGAAGAAACACCTCCCTGGCTCAGTGTTTTGGGCATCTGCCAAGTCCTGTACTGACCTGGGACCTTTCTCTGCTTGCTGCCAGGTGGTTTGGGGTCGTGGGATGATGACCTGGGTACCTGCATAGGACAAGTTGGGTTTGTGCCCCATGCAGCTTCAAGCAGGAGTGTTCCCCCCAACACCCCCAGACTGGCCATCTCCCGTGGGCGGTTGTCAGCTTGGGTTCAGCTCTTCCATCTTCTGCTCTGAGGAGCCTGTCTGCTTGTTTGTTCTTGCCTGAATCCATTAATTAACCTGAATTAAAGCGTCATTCAAGCTGACAGTGCTGGGCTTCCTTGCGGCAAGGATGTTCGTTACGATTACCACCTGGGTAAGGAAATTACAGCAAAATTCCTGCTCTGCCAAGGTCTGGGAATGATCCACCAGCAGGACCCACAGACCTGGGATGGGGCTGGGATAATGGCAAAGAGTCTGTTCCCATGCAGCTTGCTAGAAACAGGGGCAGATGCAAAACCTCTTGAGCTACACTGTGGAGATTTAATCCAGCCTAGGGATGATAGGGAAAAACTCCTGTCTGTGACACAGCAGCTGCTGCTCATGGGACTTGGGCAGGACCCACCAAAAAGCTCCCTTCCCTGGAGGAGATACAGCTCTGGGATGGGCTGCAGAGCCACGGGCTATCTCCATCCCTGCCTGGAGTTTCCAAACCTGGTTGCACAATGCTATGGCCCCCCTGACCTGGTGCTAGGGCTGGCCCCATCTGACCAGCAGGGAGATCCCATGGCCACTGAGCTCATGGGGCTGTGATGGGCCCTTCCCTCTCCAAGCACCCACTGTCTCCTGCCTGAGATGTGGCTTTTCTTAGAGGTGAGTGGAAATACAGAGAAATCCTTATGGAGGGAGAGAGGAGCATGGCCAGGTCAAGGAGCTTTGCTTTGAGCCTTTTGCCCCTGTTAGTGACCAGATGGTGGAGGGTCCCGCATTATGCAAAGGTCATGCAGCTCCATCCTCCTCCAAGCAAGAATCCCTGCAATGCTCCCACACCAGGAGTCAGTGGGAGTCCCTGTGCCCTGTGTCAGGGATTTCCACTGGAGATGAAAGGAGAGAAAGGTGAAGCACGAGCAGAATCCAGCCTGTGTGTCCCAGCGCTCTGAGCCTGCAGCAGGTCCTCCCATCCCCACAGCCGTGCAGCATCTTCCTGTGGCTGTAGACAGACAGAACACTGCTGCTGAAGGGCAGGAAATTCCAGGGAAAGGCCAGCTGAACCAGATTTTAAAACTAAATTACATCTTGACTTTTTCACCAGCTTTAGCACAAGATGTGATTCCTGTCAGCGTGCTTCAGTGGGTTTGGATGTGTTCATGTTTGCACTTTTCCATGCCTCTCTGTAGACCCTTTTCAATGCCTTGGGTATCCGGTGCAGTTTCTGTGCTGCATGTTCTCACTCGTTCAATAATCAATTTAACTGCCATATGCACTGCTCATCGAGATAGAAACTGCTTCTTGTTAAAGGTGTGAAAGTAAGTCATGTGCAAAATTAGCTTAGCCCTCAGATGGGAATTGATTTCAAAGCAATAAAACCTGCCTGGGTTCCCAGGAGCCGGACCATTCTCCAAACCAGCTACTGTTTTGCAGAAGAGGGGAAATATTTTCCCAAAATATAGGAGGAGGGTTCTGGGGACTCAATAATGGCTAGGTGGCAGAGGGAAGATCAGTCACCAGGATGAGACCCCGAGCTGTGTTCCCAGGTTTTGGATCAGCCAGTGAGGAAGAAAATGTCCCAGTGCCCAAAGGGAGCTGAGGACAGCTGTGCCCAAATGGCACCTGGCTGTGGGTGGCCTGGGGCTGTGGGTGACCCTGGCCAGCCCCACTCCTGGACTGCTGGTCCTACATGCTACAGATTGTGTTTTTTTGTTTTGAAGAAAAATGAACTTCTGGGGTCGGATTTGCCCCCACTCCAGGGATTTGGACATTAATTTGTAATGGAGATTAAGAGTTCAAATCCCTTAAGCAGCTTTTGCAGCCCCATCCCTCATTCCCCTCACTGCCGAGACCCCCGGCCAGCCCCGCTCAAGCGTGGACAGTGTCTGTGAAACCCCCACATCAGCAGGGCCCTGGGCATGGTGGCATTGGCATCACATAATTAAGGATCCCCTTGCCCTGCAGAGACATGGCTCTACCCAGCCCCTGGAGGGAAGGCCCTAAGCAGCCTGGCTGGAGGTTTCACTGCTGGCTCCATCCCCACTCCGGGCACAGAGCATCTGCTGGGGCTGTGGCCATGAAAGGCTTTTACTATCCAAGATTAACAGGGGCTTTGGTAAAGGCTCTGACCTCCCCTGAAACATTTCAAGTTCAGCTGCACCCCTGGAGTCACCCTTCCCAAAACCACAGGGCTCAGCCTCTGCCCTGCTCCAGTGTAGGAGGCCTGCTGGGAATTGGGCTTTAAGGCTGATCCCCCCAGCATCAGACACTCCCCAGGGCTGAGGAGCAAGTGCAATGTTTCCACTGCAAGACACTTCTATAAATAGACTGACACCATTTCTCTGCTTAATTACCATGGACTTTTAGGCTATTTCCACTGTATTTCAGTTCTGCATGTTGATTTCCTTATGACTTGCCCCTGGGAACATCTGTCATGGTTTAAAGGGCAGGGCTCACTGGAAGGCAAGGGACATCTCCAGCAGCCCAACATACAGGACAATAAACCCAGGGAGAAGGATTGGCCACCTGGTTGGAATGGAGGGAAAGACTGGGGGTGTGCTGTTTCCAGCTGAAGACTGCTGGCAGCACGTGGGATGCCCGTAGTGCCATGGCAGGTAACAGAAATCTGCAGGAGGCAGCTGGCAGGGCTCCCTCTCTGGCAGGACCCTCGGCCCCAGGGCTTGGCCTTGGCCGGGGGTTGAGGGTGAGCATGGCCCCCAGGTGTGGGGCACTGGATCCCTGGGATCCTCCCCCCCTGCCTGGAAAAAGGGCTCCACACCACAGATGTATGTGGACCCCTTCCTGGATTCCTCTGCAAGGTCCTGTGCCCAGCTGGGGGATCTGGGGGAGAAAAGTGTGAATTTGGAGGGGTCCACCTTGGCCATGCCCTGGTGTTGTGGCAGTTCGAGCACAGTGCAAGGGTGAGGTGCCCCTCTGTCCCCTGGTGTGATGCTCCTTGAGCCATTGGCATCACCCCCTCCCTTGCTGAGGGCACAGCGGAGTATCCCAGTCTTCCCTCAGGGCATCCGTGGGCACTGGGGACTCCTCTTCCCCAGGGCTTTGGGACATGGGGTGAGCCCTGAGCCTGCTGCCAGACACAGCATGGCCCCTCCACTGAGTCACGGCAGGAGGAGGGTTCCCAAGTGCCTGGGGACCCCATCAGCAGCTGAGCCCCATTAGTACCCATCTCCATGGGGAAGTGGGCAGTCACGTGGGTTGGGGAAAACCAGGGCTGACCCCATGCCACAGCCCTTCTGCCTCTGGTGTCACTGATCCCCCTGCCCACTGCCAGGGTGGTGGTTGCTTTGCTCTCCCCTCCTCCTTCTCTTCACATTCCCAGTCAGTCCCAGCAGAGATCCCCCTTTAGCTCAGAGTTTGCTGCTGTTCCCTGAAAACTACTGCAAGACCCTGGCAGCTTGGTCCTGCTGACACATCCTTGTGTCATCCTGAGCCAGCAGCTCCCACTGCCCCGGCTGCCTCCACCTCTCACAGCATTCCATCACCCACTGTGAGGGAAGTCACTGCTGCCCTGAACCACCCACAACCACCCAAGAAGCAAAGCTTGGCTTGGGAAGGGAGAGGGGAATGCTGCACCCCACTCTGGCTGCTGCAGCCCCATCCCCACTGACAGCCAGGCTGCAGGCTCTGCCGAGCCTCTGCTGCAGAAACTCCATGGGATTCTGGGATGGCAGCAGCCACTAAATAATCTGTCAGGTCTTTCAGATGAAGTAGGGTGGCCAATGGTCAGGCTGGTGTGGAGCACAGCCTGGTGAGTGGGGAGTGAATGTGCACCCACCAGGGAGATTTTCTGAGCCAGTGGCCACTGTGAAATGTGCCAAACTTCACATTAACACAGTGATAGATATCTGCAGACACATCAAACCAGCAAAAACCCTCCTTGGTCCACTGGGAAGCAAAGGCAGGAGTTAATTTGGATTTCCTCCAAAATAATGCAACTCCAGACAAGGATGCATTTGAAAAGCATGCAGTTCCCAAGGGCTTTTATCATAAAACCAAGGAATCATTAAGGTTGGAAAAGATCTCTAAGACTAAGTCCAACCATTAACCCAGGCCTGCAAGGTACACCGCTAAACCATGTCCCAAAATGCCACAGTGAGCATTTAGGGCCAAAGACAGCGCAGTTAAAACCATGCCCAGCCACCAGCTCTCTGGAAAAGACTCTCACTTATATCACATCCAGCGTGTGTCAATGCACTGCGAGCTGGGAGCAGCTGTGGTTCACTCCAGTCTGACTCAGGGCCATGTGGATGGGATGGTCAGCACAGAGAAATGTGGCAACTCCAGTGCCCATTTGTGGGTGAAGTATCCCATGGCAATGCTGGGAATGGAAATCCCTCAAGAGCCAAACCCTGGGCTCACCAGTGAGTTAGCAGCCAAACAAGCCAGGCACATTAGGTTCTTCCATCTAAGAAATGTTCCAGATGTTCATATCTCTGCTTTGTGTTGTGCTCTGCCAACCCTCCCTCCCTGGGGAATGCATAAGGAGGAGAAATGCAGGGGAGAGCAGCTCTTTGTGGTTTGCATAAGCTTCCACAACTCTGTCTGAACAGGAAATCAGTGAATTTCATGATTTAGGTCAATGCTGCCCAGGGAAATTCTGAGTTTGGTTAGGGACAGTGAGAACCCATACAGCTGTCCTCAACTGGTCTGGCAGCAATGGGCTGTGCTCAAGGAGGCATCCCTGAGCTTCCCAAAACCTTCCGGGGAGCATCCTCACCTCCTGCCCCAGCCCCCAGGAAAGAGTCAGCATCCTTCACCCTCCTTCCTTTTGCTGTTTGCTGATGAATAGGTCCTGGATCCTTAAGACACTTCCATGAGTCCTGGACCAAGGGCTGGAATTTCTGCAGCACTTCCCCACTGCTACAGAGAATCCACATCAGAAAGCTCATGTTGGCCTCAGTTCCTTCGGTCTTGGGAGATACTCTTCCCTTGGTGGTGTCAGAAAGGGGGGATCCATGGGAGCAGGGCTGAAGACCCCTCTTCCCACTTGGGATGGGACAAGCAGCTCACACCAGGGGTGCACCAGAGGTGTGCAATGCACCTGGTTCTTGGCAATACATTACTGGAAAGTCCAAGGTGGACAACGCTAAAATGAAGTGTCATCTCCCATGGAACATTCCTGACTGCCCAGGAGTCTCAGCTGCCTGTGGAGGTCCCCGGATTTTGCGGGCTGCATTGGAGGGACAGTGCTCCCCACACAGTGCAGCCATGTCTGGCCAACGGGATATTAGGATGCTGCTGAGGGTTTTGAAAGGTATCAGAGCAACTACCAACACCCACAGCCAGCACCCCACACCTGGGACCAGCACCAAATGCTTGTCCCTAGTACCAGGACCAAGATTTAGGATCGATAACCAGGGCCACCCCCAGTACCAGCCCTCAGTACAAGCCCCAGCACCCAATGCTGACTCCCAGCATCAAAGTGCTGATGTTCAACACCACCCCCAGCACAAGGACCCTGTATCAGCACCAGTGCATGAGGCACTGCTGTCCCAGATTTTGATCCAATGAAACCAGTTTAGGGTTTCACAGACTTTTCAATTTTCTCATTCCTGACAAAGGAGAAGGAATGAACAAAATCCGTCAGGAAGGAAAAGGGGCTGAGGATGGGCAGGAAGCCCCCAGTCGCCTGGGGCTGGCCAGGGCTGAGGCATCTCCTGCACGTGGCAGAAAGAGCCACAGGAGCTGCTCCCCCTGAACATGCCAAGCAAATCCTCCCACGCCTGCGCCAGCTGCCTGGACAGGGTCTCCGGAGGAGACGAGCTCACTCAACAACCCTTCTTCCAGGCATTCGTGCTGCTGCCTTCAGAGTGTTATGAATATTGTAGCAAGGCCGCTCCTTTCATCTCTGCTTCTTTCCAGGGAGCCCCAAACCTTCTGCACATTCATTTCCACCTCACTATTCCTCTTAATTATTTAAACTCGCCTTCCCGAAAGCGGAGCCCTTCCATTATCACTCCTTCCTCTGAAACGCATGTGGAATTTGGGGACTTGCAAATCCACTCATATTCGTGCAGAGCAGCAGGTTTCCTCAGGCTCCCCTCCCTGCTCCCTTCCAGCCTGGCCCCAGGCCACATTCACAGAGGCCTCAGCCACAGAAACCTCAGAACCAAGGCAGAGCATAGCAGCTTTTTACTGGGGTCCCGAGTGCTGAGGATCTTCCCCACATGACTTTGATCATTTCCACGGCTCTTCTTGGTGGTCCTCCCCCAGAGATGCATGTGGGGCCAGATGTCCCTGCACTGCAGCTGTACTGATGTGGTTCATCCTAGAAAAATCCCTCACTGCTCCGTGTTCAGCCTCAGCAAAGCTGAAAGTACCTGCGAGAGCTCCCTGAAGGGCAGATCCCCTCCCCGCCCCTCTAATGAGACATCCTCAATTAATTGCTTTTTAATGTAGGAATGCCAAGCTCAGCTCCCCAAATACTTAAAGTTAAAACCTGGCGGCTCAAATGCTGTTGGAGAAATGCAGTTCTCAGTAAAATAGACCTATATTAACACCTTCTCTGTCTACTTCTGAAAGGTGGTAGCTGCATTTGGCCACCACCACGTGTCTCTTCCTGCTGGCCCAGCTCCCAGCTCCCCATGCTGCTGGGATCCAGCCACAGCTGAAAAGGGAAGGTCTAGTGGAACTCTGGGGATGCTGGCAGGACACAGGAGCTGGGGAAGGGGGTGACTCAGACAGCTTTGACCCATCTCAATCTCCTGTCATGCCTGAACCTGCCGGGTACTCAACAGCCAGGGCTTTGTGGCTGCACCAGCCCTGCCCGTGCTGCGCCGTGCTTGGCTGTGAGCAGTGTGACCAGAATGTTTGCTGGAGCAAGAGACCCCTGGCCACTGCTCTTTCTCCCCATCCTGCAGCTGGTGTGCCTTTTTCTGCTTATCTCATACCCTGAGGGTCTCTTTGTTTAGCTCATCCTCCCTGAGGCCACGGTGGGAGGATTGGGGTTTTCTCACCCCACTGAAGGGGACAAGGGTGGTGAGGAGGTGTAGTGCATCCCTCATGGACACCTCATCACCTCCACCAGCTGTGCGCTATTCCTGTTACTATTATTTGTTTATGCATTTATTGGTACCCAGCTGCAGGCTGGAAATGGGGTGGGGGCTCCAAGGGAACACTGGTGTGGAGGGGCTGCCAGAGCCCCCAGCCTCCAACACCACCAGCAGCATCAGCCGAGCAGGGAAACCTCACTCAGAGCAGCTCCTGCCTTCACAACCCCCCAAAATACTCCAACAGAGGTGCATGCAAGTCCTCTAGGGCTGTCAGCCCTGTCCTGGGCGGACATCAGGAATTGTCTCTGTGGCATCGCTGACTGATGACCCTGTGGCACCAACCCTTAGGGGGTCCATCCCTTCCCCACCACCCTGACGTGGTTGGTGGCCAGTCCCCCGCAGTGGGACCCCTTGCCTGTTGTGGCCAGGCCAGCACTCGCCTCCATGCATCACTCCCTGAATTAATCATCAGCCTCACTCTGCGCTCGAGTCCTCACTTAAAGAGATTTTTACACATTAAAAATTCACAGCACTAAATGATTGATGGCTAAGGCCCCCTGCACCCTGAGGAAGAGCTCAGGCTGCTCCAGCTTCACTTCCCACCAGGACTCCAGCATGTCGTCGTCCCCAGCCATCCTCTGCGCTGCACTGGGCATCATCTTGGGGAGAAAAACAGCATGGCAGTGACCCCTCCCCTCCCACAAAAAAGGCACCATTAGCTCTCTAGAGCTGCTGTTGGGCTGGTTAAGGTGTTTTAGGTGGTGGAGCATCTCAAGGGCCCTGGAATGTGCCTGTTGTGGCCATCACCAGTGGGAACACGATGCTCTTCTCCTGCGTGGGGCCTTGGGAGGGTCTCAGGGGGGCTGTTTGCCAGCCTGAGCAGCAACAAGGAGGGCTGCAGGCTTGAGTGAGAACTGCAATGGAGGCCTTCTGTTCTCTCTTCCCATGACTCCATCTTTCTGTGTCATCCCAAGCCATGGCTGGTGTTTGGGAGCAGCCATTGAGGGGCTGCATAGGTTGGGGGGTGGAGAATAAACCTCTGAGCTGACCTGGGCCATGTGGGCTCTTGTCCATCTTGTCACTGCCCCCAGCAGTAATAAGCTCTTGCCCCCACCTCTCCCAGGGCCTTGCTTCTTCTTGGCCCCAACCGGCACCCATCCCACGCCCCCACGTCAGCTCTATCGCCCCATCACCCTGCCAGTGCCTCACGTTGCCACCCCATCACCTTGTCAACCTGTCACCCCATCGCGGCTGCTCCCGCAGGCAGATGTGACTTGCTGCCGAAGTTCGCCCGGACCCAGCCCCAGAGGTTCACGCTGGGCAGATCCCAACATGCTGCTCACCTCACCAGCGAGCCCGGCATCTCTTCCTGCAGTCCCCGAGCCCCAGCTGTGCCGTGGTGCCCTGCTGCCCACCCCAGCCACCGCTGCCTCCACTCCCCTCTGCCCGGTGGGTCTTGGGGTCCTTCGGCCACCCTGTGGCATCACCCTCCTGTTTAGAGCTCGATGGGCTGCACCAGCCACCGCCCAGCTGTTCGGCCGGGCTTTGGCTCCCCATCTCCTGGAATCCCCATCTGTCTGGAGGGACATTTCCTTTCACACTCCCCCCACACCCTGCTCGACGTCGACACCAGGGCCCGTGTTGCAGCCCTCAAACACACAACACACTGAATCATTAACAACTGTCCCTCATTTCAGGTGCCTGTCCTTCTCTCAGAGGAGACGTGTCTGGAGCAGTGCCAGGGGACGGAGCATCACTCCTGCCACCCACAGTGTCCCAGATGTCCCCAGGTGCCAGTAGCCCTGCAGGTGCTCCCTGCCGCATGTCCCGTGGCTGGGGGGGCAAATCACACTGTTCCTCTTCTTTTCTTCCCCAAGGGAGAAAGCGCAGGTCCCACACGTCTGGCTGTTCCCCGTGGGGCTGTCCCTGTCCTCGCAGTGTAGGTGAGCTCTGACCTGTCGCTGTTGTAACGCGGACACGTAGAAAAAACACACGAAGTCCAGGATCGGGTAGAAATGGCGGCAAGACGCGGTTTAATGGCTTTTTCCCTAGGCTTTTATATGTTAATTTGCAAAAAGTGAGTTAAATGGCATAAAGTAATTGGTTCTCTGGCCATCCACCCCTCGAGGGGGTTGGCCCAACTCTAACACGTCCGTTCCCAAGTGTTTTTCCAGTTGAAGCTGTAACAATCCGGCCAAAAAAAAAGTTGCAGGTGCGGATATTTTATAAAGTAATAACTTTGTCTTAGCTTGCATGGGAAAGACAGAGTTCTCACAAAATGTTAGAGAGCTGAAGAAATTCACTGCTAAAGCCCTTTCAGCATCTACAGAGACCAGCAAGTTCAGAGGCACCACCTACACCGTGCAGCATCTGCAGGAAAAAGTTCCGTACATCGGACACTTTCCAGCTTCTCCCTGCTTGCTGACAGAAAACGAACCAGCTGGATGCTGGCACCGGGGCAGTGTGGACACGCTGGGGCTCCCGGACTGAGTCTGGCGGGAGGGAGTTCCTGGAAGTGGCGATGGATCCACACTTGGGGAATGTGTTCCTGTCCTGCAGATGGAGTGGGAAGTTCCCGGTGGAGATCCGAGAGCAGAAAGCAATGGCAGAAATGCTGCCCGGAGGAGGATTCAAGCTCCGACCCACCCCCCCCGGAGGGGGGGAGCAGGAAAGCCCTTCTGCTTGGCCCCGCTCCACCGCTGCCAGCTCAAAGGCGCGATTGTCTGCCGGCACCAGCTGTGCCGCTTCGGGCGGCGGCACAGAGGGACTTTTCTGCTCCTCTCAATGACAGATCTGTGCCATTCCCGTCGGGAAGGTCCCTCTGCGTCGCTCCGGCCCTTTCCAGATCCCCGGCAGCCGGGAACCTGCCGGCCGCGGGGCGCCGGCCGGAGAAGGGCGCTCTGTGTGCCGGACACAAGGGGCCTTACCCGATTCCGCTGGAAATGTCAAAAGGGAGTCGGATTCCCTCAGCCCGAGGGCTCTATGGAGCGGGGAGTGAAGCTGGGGCAGGGGGAGTGGAGACCTGAAAACAGCTGGAAATAACTCCCCAGGGAAAAACTGAGTTTGACTGGCTCCTGTCTGTGCAGGGGAGAGAGGCATCTACTGGGCAGGAAATTCCCTCTTTGTCCTAAGGATTTAGCTGGAGTCTTTGCTGGGTGCTAGAGGGCAGAGAGTGCAGAAGCAGAAGGCATTCGGGGCCTAGTTTGTGCTCCCGGTGTACAGCCAGCCCCACGCTGCTCTGCAGGATGAAGAGATGAGTGGGAAACCAGTGGGTGAAGCTGAAACTGCATCACCTTTTCCCCATGCAGGCCAGTATCCCAAGGGCTGGGGATCTCAGGGGTGCTGCTCCTGGGCAAGGGCATTTCCCACAGAGGACAAGGCTGCAGCTGGGACCCCACCCTACTGTGGGACCAAAGTCACAGGAATTCACAGAGGCAGATGTCCCCTTTCCAGGGGTCACCCCTTTTGGGGACAATCAGTGTAGACACCTATTTTCAAAATCCATTTTACAGCCTGCTGGCTACAGGTGGACATGAGGGCCCAGAGCCCCTAAAGGAAAACAGCCATTGTGAAGGAGTGTAGCGTTTCAGCCAAGAACACAGATTTTCAAGGCAACCCAGGCTGCAAATCCGTGCACAACATGATCCCAGTACCGGAATGTCCCAGATGTGGGAGCATCCCACTGATAGGTCTCACTGATCGTTAGGGTGTGTTGGGGCCACACAACAGCAGGACATGCCGGCCGTTGGGGCAGGTCCCCCTGGTGCTGCCAGCAGGGCTGGCCCATGGCCAAAGCAAACCCCAGCTGCGGAAAGCCCGCATGGCATTTCCCTCAGCACTGATAAGGCTGAGCTGCAATCGCAGCCATGAAAAAAAGCTGTCCTGGTCTTCCTCAGGCTAGCCGAGTGCTGTGCCAAGCACATCAAGGATTGCCCGAGATAAAAGCCCGCGCCTGCTGTGCCACACAGGCACGGAATGTCACCTGCAGCTGGCTACATCAGAGGGGACATGGGTGGGGGGACAGGGGATGAAGGCATCCTGCACCTGGACTAGGGCTGGTCTTGCAGGGCCATGCTGGGGACAAGAGGACGCACTGGGTCACACATCTTAGTGGAAAGTAGCAGGAGGTGGCATGGAGCAGGAGGTCCCCAGGGAGAGGGTATCATTGCAGGTGCCACAGCATAGCCCTAAACTGGGTTCAAGGGGGTCTCCAGGAGGTGATGGGTGGTGGGAAATGGCAAGGCAGGAGGCATTTGGCAAGGAGTCTCTGTGGTGGTTGTCCTGCTGTCGGGGTTTGGCTTCCCCCAGTGGCTTCAGCCTCCATGCAAACCCCTTACCTGCCAGCTCAGCTGGGTTTCAGCACCTTGTGTGCACCCACACTTCCTCGGGGACCCTTTCCCAGGTCCTGTCAGCCCACACACAGCTGGGGAAGTGGCTCCAGCTCCACTCTCAGGCTTTGTTTTGCCGTAGCAACCCAGGGAGGAAGGATCCAAGCACAGAGGCGATGAGAGGAAAAAAGCTTTCTGTTCATTCCCAAACCTGAGGGCAGAAAACAAGGACATCCTGCTGGGGTGGCTGAGCTGGGACGCTGTGCCTGTAGGGAGGGCAGTGTGCTGGGCTGGGATGTTGCTGGCATTGACACCCTTTCCTACAGGGACTGTAGAGAGCCTACAGAGCCTTGCAGCTTTTGCCTCTGGTCCCACGCTATGCGTGGCCTGGCCAGCTCATTCATGGGGCCATGGAGGGGGTGGTGGAGCCAGGAGCCAAGCTCTGGCAGGCTTGGTGGAGCTACAGCAAGTGGAGATGAACTCAGGCAGCCAGGAGATGGCTGGGACACATCCAATCACCTGTTTCCCAGGTGTATCCTGAGCACACTCAGCTCCTCCCTGCCATGGGCCACCACTGGCCAGTCTGGACACCCAGGACTTCAGAGCCCACTGCCTCAGAAAGGACCGAGATGCTCAGGGCTGTAAGATCCTGCTGCACATGGAGGTGTGCCCCAAGGGTAGGATCCCACTACCTAGGGAACAATGGAGTCATCCAGAGCTGCAGCAAGCAGAATGGCTTGTGATGCAGCATGTGGGGCTGCAGCCCTTTCCCACCAGCATCTACAGCGGCATTTCTCTGGGTCTCTCCATCCAGGAGCCATCTGAATGACACAGAATGACAACAAATGCCTGCTTGAAGTGTGCAAAAAGCCTGGCCAAGCTTTGTGTGTTTTCTCATGCGCCAACACCATCCAATTCCTGTGCTGTGTGCACAGAGACAGGGATGCAGCCTGTTCTGTCAGCCTGCAGTCACCTCCAGCTCCCGGGGCTCTGTTCCCAGCACACTGTGGAGAAGCACCCTGTGCTGGTGTGAGTCAGAACACATGCACACAGGCACACACATTTCCTGATGGGAAAAGAGGCATGATCACATTCACAGTCCCAGTAGGGACTGGCAGAGAGAAAAGGATTGGGATTCACAGAGAAAGTAATTTTTTGAGACCTTCTTCTGGACAAAAAAAAAAGCTTTTAAATATATCTGGTTCTATGAAACACATCAGCTCCTGGAGTTTTTTGTTCAGATGGACACTCTTAGGAGGGTCAGGGCTGGTTTCGATGGCTATCATGAAGAAACAGCTGTGCCAGGCCTAAAAATGATGCCATGAAAGTCAGCAGAGCCCTAGACAGCTGAATGACAACACTCCAGCACCAGGAAACCACTGAGATTTTTTGGCAGTTGCCCCTACAAGAGGAACAGAAGCCTGGCTAGCCCTCCTCACCCCTCCATACAGGGTTATGGGAGAGATGCTAAATACAAGAGTTTGGTCCCATATTGTGGAAGTCCCTGGTCCTTACCTGTAGCCTTTCCCAGACTGAGTGTCTGTGCATCTTTCACCCACACAGGCACCAGTCCTGACACCCACGACCTCACAGCTACACTTTGGTTAACCCAGACCTTGGCGCAGGTGTGGGTGCAGCCACTGCCGTTTGCCTCCAAGCCTGGGTTCAGCTACACCTGCCGGGCACCGCCAGCCCAGACGGGCAGGTGCCACAGCTCGGACCGGTCCTGGCTCGGCATCCCTGGTGTGGTGTGAAGCCACCACACTGGTTGCCAACCAAGGCTTCAGAAGCAACTTGCTCTGTGTGATCTGCTCCTGGATTCAAACGGGATTTACACGGGGTGTGAATACCAACCAGCCCAGGTGAGCTGGCCGTGGCCTCATATTTGAGTCCCACATAGTTTCTGCATAAATGAATATTAGAAACAAGGGTTTGACTCTTCTCAGTGACCAGAACTTAAAGCCAGAGGAGTCTGATCCCTAGTGGGAACAATACCATCCCCCTGTTTCAAAGGCTGCTGGTGAGTGTCAGCCTGGAAATATCTCTGAGCTGCCAGTTTTGTGATGCAGCACCACATACAGGCAGCCCCAGGGCTGTATTTCTTTGGTGGTGCTGGGTGGTTCGAAGCCTTCCCACTCTTCCACAGCTCAGCCCCCGTGCTGGGGTGGCAGCAATCACATGTGGGTCTGGCACCCACAGAGCTGTAGTGACATTACTTTCCCAAGCTCATGTTTCCTCAACTCCTCCTTTGTTGTTTTTTTCCCTTTGCAGGGAGGAAACTAGAATTGCTGCCTGGAGGTGGATGACATTTTTGTCGGATGTCCAAGAGCAGGAGTGAGGAACCTGGACATGGGCCCATCACGGAGCTCTGAGCTGGGATGTGGGGCATGAGCTCTGCAGCGCAGCTGGGCACACCAGACTTCACCTTTCCTGACCTGGACAGAGAAGGTAAAGCCGCACGGTGCAGAGGACCCAGCTGATTTCTTCTCCAAGCAGTCAGTAAATGAGCAAGAGCAGTGCTATTTCAGACCTGCTCTGGAGACCGATTGAGGGCGTGAAATCCCCAAGTTCATTACCACAGGATGCTGGGGAGGCCAAGTATGCAAATGGATTGGAGAGGGACGAGGTCTGTCAGTGGAGGTAGATTCATTAGAGCTATTAAGGTACTTCCGTCCGGACGCAAACCCTTTCCCAGGAAGTCCCCAAACTGCTAGCCAGCAGCTGGGAGGGACGTCGGGAAGCACATCTTTTTTCTCCTGCTCTTCCCGTGAGTAGTGTTACAGAAGAGCCAGACATGGAAAAATACCCGTGAGCTTCAGAGCTGAAAAGGAAAGAAAAAGAAGCAAAAATCCTTGCTGGGGGTTTCAGCACTGAAAGAGTCTGGAGCAGTCAGTGAGGGCGAGCTCTAAGGTGGGGAATGGCCGGGGTCCTTACGGGATGGGGGAGAGCCCAGAGCACGCGGCTAAGCTACAAACACGGGAAGCAGGCACGGAAGAAAGCTGGCAAGAAAAGGAGACAAACAGCCGCTGCTGGGTCGGGGAGGGCTGCCAGGAACCCGGCGGGGCCAGGCCCGGGGAGCCCAGCCAGGGCCAGAGGCACACGGCTCCCGGCCATGCGTGGGACGAGGGGACGTAGGATGTGCGGGGGGCGGCTGTGCTGGGGGGAGCACGGTGGTGCAGAGAGCTGGACCCCAGCCACCCGCCGGGCCCCGGGCAGCAGCGGGGTTGAGCTCAGGGCAGATGATACCCCAGCAACGGGGTGACGTGGATAGGGGATCCCCCTTTCTGCAGGGTCACCATCCCCGAAGTGGACAGGTCAGGGGGAATCCCGTCCCCAGGGTGACTGGAGTAGGCGCACCCCATCCCCAGGGTAATCAGGACAGGGGACCTGGGGGTGACAAGGGTAGGGGACACCCCACGTGACCGGGACGGGGCACATTCCACCCCGGGCAGCCACGGGACAGCGATATCCCCTCCCCACGCGGAGAGGGGGCTAGGGGGGATGCCGCGGGTCGAGCGTCCGGGGGCGGTCCCCGTCCCGTCGGGCCCGGGGCCGGTCCCCGCCNGCGGCCCCGGCGTCCGCCGTCCCGGGGGCTCCGCCCGAGCGGCCCCGGCGGCGAGAGCGGGAGGGGAGCGGGGCCGCAACCGGGCTGGAGCTCCCCCTCTCCGGCTGGCGGCGGCGGGATGTCCCCGGGGGTCTCCTGGGCTGGGGACGGGCTGTCGCCTCGACGTGCGGGTGCCTGGAATGTGCTGCTGGCACCCCGGGGTGCTGGGGGTCGCCCAGGGCTGCCGGGAACCCGTGATGCTACCCCAGGGAGCTGGGGAACTGCAAGGCTGGGGATTCTGGGCACTCCCTGGGGTCCTGGGCACCTATTCGGGCTGGGTGTGCTCTGGGTTCCCTTGGTGGTGCAACCCACAGGGCTGAGGCTGTGACTTGGCACCCCAGGCTGCTGCAGACCCGTCTGGTGTGCTGAAGGGCACAGGAGTGCTGCGGGGTTTGGGGTGTTCCTGTGTGCACATGGAGAACCCACCATGGGGTTGTGCACAGTGCTGTGTGTGTACCCTGGCTGTACCTGGGAACCCTGGGTGTAAATTTAAACATTTCATCTCCGAGTGCCTTCTGACAGCTGGATGAGCCCAGGCCATTGCTGCTTATCCCGTGTGTTGCCAGCAGTCCCTGGGGAATCCGGAGGTGTTGGTGGAAGGTGCTGGTGGGCAGCTGTGGTGAAGGTTCGAAGGAAGGGGTTGATGTGCTCTAGTGAAGCTGTAGGGAGCCTGTAGCACTATAGGTGTGAGGGGGCTGGTAGAGCTGATCCCCACATGGGTAAGTCTGTTGGACTGGTGATGTGTGAGCTCAGGGAGGTCCCTGAGGGGCTGGAGCGGGTGCAGAGCATGGGCGGCCCCTTTGGCCTCCCAGCCAGCTGGGCCATCAGTGACAACAACTCCAGAAATAACAGTCTAACCCTGATATTAGGCTGTTGAGGTGATCGAAGCATTTTCCTTTCTCTCCCTGGGTCAGCATTGTGCGCCCACCCGGATCTGGCTCCTCTTGGAGCAGCTCCAGCATAGACAGCATGGCCGAGGTGGCCTGGGCAAATAGGCACAGGCTCTCCCATCCAGCCCCTGCAGCAAGGGAGAGGGACAGGAAGGTGTCATGAGCCCTGGGTACCTCTTGCTGCACCCAGCCACAGTGCTGGCAGGTGACACTGCAGGTGACAGGCACGTGTGACAGCTGGCTGTGTGCGAGAAGCCCAAATCCTGGCAGGTTGCTGGCAGTGGAGGAAGCCGTGTGCTTGCTTGGTGATTTCCCTTTAACTTTGGAACAGCCTCAGTTCCAAGCTTCAGGGCTTATCGCCTGCGCAGAGCTACGAGGGAAGCGTGCCTGGCTGAGATAAATCAAGTTGCCCTGGCCGGAGCTGCTCTGGACTCTGTTCTTCTCACATTCCTCATGACCTCAGTATTTTGGCTCAGGAGGAGAGCTGCGGAGAACCCTCCCTGTGTCCAGCCCCGGCCACACTGGTGGAGTAGCTCAGGCTGCACTGCAGCAGGTGGTTGAATCTGGCCAAGGGCTGCTACAGCTTTGCCCCTGGAGAGGGAAAGGGCCCAAAGGTCTCAAGCTTTGGGAACAGCTCCCCCAGACCTCTTCTTTGCCAGTCTGGGAGCTTGGGAACCTCAGGGGGAAATTGCCCCATGAGGCCAGGGTCCCAGAGTGCTGCCTGAGACTGGGGCATGAGGTGGTACCTGGGCTGTGCCAAGGTGCCTAGCCTCCCTCATCCCTGACATGACTTCTTATTGTAATTGAGCGGAGCAGCTCCAGTTTTGGCCCCGAGTTTCCCACTCTGGCATTGGCACAACAGCACAAGGGGAAAATACAGGTGTGAGCCCAGGGCAATGCACAGCCCTGCCTCCACGGGGGTGGTTGGGTCCCTGTGCATCCTCCGCCTCTTCCTCTTGCTGCCAAGTCTCCTTGACAGTCCTTTGCTTGTACCATCCTGCTTTTCCGTCGAAACCAGGGCTAGAAACAGCACTCATTGCTTCCAATGGGATCTGGGATCACGTAACACCCCCCACCCAGGAGTCAGTGTGCCCAGCCTCTTCAGCAACCTGCACCAGTGCCCAGGGGAGCAGCTGAAGCTGCTGAAAATCAGCCTTTGGCACCAAAATGGCTGGAACAATCGGCCCCACCAGGGCTTCAGCCCAGGTGGAGGGCAGCTGCCTGAGTGGTGCCATGGTCGTGGCAGCCAGGCCTGGCTGGTGCTGACAGTGGCTGGGCCACTGATGTGGGGACTTAACCTGCTGTTCACTGGGACCATCTACCCCCAGTCCAGGCCCATGCTTCTTCCCCAGCCCAGAGCAGTGTGCACGGCCCAGGGAGCCTGGGGGGTGTTTGCACCTCGCAGGCCCTGCAGGAGGGTTTGAACATCATGAGGTCTCTGGGGCCATTTGGACATGGTTGGGAGCTGGCAGGTCCCACCACCTTTTTTGGAGCTGGGTGAAGACAAAAACTCCTGCCCTGGATCCATCCCATCCTGTCAGACCAAGAGAAAGGGGGGCTGGAAGCAGTGGGAGGATGTCCCCCACAGTCAGGATGCAGCTGCTGACATCGGCTGAAGGGGCCATAGGAGGTGGCAGGTGACAAGCAGCCTGTCCCCAGCTCAGTGGAGGGGACACCAGTGCAGTGCTGGTGCAAAGGGTACCTTTGCTGCTGGAGTGGTGTGGGAGGCCTCCAGGCCTCAGCAGAAGAGGCTTTTCCTGTCCCCAGGCAGGACAATACCCGGCCAGGCGGCGGAAGGAAGCTGCCGGCCACTTCCCCCCGAGGAAATGCACCCGCTGGCTCTGGCTCCTGTTGGTCTCTTCCTCTTGTTTGATTTACAACGTGTGGGAAGTTTGTCCTGGCCCCAGCACTGTTTAATTACCTGCAGCAAGGGCCATGCAGAGGAGGAAGCCAAATGCTTCCCAGGGTGGGAGGGATTTAGACAAGGTGGGGGATGTGTGGACCCTCTTGGGCATGAAGCCAGCAGCCTGGGACTGGTGGATGCCAGCATGGAGCCAGGATGTTCCGAGGAGAATGGGTGGAATTCTGGCTGGAATGGGTGCCAGCTCAAAGCTGGGATGATCCTGAGGGAGGTGGAATTTGGAATGTACATCGGCTGTGGATGGGTTGGCAGAGGAGTGGGAGAGCCCCAGAATCCATCCTGGTGACTAGTGGGAAGTGTTTTATCTTTGCCCAGTTGGACTCAGCCTCCAGCCCTGTGCACTGGGCTGGGGGTGGGAGGCTGCCGTGGTGCCTGGCCCGAGCCTGGCCTGGTGCTGCCACAGCTGCTCTGCTGGCTCCAAGGGCTCAGGGCGAGCCGAGGGCTGGCGGCTGCAGCGCCGGGGCTGGGGAGTGGCTGTGACATCGGCATGAGCAGCGGGTGCGAGGGGCGGATGTGGGTGTTTCTGTGCAGCCAAGGCCAGATCCTGCGCTGTTCCCTGGGCAGCGCTGAGCCTCAGCTTCCCTGAGGGCTGTGCCCAAGCCACCATTCCTTCATGGCATTCCTCCTCCCCTGCTTTCTTCTCAAAATAGTCCAGTGCCAAACAGCTGCTCAGCCCCATGGCCACCTGTGCCCCATGGGCAGAGCCGCCAAGACCCTGATGCCATGCACAGCAGCAGTGGGTGGTCCCAAGGTGCTGTTGTCCCATCCTGCTCCTGCCAGGAGCACTTCACACCTGGGCCCCAGCATCCAAATCTGCCAGATGTTGCAGCGGGTCCCAGCTCAGTGCTCACAGCTGGTGGCACCCCCGGCCATGAGCTCACCTCTGGACCACAGCCGTATTCTGTTGGCTCTCCTCCAGCGTGTGCATGCCTGGCTCCTGGGAAAACCAGGCTCCCATTTCATTCCCCTCTGCCTTATCCCATGTTATTGACAGGGAAAAGCAGTCGGGTCCCTCCTGGGGGTCATCGGCCCCTCAGGACACCTCTGTGGCCTTGTGGTGCATGCTGGGTGGCAAGAATGGACATCACACCCAGAACTGATGTGTGCTGGCAGCTCCCTGCAGTTATATGGCTTTGCCAAAGCATCAGCTCCCTTTATCCAAAGCAAACTTCACACTGGGTATTGCACCTATACAGGTTTCAGCCTCTTTTTTCCTGGCCTGCTCCCACTGTATGGCCAAGCACCAACTCGTGACCCTCAGAGGTGGCAGCACGGCCATCCCAGCCAAGCTGCAGAGCATTCCTTAAATGTATAAACAATCCCAGCCCCACAGCCAGCACTGCGCTCACCCAGCCACCGGCTCTAGTGCCAGCCCTGGGCTGGGGGAGGCCAGGGACCTGACAGATGGCAGGGGGCACCCAGAGGGCTCTCCCCACACGGGCGGCAGGGCCGTGTGTCTGCCTGGGGCTCACCAGCCCTGGGGTCACAGGGTTTGGTCTTGTTGTTGCAGGTTGATGGTCCTCTGGTCAGCAGCATTCCGGGGAGAAGATGGCTCAGCCAGCACCCCTGAACCAGAACCTCCCAGGTAAAGAGACCAGGGTTGTCACCAGGTAGTGACAGTGGAAGGAGTGTGAGGGGGATGGCAGGGCTGAGCTGTCCCGTCCCAGCCCTGTGGAGCTCCTCACTCCAGCACCAGCCCTGGCATGGAGTGGGTGCCCTGTGATGCCCTATGGCACCGAGGGTGGTGCAGACAGACACATCACACATTGTGGAGGGGAGGGGCCTGCAGGCTGCAAATTCTGGTATAACCCAGTTGGAAAAGCCGTCCTGTCTCCACCAGGTCCCTGCCTTACTGTCCCTGCTCCTCTTGCAGATCTTGGGGGCCCGTTCTTGTACCGGGACCAGGATGATGGAGAGAAGAGCTCGTATTCCTTGGAAACCCCCTATGGCTTCCTGCTGGACCTTGATTTCCTGAAATATGTTGATGATATTGAAAGTGGCCAAACACTCAAGAAAGTGCCCCTGCCTCGCAGGACAAAAGGGTCCCGTGCACCGCCCAGCACCCTGCGCAGCCCCAGCAGCCACACCAGCGCCTGGACCTCCACTGAGTCCCTCACCTCCACAACCAGCGAGGAGGGCAGGACTGCGCTGCTGCTGTCCCCACACGGCCGAGCACCCCTGGAGCCTGCGAGCAAGCCAACCTCCCACCCCATCTCACCTCCACCAGTACGGCTGCTTCCCCCTCCCACCCGCAAGTGCCTTGTGCGAAACCCACGAGTGGAGAAGACCTTGCTGGAGACGAGCAGGAGGCTCGAGCAGGAGCAGGGCCATTTGCAGGGTATTGGCGGTCCCTCCCCCAGTGGCCAGCCAGGCGTCCTGAGCCAGCCACCCCCTTGGGTGCCAATGGGCTCTGAGGGCCAGGTGGGCTGGGGCCGGGTGAGCCCTGGCAGCTCGGGGCACAGCACTCCGGCTGCAGGGCTCAGCACAGCCCCGCTGCAGCACGTGCGGGAGCAGATGGCTGCAGCCCTGCGGCAGCTTCGGGACCTGGAGGAGCAGGTGAAAACCATACCCCTCCTGGAGACGCAGATCTACGAGCTGAAGAGGGAGAAGGCAAAGTTGCTGGAGAAGCTGTCGGCAGAGCCTGGCGAGGCACTGTATCACCCCTCTGGCTCTGAGGCAGGGGCAGAGGGTGAAGAGCTGCCCCGCACAGGGCCAGAGAGTGAAGCAGAGCCAGCGAAGGGGCGAACGAGCAAAATTGTAGAGCTGAGGAAGCTGACAGAGAAGCTGGCGGTGACAGAGCGGGGCATCAGGGCTTGGCCAGGCAGGAGCCCCAGGGTGGCTGAGAGGCCATGCCGCTCTGTGGCAGTGGGTGAGGACCGCACCATGACAGATGCTGTCTTCTACTACCGGTCGCAGCAGGAGGGTGGGGACGCACCAGATGGCGGCACACAGGGACGCAGGGATGTGGCCGTCTGGGTGCTGGAGTCCTCACTGGGGCTGGCCACTGAGGCGGAGCGGGAGCTGGAGCTGCTGCAGCAGACGGTGGGGCACCAGAAGGAGGTGATCACTATGATGGAGGGGCACCTGCAGGAGGCCACGCGGGAGCTGGAGGAGCTGCGGCTGGAGGTGTGCGCCCGCCGGCCCCGTGGGCAGGTGGACAAGGAGGTGATGGCCAAGCCGCAGGTGGCCGAGGCGCTGGTGGAGGCTGTGGTAGTGACACAGAGCCGGGCAGCTGGCGACCCCCCAGAGACAGCAGAGGCAGGCGTGGAGTGCTGCCCCCCAACCTCCTGCGTGGCCGTGGGCTGCTGCCCCGACGGGCGGGACGTGGCAGTCGGACCCGATTCAGCTGCCGGCTGCGATGACAAGGGCAGCCAGACAGATGTGGGTGGCGTTGTCCTGGCAGGAGAGGAGAAGGAGCCTGGTGCGGGCAGCATGATGGAGCCTGGCCTGGGTGATGGCCTGAGCAGCCCCTCAGCGCCAGGTGCAGGAGCAACAGGAGGGATGTGCCCAGACGGCCAAGCCCCTGGGCCAGCTGTGCTGGAGGCGACACACAGCAACCGGGACCCATCCCCAGTGCAGGATAGTGGAGCTGCCCCAAGCCCTGTGGCCGGTAAGTGTCACCAGCAGTGACACCAGGGTCTGGGTTGGAATATTCCTGCAGGAAGGGAGAGGATGGCCCTGTTGGGGACAATGCCTTCAGGGCCAACGCTACCCATGTCCCAGCAGTTGCCCATGTCCCTCGCATGCTTGCCCAGGGGTCTAGGGGGTTTGGGGTGCTTGGCTAGCCCCAGGGAGAGACTGTTTACAAGAGCATGTAATAACAGGACAAGGGGGAGTGGTTTCAAAATGACAGTAGATTTAGATAAGATATTACGCAAAATTCTTTACTGTGAAGTGGTGAGGCCCTGGCACAGGTTACCTCGAGAAGTTCTGGATGCCCCATCCCTGGAAGTGTTTAAGGCCAGGTTGGATGGAACTCTGAGCAACCTGGTCTAGTGGAAGGTGTCCCTGACCACGGCAGCAGAGTTGAAATGAGATGATCTTTAAGGTCTCTAACCCAGACCATTCTGTGATTCTGAAATTCTATGATTCTTACTCACTGGCCCTTGATATCCATCTCTTTCCCTGTAGGAGCCCTGAAGTCCATCATGAAGAAGCGGGATGGTCCTCCCCGGAGCGAGGCAGAGGGCAGCAAGAAGAGCCTGCAGTTTGTGGGAGTGCTGAATGGGGAGTACGTGCTGAGGGGTTCCTGCCACCCCCGTGAGCCAATCCTGGTCCGCTGCACCCCTGTCCTGGGCTGGGGCCAGTGGCAGGGCCTGAAGGGGGCCAGGCTGGTGCTGTGTTGCCACCGAGCATCCTCCCTCTGCGCAGGTATGAAAGCACATCCAGTGAGGAGGAGGAAGAAGGCAACAGCTCCTCTGAGAAGGCTTCAGCTGACAGCTCCAACAGTTCGGAGCAGGGAGACACCGAAACCTCAGAGGAGGAGGCCGGGGAAGGCACGTGCGAGCCCAGGCTGGAGTGCAAGGGGACTGATGTGACCCTGCTGGAGCCCCCCGAGGTGAAGGAAAAGTAAGTGTCAGTGGGGAAGGCTCCCTGTTCCCTGGCCCTGTGCAGCTGGGAGCTGGCAGTGGCCCTACCAGGTTGGGGCATCTGCCCCAGCTTCAGTGCCACTGGTGGGAAAAACCCATTCAGCTCCTGCAGAGATCATTCAGCAGAAAACAATCCTTCTGGTTTCTTGGGTTTCCTAAGGAAAGGGCGAGAGGCCCCAGATGCCCCTTTGCTGCAGAAAATAGTTTAGAGGGGGACAAAACAACCCAACAGCCTTCAATAGCATTTTTCAACAAAAGGAAAAAAAATGTAGTCTAAGAATGGGTGAGTTGTGCCTGAGCACATCCATATAAGGCTCTGTTCTATGGAGGTTTGCAGAGGCTGAAGCAGTCAGGGTGCAGCCACCAGGCTGGAGGTTGCACTCGGGGAACGTCGTGGAGTTAGAAGCACTAGGGAGCTCTGCAGGGGAAGCCAAGGTGCTCCACGGGTTTGGTGGGGTGATGCAGCCCCACACTGCAGACGTCCTCATGCTCTCCACAGGTTTGAGCTGAGCCCCAGGATGAGGGAGGCCTGCCTCATTGTCAAGACTCACCTGGGCCACCCCAGTGCTGCCAAGAGCAAAGAGGTGGTGAGTGGAGCGCTGGGGTGGGATGGTTTGCCCAGCCCCTGCCAACATCCCCCAGAGCTGACCCTACCCAGAGCAAAGCTTGGCTCAAAGCTTGGCTTCCCCCAAAATAAAGCCCTTTGCTCCAGAGTTTGTCCCAGATACCCCAAAACCCATGTGGACTCAGCTCAAGCCATGCCCAGCATGGGTTTGGGAACCCCCTCTGGAGCAGGGATTCTGCTCCCCACCACCTGGGCTGGCAGCAGGGGTGGGTGCCAGGGTGCGAGGCCATGCAGAGGCTTAGGGGGAGCTCAGTCCCTCTCTGCCCACAGCTCACCAGCAGCAGCCTGGTCCTTCAGGAGTGGTTCCGTCTGTCCAGCCAAAAGTCATCCGTCCCTGACACAGTCGCCAACCACCTCCTGGCCTTTGCCGAGGTCTCACCGGCTCTCCTGGCCCACGTGGTGAACCTGGCAGACGGGAATGGCAACACAGCCCTGCACTACAGTGTCTCCCACTCCAACTTCCACATCGTGCGGCTGCTGCTGGATACGGGTCAGTGCCCCGCACCCCCAGAAACATCCCCTGGCCACCATCCCACTGTACTCCAGGTCGTGTCCTGGCCATGTCAGCACAGGAGGAAGGCACTGGCAGCAGAGGGGCAAGAAGAGCTGCCCTAGGCTGTGTCTGTTCCTAGGTGTGGGGATCGGCAGTCACCCTGGTCCGTTTGGGAGCCCAGATTTGATGGGGTAGATGCATCAGCAGTTCTGTGCCCGTGGGATGGCTCATAGCACCCTGGGCAGGACTCTGAGGGGGAGCCAGGGTGCTATGTGCCATCCCACAGGCATCTCCCACCAGCCCTGCAGCATCCTGAGCCCCCTCTGCCCACCCACACAGGGATCTGTAACGTGGATCACCAGAACAAAGCTGGGTACACCGCCCTCATGCTGGCAGCACTGGCAGCTGTTGAGCAGGAGGAGGACATGAATGTGGTCAGGAGGCTTTTCAGCATGGGCAACGTCAACGCCAAGGCCAGCCAGGTTGGTGCGGGCTGAGGGCCACCACATCCTGATCCTCAACTCCCACCTCCAAGCAGATGCCAGAGCCGCACTTGGCTTTTCCAAGGGCAGGCCAATGGCTCCAAAACCTGGAGGTGTCGGGGCACAGGGAGAGCATCACCTTAGGAGCTCCTCCTGCCTGGCAGCAGGGCTGTCTCAGCAGTGGTCCTGTGGTGCGGGGACAAGTGGGTAGCACAGTGGGGGCAGGGGTGGCCTGGCAGCATCCCTTCCTTGCAGGCTGGCCAGACGGCACTGATGTTGGCTGTCAGCCATGGCAGGCAGGAGATGGTGGAAGCCCTGCTCGCCTGCGGGGCCGACGTAAACCTGCAGGACGAGGAGGGCTCGACCGCGCTGATGTGCGCCTGCGAGCACGGCCGCATGGAGACCGTGAAGCTGCTGCTGGCCCAGCCCACCTGCAACATCTCCATCGTGGACAGTGTAAGGCTCTGCCACTGGGCCTGGGCAGCCCATGCTATGTCCTGTCCTGAAACCCCTTTCTACGTGCTCTCCCTTACTTTCTAGGATGGTAACAACGCTGTTGCCATCGCGCTGGAGGCTGGTCACAGTGACATTGCCACGCTCCTCTACGCCCACCTCAACAGCACGAAGGCGCAGGCACCTGTGAGTACCATACCACTCCCCAAGAGAGGAGAAAGGGCTTTAACACAGATGAGTGTCTCCAGGAAAGGGCTGCAGGAGCAAGAGCAGAGCATTTCAGGCTCCACATGCTCAGAACAGCCCTGCTGGCTGACCAGGAGTCGCTGGAGGGGTCTCTGGTGACTCTACTCTCTCTGCAGCAGGGGACGTCACCAACAGCCACAAAGAGCCCTGGGAGTCCAAAGAAACCAAATTAGAGTGACCTTGGGATCCAGCCAAGGGCCACCATCAGCACTGGGCTGTGATTCGCATCCCCTCACCTGCCACCCCTCTGTGCCAAACTGCTCTCTGCAGCTTCAGTCGCATCACAAGCACCATCCTTGGGCCTCCCTTGCCTGTCTCCTTTGCTGGATGCAGCCCACGCATGGCCACCTCACTGCACCAAGTGTCAGGAGCCAAGTGACCTCAGGGTGGGACACACAGGGAGCAGAAGCCACCCCATCCCCTCTGCTCCCTGCCATGACCACCAGAGCTGCACCACCTCTGAGCCCTCTGCAAGGAGGAACTGTAGAGAAACAACTCAGTAGAAACAGCACCTGGTTTGTGCTCTCTGACAGCTCTGAGACAGCAGCCAGTGCCAGTGACATGGAGCCAGGAGGGCCAAGTGACGGCTCCTGGCCCTGGCAGGGACATGGTGCTCTGCAGGCACGTCTTGTGCAGCAATGGGAGAGGGAATGCTGCCTTGGACAGGGGCTGGGAGCATTTCCAGACTCAAATACTTGCCCTTCTTTTCTGTCATTTTCTTTCCTGGCTGAAATCCGATTTTTTTTTCTTTTCTAGCACATGCACACAAAGCAAAAAATTTATATTGCATGGCCTAAGGATGAAGTTCAACATGAAATCACTTGGGATTTGATTCACTCAATGGAAACAAAACTTCTGAGCAGTTGGGGTTGCAGCCAAGTGACAAAAGGGGCTGAGGGCCAAGGATGCATTTGGCAACTAAGCCTACCTAGCTGATAACCCACATGGGGAGCAGGTCCTTCTCCCAAGGAAGAGAGACCAATTACCTCCTAAACATTTCCCCAGTTAACCAGTCCCACAGGCTGTGCAGACAGCCAGAGCCCACAGCCAAGTCCCACTCTGCCCACTCTCCATCCCAAGAGGGAGGAGAGCAGCTGGTGACAGCACCAGGAAAAACCCATGGGCCAGAAGAGCTCAGAGCACACAGGTAGGGCCTGCAAAGGGGAATGTGTACGTCAGAGAACGTGTGTCTGTGCAAGTGTGTGAGCACCGTGCAGGGTGGGAACAGGGTAAGGACAAGGACCGGGAAGAACAAGGGTTTTGCATGGAAAGGCAGCTCTGCTCTGAGCCCTTCACAAAGGTAATGCGTCAAACCCCAATTCCTGCTCCTTAGCCCAGCCTCAATTCTGCCCCTGCCTGATCTGGTTGGTCTGAGCTGGGGAACTCCACAACCCTCCCCAGAAACTTGCTCTCAGCTTTGCACTGGAGTTAATATACAGCGCTCACTGCCACTCCCTAATACACTATTCTGTTTACTGGAATTTTAGGACTGGTGTTTATTTTTAAGATATAAATAAAACTTGAGATTTTACAGTGACATCAGCAGTCTCCTGCCCTCCTTGTCTGGCTCACAACAAACCCTGCAAGAGCTACAGCAGAGGCACAGCCTCTGACCTGAGCAGGGGACCCCACATTCCAAGTCACTCACTCCAAGTTTATGCACTGGCTACATCCCTCAGTCTGGTTTTCTTCCTGCTGAGGTGTCCCAGACAGGTGCAGCAGTGTCTCTCCCCATTTTGTTCTGCAGGACAAAGATGGACACAGGACCAGCCACAGCCCTGCACCACCCCTGGTTCTCTGTGGTGCTCATATTACACTGCATCATTAAAGGGCAATCACCAGACCAAGTGTGAGGATGCAAATTGCCTCCCTCCTCATGCGGACAGGGACCAGGCTGACCTCACAGGGATATTCCAGAAGGGATACAGCTCTCTAAGCCACTCTATCCCAGTCACCCAGCACACGGGGCTGACAAGGGCCAGAGGAAACACTCTTGGGTCACTGCTGAAGCTGTGAGGAAATAAACAGCAGCCATAGAACTCAGAGGAATTCTGGCACACACAACCAATTCTGAGCTCTACGTCACATGAGCCAGGGAGTGCAGCCTTGTGCTAATGCTCTGAAACACCCCCAAAGAATAAAAAATGACATATAGCAACAGCACGAACAGAAGGGCTTTCTCCATGGCACAAATTTCACACCTCACGCTGCCCATGAGTTGCCCAGGGCACAACTAGAACTGGCAGAAAGCCCAAATCCCACACTCTTAACATGAGCCCTACCAACAATCCTCAGTGCCTGCTTCAGTTCAGCATTTTACACATCTGTCCCAGCAGTGCTCTGCTCAGCTTTAGGACATCCAAATCCCCAGTCACACCTGCCACTGAAACTGCCTCAGTCAAGTTCAGGACACTGCAGACAAAAACCACTCCTAATCAGAGACCTTACATGCGAGGCTGCAGATGTGACTCTGCTTACAAACCTGTGCCACTCTGTAAGCTGATAAAAAACACAAGTCTTTAAACACCTGCCCTTGAACCAGCAGTTTTCAGGCTCATTCTAAACTTTTCAGCCTTACTTCTGATTTAAGTAATATCCTAAAACAACACATATTGCTAAGTGATTTTGTGGTGGAAGAGAAAGCTAAAGAGAGATGGAGAAGTCAATAAATCAAAGAGGAATGATAAGCATTTGCTCTTTGCGTGTGACTGCCAGGAAGGACAGCAAGCAGGTGTATTTATGGCAGCATTCACTGAGCAGTTTACTGAGGGCAGACAGATAGAAGCAGCAGGCTGTTACTCTGCAAGCCGGTACACCAAGCTTGACTTTTAACTTGTGATTAAATTCCACTGAGGTCCAGTAAGTTTCCGGTGCCACTTCATCACATACGGAAAATCGCTTACCAGGAAGGTCACGATTAAGGCTACTATAATCAAAACAGAATTATTTTTGTTGGGACAGGTCAGTAAAGATGCAATAACCAAGTGGTATTATAATGATGACATTATGTGTAACCCCAGTAACAAATAGGCATGCTGCCACTGAACCGGAGGAAAGCAGCAGGTGTGAGACAAACCAGAGGTGTCAGGCGCTCGCTGAGTGAAACCCGGGCAAGGGGCTACTGGAAAAACCCTTTATTGCAGTGACACAGCCGCCACACTCCTCCCCACCCGCGACCCACGGCCGAACGAGCTGCGCCAGGCTTCCTCCGCCCGTGAACGATCCGGCAGCAGGAGAGGCCCCGGGTCCCGCTCAGCGCAGCCGCCGGGCCTCGCGCTCCGACTCCAGCAGGGTGAGAACGTCGCCCTCGCGCACCGGCCCCTTCACGTTGCGGATAATGGAGCGGCTCGTGTCGTCCATGAACTCCACGCGCACCTGCGGGGGCAACTGCGTCAGCCCGGCCGAGCTCGGCCCGCGGCACCGCGCCCGTCCGGCCCGCTCACCTGAGTGCACTGGCCTTGAGAGCCGGTCCGGCCCAGCACCTTGGTAACCTGCAGGGACAGAGTGGAGGGTCAGCACGGTGATGCGGCCCGGCGCAGTGCGGCCCCCCAGCCCCGTACCCACCCTGGCCAGCTTGATGGGCTGCACGCGGCTCGTGTCCATGGCGGCTCTGGGGCGCGGAAAGGAGCGGCGTCCTCCCGCGCCGCCTTATATAGCCTCAAGGCTCGCGAGACCCAGCGCTCCCTGCGCGCGCTCCCGGCGTCCCCCGCGCCCCTGCCCTTCACCGCGGCCAAGATGGCGACGGCAACTCGTCTGATCCAGCGGCTCCGCAACTTCCTAGCGGGGGTAAGAACATCCCCGGGCGCGGGGCTCCTCTGCCCCGCGGGGCACTGCGCTGCGCCCCCGGCTCCGCAGAGCCTCTGGCGCAGGGCGGCAGCCCCGCCTGAGCTGCTCCGGCCTTGCCTTGCAGCGGGACCTCCAGGCGAAGCTGCAGCTGCGCTACGAGGAGATCGCCAAGAGGTGCCGGGGCCGGGCCGGGCTGGGCGGCGGGCGGGGTGCTGAGCCGCCCCTACTCCGGCCCTGCCGCTGACGCTCGGATCGTTCTCTGCCTAGGACCCAGCCGCCGCCGCGGCTGCCGGTGGGCCCCAGCCACAAGTTCGCCGATAACTATTACTGCAGCCGGGACGGGCGCCGGGAGTCGGTGCCGCCCGTGGTGGTGGCGGCGGCGCAGAGAACTCTGCCAGCGAGGGCACAGGCCGGCAGGTAGGTTTGATGCGGGCGGTGCTGCCGCCATGGAGCAGGCTCAGCCCTGAGATACACCAGGAACACAGAATGTGCCCAGCAGCAGTGGAGAGTTATCCAGATTGGCAAAAGAATGTGGAACTGATTATTTGCGTCTATATTTCTTTGAAAATAAGTGAGGTGGAAGGAAGTTTGCTTACTCTGCTTAGGTGAGACCTCACCTGGACATTCTGTCCAGCTCTGAGGCCACCAAGAAAGGAGCTGTTGCAATGAGTCCAAAGGAGGCCACAGAGATGCTCCGAGAGCTGGGGGTGCTCACCTGGAGAGGAGAAGGGTCCAGGGAGAGCTCAGAGCCCCTTGCAGGACCTAAAGGGGTTCCAGGAGAGCTGCAGAGGGCCTGGGGACAAGGGCTGGAGGGGCAGGACACAGGGAATGGCTTCCCAGTGCCAGAGGGCAGGGCTGGATGGGATCTTGGGCAGGAATTGTTCCCTGGGAGGGCCGGCAGGCCCTGGCACAGGGTGCCCAGACCAGCTGTGGGTGCCCCCAGATCCCTGGAAGTGTTCCAGGCCAGGTTGGACACTGGGGCTGGGAGCAGCCTGGAACAGTGGGAGGTGTCCCCGCCCTTTGCAGGGGCTAGAACAAGATGGGCTTTAAAGTCCCACCCAATCCAAACCATTCTGGGACTCTGATTAATAAACACCTCCAGCACTACTTTGCAGCCTGGGGTTCTGATTAAATCCAAATGTGATTCTGGAGTGTTACTAAGGCCTCTTTTCTCTCCTCCTTTCTCTATCCCAGTTCAGACACTGCAGTGACAACAGCGGGGAAGAAACCAGTGACACCAGGACCAGCACTTAAGAAGTGGGAAATTTCCAAGGACGAGCCCTACTTGTGAGCAGGGAGTGAGCTGGGGGGGGGCTGCATAATGGGCACAGGTGGTTCCAGAGCAGCTCTGATGGGGAGGTGTGCTGGCTGCGGCTCCAGGGCTGCTGCAGGGAGCTGATGCCTGACTGATAAATGTATATAAAGCTGTGATTACCACACCCTATTTTGTCTATTTTATTTGATTTATTCAAGTTACTGATCTTCTAATACGAGTGTATTTGGTTGGTTGGAATACTCACACAGCACTGGGCCACTTGTGAGCTGTAGTCAGTCAGTGAAGAGCAGAACTGAGTAAAGCACAGCCTCGCTCACAGGGCTTCCCCTATGCCCAAGTTCTTCGAGAAAGGTTCAGCAGCCTGGGGCACTTCCGCCCCACCGGCCAGTGCCGGTGTCCTGCTGTGACCGCATGCTGCTCGGTCCAGCAGAGCGCTGGCCAGCCCCTCCCCGGGGACAGCAGGTCACTGCCGACTGCGGTGCTGACGGATTTTCAGGGAACTGCGGGAAAGCGTAGCTGTTCCTGGAGCTGGGCAGGAGCTCGGCCGGGCAGTGGCAGCTCCGTCCGCTGGCTGCCAGGGAGGCTGGAGCAGGCACGGAGCAGAGCGGGCTGCGGTGCCGCCGGGAGCGCGGTTCCACTGAGCTGCCCGGCCTCGGGGGGCGTTCCTCTCTCAACTCACGTGGCCCCGCCCCGAAGACTGGGAGGGTGGGCGGGGCGCGGGCGCACGCCCTTGACGAGGCCCCTCCCCCGAGCACCCCATTGGTAAAGGCCGGGTTTGAGCGCACGCGCTCTGCTTGCGCCTCCTGCGTTTGTAGCGGCGCGGCGGCCCCAGCGAGTCCCTCCGGTGCGGGCCCGCGGCATGGCTGGGCCGCGGCTGCTGCCGCCGGGGCTCACGGTGCTGCTGCTGCTGCTGCTGCTGCCGCCGGTGCTGCCGCTCCCGCCAGGCAACGGTGAGCCGGGGGAGGGGCCGGGCGGGTGGTGCCCATTGGTTCCCCGCGCACGCCCTTCGCTCTCATTGGCTGGAGCCGTCGTGCCCCCTGCGCGCGGGTCACCTCGGCGGGGGGCACGGGGGGGCTCTCTCCCCCCCCCCCGGCGTCCCCTCACGCGCCCGTGTCCCCGCAGCCGTCCCGTCCCCCTGCCGCCCGCACGAGTTCCAGTGCGCGCCCGGCGCCCCCTGCTTCCCCCGGGACTGGCGCTGCGACGGCCACCCCGACTGTGACGACGACGGGGACGAGTGGGGCTGCGGGACCGCGACTGTGGCGGAGCCGAGTTCTCGCGGCCCCGCGGTGACCCCGCCGAGGAGCTCGGCGGTGCCGCCCACCGGCAGCGCAGGTAGCGGGGCGCGGGGGGCCGGGGGTGAGGGCGACAGGCCAGACTGAAGCCTTTGTTCCCCGCCGTCTCTAGCCGGTCCGGGGCAGCTGCGGTCACTGCGGGTCACTGTGAGTGGAGGAAGCACTACGGGGGGCCCGCACCTTCAGCTTCTTCTGGGGACGGCGATGACGCCCCACAGGGCGCCCTCGGGAAGCGCCTTTGAAGTACTTTCTTCCTTCTTCCAGAAGATGCAATTCCCAGTAGCTGCTTCAAACGAGAAGACACTGGAATCTGTCCACCTCCCGAGCTCCTCTGATCGCTGGGGAATGGGCAGGCTGAAGGGAAGAGGATGAGGAGGAAGTTCTGGGCCATCCGGGCTGGCCAGGAGCTGCAGACACAGTGTCTGGGCTTGTGTCCAGCTGTGTCTGCACCCCAGTACTGTTAGTAGCAGAGCTACTTGGCTCTAGAGCATCCTTTGTCAGACCCATTGGCTGTCTGGGGTGCTTGGAAGGGCTGTCCTGGCTTCCCTCACCTGGTGGGTTGCCAAGGGTGTGGAGAGGAGGGGGATTATTGCAGGTGTGAGAGACTGGGTCTGGGTTTGATGCCTGCACCAGCTCAACTGGCAAGTGCGGTGAAGAGCTGTGCTTTGGTTGTACCTGTGGCTTCTCAGTGCCACGACAACAGGCTAGGATGCTGCAGTTCCAGCTCCAGCTGGACAATTTCCCACCTTTCCCTGGTATGCATTTCCAGTAGGACTTTTTTTCCTCCAGTGTGGGTTAATCACGGTAGCGGCAGATAAGGTTTTGTTTAAATTGGAAAAGGCCTTTTTGGCGCTCTTGAGTTAAGCTGGTAACTCAGCCAGGTGTGGACTGAAGATTGCTTTGAGTGCTGACCATAAGGTGAGTTAGAAGCCTCATGGACTTGTTACTCTTTCCTCACAGAGGCTTCAGCTACGCCTGAGCCTGAGGTCTCTGTGCCATCGAGGAGTCAAGGTTACACATGGATCTTGATTGTTGCAGGTATGTGAGACTCAGAGTGCTGCATGTGGTCTTGGACCTACCTACCTTGGGCTGTAAATTGAGTATCCTGATGGGGTCAATTCCAGACCTGCATCAGTAGCTGCTTTTGCTGGGCTGGGAAGCTAAAGAAGGCCTGACACCACAGCTGAATTATTGCTCTACCTTGGATGTGCTGTGTCTTTGGAAAGGCCATTCCGCATGATCTGGCACTAACTCACTTCCTCTCTGTCTGTCCATTGCTCTCCAGGGACACAGCCCATCTCTGGCTGTTGGCTCATGGTGTTGAGCAGCAGAGCCCAGTCCCAGTGCCCAGACCAGGGCAGTGATTGCGTCTCTGCTTGTGCACTCTCCTCTCCAGGGCTCCTGAGCATCCTGGTAGCTGCAGGTTCTGTTGCTGTGTGGGGTCTGTCCAAGGTAAAACGCCGATCTGACATCTTCAGTCTTGAAAAAGCAGCCAGGGAACAGCTGATGCCTGACCAGAGCCAAAAAGGCTCCTCGCCCTGAAAGTTAAGTGTTTTGCATCCCATGTGCTCCATGTGCCTGAAGGAGAAATTCCTTCTTGCCCTGTGTTTCTGGCTTTAGAGCTTTCCCCTTTGGAGGTAGGTTTCCCCAGTGCTCGGGTTTGACACTGCTAAGTGCCAGGCACCCACAAAAAACTATCCACTTATTTTCCTCTGCTATAGCTGAGCAGAGGGGCAGGGGGGAACTGAAAACTTCATGAGATAAGGATTAGGGGAAAAATGCTTTAAGGCAAAACAGATTTAAAACTTAAACAGTATAAAGAAAATTTATTAACAGAGTTAAAAGTAAAAAGGGTAATGAGAACTAAAATGAACCTTTAGAACACCTTTTCTTCCCAGTCCTTCCCTCTTTCCCACCAACCATACTAGGAGACAAAACACAGGGGTTTGTTCAGTCTTTCACTTCTTAAAAATCTTTCTTCAGTACACTTAAGGAAAAAAGTTTCTTTCTTCTGCTGTGCTGTGGGGTCTTTCCCACAGGGGCCAGTTCTCTATGAATTTCTCCAGCGTGCTTTTAACTTCCATAACTGCAGCCTGCCTGACCTGCTGTGATGTGAGTCCCTCCCACGGGCCAAGCAGCCTTCCCACAGCTGCCCAGTGTGGGTCATTTTAGTTCATGGGGTTTAGTCTGTTAAGGATGAGCTGTCTAGTTTGGAAGCAAGGGCTCTCTATCTCTGGAAGCAAGGGTCCTCTCTCTGTGTTCAAGTTCCTCACTAGATTACAGCTTTTCAGTATCCACACACTCCAGCGTGAGCACTGTTCCTCAGGCTGCGTGTGGATATCCGCACCTCCCCAGGCACCTCATGAATTACAGGGAAACAGTTTGTTGTATTACAGTCCTCACCACGGCTTGCAGGAGAATCTCACCTCTGGCGCTTGGAGCACTTCTTCCCTCTCCTTCTTTTCACTGACCTCGATGTCGCCACGTTGTTTCTCCTCACGTGTCCTCACTTCTTTTTTTTCTCTGACTCGGAAGAAAATTGTTGTCTGTATGTATTATTGTTTTCAAGTTCTACCAATTGAAAAGTTCTTACAAAGCTTCTACAATGCCGAGAGGCTGATCCTGCCCGGGCTCTGCATCGGGGAATTGTTCCCCGTGTTTTCGTTGTGTTCTCATTGCTGGCCACTGATCTCTGGCGGCACCGCATGGGCGGTCCCGGGCTCAGGGGGGCTCTGGCCGCGCCAGAATCGCCCCCGGAGCCGCCTCACCACCCCTCGGGAGAAGAAAGAGAACTTCCCGCGTTTCTTTCCTTTCTTAAAGACGTGTTACCAACTTCTCTAATTGGGCTGGTAACCTGCCCATCGTCAGAGCCCTCAGCAATTGGCTCTGTGCCAGACATAGAAGCTTCGAGCAGCTCCTCCCGCCCACTAAAACCAGGCTGTGTTAAACCAGAGCACCCAGCTTCCCTGGTGCTTGCCAACGGGTGCATGGGATTTCAGTCTGCCCTTAAGCAGCAGATCTCTCCCCTTTCCTCCCTGCTGCAAAGGACATGGAGCAGTCCTGCTAAGAAACTGATCTTCTGGTGTGGGATTTTTTTCCTCCACTTTGTGTAAATTGAAGTCAAACCAGATTACTTCCCAAAGGACTGTCAATAACCAGGTGTTTTTCTGGTTTTGTAACAGGGATCCTTATGCCGAGGTGATAAGGTGGGACTAGCCTGATCTGTCTCCTGCTCACCACAGAGTCTGACTGAATTGGACATCAGCTCTCAAATCTGGCTTGCTACACTGGAATACTGAGAAGATACTCCCTTTGTAAATGGGTCTTAGATTGTAGAACTACCTTGGCTCCAGAAATAGCACAGGACCTTCCCTGGTGCTGTGACATCAGCCTCCCAAAGGTGGTAGAAATGGCTTCATTGTTCTGCATGACAGTCATTAAGGCCGATGCCCAGCAGTGTTGCCTTGGACCCAAAAATGTTTTTGTCCTTGAAATGGCAGGTGCTATTCAACTGTCTTCTTCCACTTCCAGCCAGGAGCCTTTTTTCACCTGCCTCATACTTCCCTCTGGACTTTGTCAGGGAACAGGAGCTTTCTCACCCATTTCCATAAGCACTCACTGGCTGCACAAATCAGACAAATACTCCATGTTTGCACTACTGTTTGATGCTGCTCAGTCCTGTGCACGGGAGGCTTTTACTGACAGTGCCACCGTGGGGGTGACAGTTGCTCTGGCTTTGCCCTGCTGTCTCCCAAGCCCCCATGGGGCAAGGGGCTCCTTGGCCCTGGGCCAACAGCTCCGCTCACACTCCCTTCCACAAACATCTCCACCCTTTGCAGACCTGCTCTGCCCACCCCAGTGCCGAATGCTGCATGGGGCTCCTCTTCACACTCTTAATGGTGTCTTCCTTAAAACTGTTCTGACATGAGTGGTGTCCCTCGAGGGTCTGTACTGGCACCAGTGCTATCCCATATTTTCATCAGTGGTGTGTAGAGTGGGAACACGTGGACCCTCAGCCAGTCTGAAGATGAGACCAGGCTGAGGAGTGCAGCTGGGGAGGGGGGTGTCATCCAGAGGGACCTTCAGACCCATGGGAACCTCGTGACGTTCAATAAGGTCAAGTGCAAGGTCCTGCACCTTTATAAGGGCAAACCCTGGAGAAGAGACAGCTCCAATGAGCTTTGTTGTGTCTAAATGGGGATTGAAAGAAAGATGGAGAGGGGCTTTTCACCATGGCCTGTAACACAAGGGGCAATAGTTACAAACTGGCAGAGGGTGGGCTTAGGTAGGACATGAAGGAGGGTTTTATGGAGAGAGTGGTGAAGCCCTGGCACAGGTTGCCCAGAGCAGCTGTGACTGCTCCATCCCCTGGGACCAAGCTGGACAGGGCTCTGAGCATCTTGGTCTAGTGGAGGTGTCCCTGGAAATAAGTCATGTCTTGGGTCAGACACTGTCTGTGTGGCACATGGAGCCCCAGCCAAAGGACTCAGTGCTGTGCACCTCTCAGAACAGTCTGTGCAGAGGCAGATTAGTGCCCAGTGCCTCTGGTTCAGCGTTTGCCACGTGTACCTTGCACAAGTGTTCACTAAAAGTGCCGAGCTGCTGCCTTGGCTGCTGACCTCTGTGCCTTGAAGGTGGGAACTTGGCTTGCCAAGCAGACCAGGCACTAGCCTTGCAGTAGGAGTCTTCCACTCCTGGATAGCATGTGAGTGCTGCCATACCCCACAGGAGAAACTTCTATATGTGGTATGGAGTCCTGAGTTATTCCAGGGCTGCTATTTTTAGTACCAGGGAGCCATTTGCAAAGACACAATCTTGTTTCCACAGGGACAGGCAGAGATAGCTGTGGTGACTGACATAGGAGAATAAAGAATGTGAAATTAACACTTTGTGGAGTTTTTCTTTTTCCTGGATTTGTGGGTTTGCATGGATTCTGTATTTGGGAGGCCAGGGGCTGCACCACCTTTGGATTGTCACATCCTGGAAAGAGGACTTGGGGTGGGTGGGCTGGCATGGGGCACTATGGGGAAGCCAGTGCTGCTTTGCCTGCCTGGGACAGATGTGACCCCAGCACACACCAGCTGTAGCAGAGAAATGAAATACAGGAGCAAAGCAAACAGAGAGGATGGGGACAGGAGGAACAGTTGCCACAGCAGCACCAGAGGTGCTACTGCTGAACCATGAACAAGTGGGAAGCTCAGCCTAAAGCAAGGTGAAAAAACTGTCTGATCTTGTCCCTTTGTCAGAGCAGAACATGAAGCAGGGAGTGCTGCAAGGCAGGAAGGGCTCCAGGAGTCCTGGCAGGACAGGGCTGAGCTGGGGCTAATTGAAGCACTGGTGCTGGCAGGGCCACGTGGCCAAGGTCAGCTGTCACCAGCTGGTCCCAGATTATATTCTGAGCTGCATCGCCAAGCTGAGCCTGTCTGGTCTGTGGCACAGGGCAGAGGCCTTGCTCTGTGCGATGGGGAGTGAGGCCCTGGGGCAAACTCACAAGACATTGCAGGTTTTGCTCACTGCTCCCTGAGCCGAGTGCTTCGGATTTGAAAGAAACACATGGATCTTGTGCCAAAACTTTGGGCTTTGTTTCTGACAGCAATTTCCCTTCCTCTCTCTGGTGCTAGAAGTGTTTTTGTTGTTCTAATCCCCAGGCTCAGAGACTTCAATTGTAGTGAAGCCCGAGCTGCTTTTAAGGCAAACAGCATCTGTGTGCTGCACATCTGTGTTTAATTAGACCACTCTATAGAGATCACTGATGTTTTACATGTTGAAGTAGGATTGTGTTCCAGTAGAAGACCTCAAAGACCAGCCTCTTTAATTTTGGTTCCCCTTGCAAATTCAAAGGATTATTTCCTCCTTTTCAGTTCCGACAGTTCAGAGGAACTTTTACTACCTACTTGTATTTCCAATGTCCTGTTCCCTGTTCTGCCCCTGCCTGAATCAGTCGTGGGGCTGAAGGCTGATGTGGTGGCCCAGGACAGGGGCACAGGAGCAGCCTGTCCCACGGGGAATCTGCTAGGGCACTGTGTGGAGGTGGAGGTGGTTCCTTCACCTCATCCCCTCTGAATCTGCACTGTAGGACTTGAGGGATGAGCTGGGAGGTCATGACCATCTCCCTTCCCTGGCTCTGACAGCTGACAGAGGCAGGGCAGCTGCATTAGCATTTAACAAAGGGCTGGTGTTAAGAGCAGCATCTGATGTGGGGGTACTAAGCCAGTATAAATCCTGCATGTCTGCACCTTCCTGTCCCATCAACAGAGGGTAAATTGAGGCAAGTTTGTGCTGTTTGCTGTCATGGATGTCTGACCAGGAAACAGCATGCAGCAAATACAAAGCAGCTAATAAGAACAGAATAAAGGAAAAGAGAAGTGCAGAGCTGGAAATAGTTCCTTACATAAAGGACTAGTGCCTCAATCTCATTAGTGTCTTAAGGAGAGGGTGCTTGGCCGCCTCCGACTGCCACGGTGCAAACCCCAATCTGATCAGCAATCGGCTTTGGGACCCCAGCAGGTGCCACGTGGCACCAGCACGCAGCTGTGCCCCTCGGGCAGCCACTCCGCTGCCCCGAGCTCACAGCACTCATCCCAGTCAGCGTGTGCCCGGCGGGAGCATTCCCATGAAGCCAGAGCCACTGTCCCACAGCCCGTAACAGGAGTCACCACTTCAGAAGGCCAGGAACCATGCGGCAACAGTGGACCAGGCGTGCGAGTCTCTCGGCCAGCATGAAGATAGGGGATCACCGGGGCCGCTGCCAGACCCCGGAGGAAGAGGAATACCACATCCCATTTGCGCAGGACAGCCTGGTAAGGCAATGGAGCTCCATGCAGAACGTGGCAGAGGGAATCCAGGAGAAGAGCCAGACTCCCATCCAAAGGAACAAGTACCTGCTCAACATTAATGTAGGTGGCAAATCGTTCCAGATAGCTTACAAGGTACTGGCCCAGTATCCCATCACCCGGCTTGGGAAGCTGGCCCTCTATACAGACCCTGTGAAGAAGCTGCAGCTCTGTGATGACTACTTGGTGCAGAAGAATGAGTACTTCTTTGATAGAGATCCTTCAATTTTCCACTACATCTTCCACTTCTACCGCAGTGGGGTCCTGTGGATGATGGATGAGATGTGCCCCAGTAACTTTGTGGAGGAAATTGAGTACTGGGGAATCCATCTGAAATACACCCAACGCTGCTGCCGGATCCTGTTTGAGGAAAAGCAAGATGAACTCAATGAGTACCTGAAAATAGAGAGGGAGCTAGAGGCAGAACTGGAGCCCCTGGAGACAGAGGCGCAGTTTGATGGCAAATTTCTGGGTGAGTTTCGGAAGACAATCTGGAACCTCATTGAGAACCCATTCTCTTCTGTCCCAGCCAAGATCATTGCTGTCATGTCGAGCTTCTTTGTGCTTATCTCCATTGTGGGCATGACACTGAGCACAGTGGAGGAGATGAAAAACAAGACAGGAAAATTGTGGATGGAGCATATGGAGATGATCTGTGCCATCTTCTTCACCTCTGAATACCTCATGCGGGTCATATCCTCCTCCAGCTTCAAGAAATTTCTGCGGGCAGCGTTTAGTGCTATAGACCTGGTGGCCATCCTACCTTTTTACATCCAGCTCCTCTTTGAAAATCTGGAGGACGCAGACACGCAATACCATGAGGAGCTGCACAAGGTGGAGAATGTGAGCAAGCTGGGCAAAGTCCTCAAGCTTATCAAGCTCATGAGGATCTTCCGCATCCTCAAGCTGGCCCGTCACTCCACCGGCCTCCGGGCCTTCAGCTTCACCATGCGCCAGTGCTACCAGCAGGTTTGCTGCCTCCTCCTCTTCATTGCCATGGGGGTCTTCACCTTCTCTGCTCTCATACACTCAGTGGAACATGACGTCCCTGGCACTGACTTCACCAGTATTCCCTACGCGTGGTGGTGGGCAGCGGTAAGATGTGAGCAGCTTCTTCCAGAGGGGGGTGGGGGAGGCTCCATGCGTAGGGGCTGCTCCGGTGCTCAGGGGATTCACCACTGCTGCTTGCCTGGAGACAGGAAGGGCCCAGCCCTCCCACCAGCTTGGTAATGGTGGGAAACCCAGAGGCCTGCATGCTCTGAGAAAAGAAATCAGGTTTGAACTAATCTCAGAGGCTCAAAAGCTGGTGCTGGGGTAGGGTGGTGGGACAAATGGTGGCCTGGGAACCTCCAGGCCTGAGTTGAACGAGTGGGATGTGACTCAGCCCAGGCTTTATCTGTCACAGGACTCAAGTGTTGGGTGGATGCAGCCTGTGGGCATGGGGACAGCCACCCTGGACAGCCTGAGGCCTGGGCAGTATTGCAAGCCTGCTGAGCTCAAGAGGCACAAGAACTTGTGGGTCTGAGATGGGGAACCCAGGGCTGTATGTGGGACCCACAGTCACACTGTGTGTCAGCCTGTGTCATGAGAGTGGACACAGACTGAGGTGTGCTGCCCTTTTGCTGCCCTGCTCATACCAGGAGCTGGCAGCTCTGCAGAGCTGAGCACTATAATAAAGCTGGGATTACCTCTGCGATGGGGAACAGCTAAAGCACTTGAGAGCCAGGGGTTATGAGGACATTTTGATTTACAGATGAAATGATTCCACAGATCATTTCTGCTCTTATAATCCTCCTTGGCCACAAAGGCTATCTGCTTCAAATTCATCCCTCCTCGAGGAAGGGCAAAATCACTCAGCAACATCACCAGGTTCAAGCATTTCAAATCCCAGGCTGAGCCTGTCCCTGTGAGCACACCTCCCTGCCAAGCCCAAACCTCTCTGCCTCAGCTTTCGCCCTGTCCCCATAGCCCTGCTCCCCCTTTACTAAGCATGGTTCATTCCCAGGCAATGCCTCTGTTTCCTGTGGAGGGCGGCTCCAGGAAGCTTTGTTTCTCTGGGACCAGGCAACTCACGGCCAGGAAGCTCTGGAGCCACAGCTCTGAGGAGGAAGGAAGCTCCAGCAGACACTGCTTGGGAAAGCTCAGCTCAGGGGTGTCCAGCTGCCTTTGAAGAGGCACACACAAAGCAGTGAGGGAGCAGGGTCTGGCCTCTGATCTCTGCTTCTGGGGCTCAGCCAGCCCTTTACTTCAGCTGGGCACATCCCAGACAGTGGAGCCCTGGCCAGGCAGGCTCTGGACAGGGGACAGTTCAGCTGGCTGCCCTCACGGTCTGGCACTGGCCACAGGGGACACGTGGCTCCACAGAGGGGCAGGAGGGAGTTTGTTCCAGCACCAGCCGGCGGGGTATGCTGGGCTTGTTCCCGTGGGATTTTATCCTTTCCTGTCCCTGCACAGGTCAGCCTCTCCACCGTGGGCTATGGAGACACTGTGCCTGACACAATGCTTGGCAGGATAGTGGCATTTGTCTGCATCTCCTTCGGGATCATCCTCAATGGAATGCCCATCTCCATCCTCTACAACAAGTTTTCTGACTACTATGCCAAGTTGAAGGCCCATGAGATGAGCCAGTCACATCAGCTTTCCAGGAGGATCCACTTGAAGCAGCGAGTCCTGCGGAAGTTCTCGGAGTGCTGGAGAGCTGACCCCCGCTATTACCACTGACCACAGGCTCCCCAGCCCCCAGAAGTTCCCTGTCCTGGCCATCCTCTCAGCAGGTCCTGTCCCCCAGGGAGGCTCCAAGCTGTGGGCAGAGTCACAACAGTGCCAGGGCTCTGCTGTGTCACAGGGGCTGCTGCTGTCCTGCAGAGCAGTCAGTCAGAGGCGGCTCGGGAGCTGTATGGCCAGGGCAGGGTGTTGGTCTGCCACGGGCTGAGGCAAGGGGCACCCTGACATCACAGGGTGTGCGTGGTGGGACTGAACTGTCACCTGTCTGAGGCAGGTAGCCCCGTGTGACACCTGTGCAGGTGCTGCTCTGTTCCCCATCAAGTGGGACACACACAGGCCCCCATATCTCCTTCCCAGACAAGCAGCCCAGGCCTAGTCCAGGGTGGGGATTTGGGTAAAGGCCCGGAGGAAAGGCTACAGCTGTGCATCCTTCCAGCCAAACCTGCTTTTCTTCCCACTGCCCTGGAGTTTGGGGCACATCCTGACTTGGGATGCTGCTGTGATGGGACCCACAGGCACTACAGGCGTACAGAGCTTGCAGGCAGAGCACCCCCAGGAGAAGGCATTTAATAAACCAGGCCCAAACCCTTCATTGTCATGGATTCTTGTCCAGCCACTGTATGTGATTCAGTAAACTGCTCATCATTTGGGGTGAAGAGGCGACATCTCCCCAAGGCTTGTAAGTCCATCAGTACAAAGACAGGGCTTTTGGGAATGCAGATGAGCTTGTCCATGCTTTAGTTTGGTTTAGAGGTGCCTGGGCCTGGATGCATTGGAACTGGAGCTGGGATGTGCATGTGATCAGGACACACCAGTTGGCTCTGTCCTGTGTTCACATCATGGGAGGCAGTGGGGGACACATCTGGGGGGCACAGGGGAAGGATTCACCCTCTAGTGTGGGACCATGTCTCGTCAGTAGGCCTCCTGAAGGGATACACCCTTCCCTTGGGTGGGATGGAGAGAGGGACCTCAAGCTGCAGGGAAGGTTGAGCTGGGGAAGGGCCAACAGCTGCTGGTGCTGCTTCCAGGTGAGCAGAGGGAAGAAACTGGTTCCAGCCAGGCCAGGATGGGATTCACTCACTTGTGAGCTGGGCTTGGAGATGCAGAGGTATCAGGGGACTCCTGGTGTCAGCCTGGGACTGTGGCTAAGCTGCTGATGCTGCAAACTTGGAAAGAGACTTGGAGGGGCTGAGCGCTCTGGCAGGGACAGCCACACTCCCACTGAGAGCTGGACTGCAGGGGACAAGGGGGCTGTGCCAGCAGGTGTGAGGAGACCCCTGCCCTGCCCACCTACACCCACTCCCCAGCACCCACACTGACACCTGTCCTCTGTACACCTCCCAAGCACTGACCTGACCCCACAGCACTGGACAGCTCTGGTTTCTACCCCACTTCTCTTCCGCGAGGAACCTTCTCTCTGGGCACAGCAGTTTCCTCTGACCATCTTCCCCCAGAGCTGTCCTGCCCCGCTGTCCTGGTTTCAGCTGCAAAAGAGTTCATTTTCTTTCCAGTGCTGGTACAATGCTGTATTTTGGGTTCAGGATGAGAATAATCTTGATCACACACTGATACTTTGGTTGTGGCTCAATTGAGTTCACCCCAAGTCAAGGGCTTTTCAGTGTCTCATGCTCTGTCAGCGAGGAGCTGCACAAGAAGCTGGGGGGGAGCACAGCTGACCCAAACTGGCCAGAGGGATATTCCACACCACAGAACGTCCTGCCCAGTGTGTAAACCTGTGTGTCCTGCCTGGGAGGGGCCAATTGCTGCTGGGAGACAGGCTGGGCACAGATCAGTGGGTGCTGAGCAACTGGATATTTGGCATCACTTCTCTGTCTTGGGGTTTATGACTCTCTCCTTTTAGTGTCTCCTTTTCCATTACAAATATTATTAAATATTATAATATTTTATTTTATTTCCATTTTTGAACTTCCCTTATCTCATCCCACGGTTTTACCTTTTCTTCTGGTTCTTCCCCCCCATCCCACTGGGGTGGAGGATGAGGCCAGTGACTGTGTGGTGCTTGGTTGTCACCTGGGGTTAAACTATGACAGCCACCCCCACCCGCCCCAGAAGCATCAGCTCCAGGCACCTCTACACACATCCCCATCCCACCCCAGACCCCGTCGCCACGGTCCCCCAAGCACCCCCATCACCTGCTCATCACCCTGCACCCCCAGCTGATGAATCCTGAGATCATTCAGCCTTCAAGGAATGGGGCACACTAACCTCCTCCCCTTGCCCCTGGAGACTGCTGCAGCTTGGTCTTCATCCCTCCATGTGCACCCCCTTCCCTGTGCCTGAGAGAAGTCTGCTTTCCCTGTTCCTGGCAGCAGTTCAGAGTCCACAGGCAGCCTTTGGAGAATGGCATTTTTAAATAGTTGCTCTGAATTAATTTTACAAGTCACAGCAATGCAGGAATATACAGACATTTACAGGACACTGTACAGGTGATTTCTGTCATATATTAGTGCTCTTGCTATATACATATAGTACAGCCTGCAGGAGCCTCTGCACAGGCAGGGACACCCACGCCCCCACACAGGGCACCCCAAAATGGAGCTGTTGCCCCGGGACTGCTGGGTCACAAAGGCTCGTTTGGGTTGATTTAACCAGAGCTTAACCCTGAGCCTTCCTGGGCTGGCACTGTTAGGGGGTGACACCATCCAGGGCAGAGCCAGCACCCCCTTGCTTTGCTCGTCCCAGTCTCTTTTAGAGGATTTGTGGGACAGAGGCCCCACTGATGCTCTGGAGGGAGCGGGTGCAGCCTCCAGTGCGGTGCTGTTTCTAGCCCTCTGCTCCTCCTGCCTCAGTGGCAGCCACAGCTCCCGGCCACCATGTCATCGTACTGCTTGAGGACCACGTTCTCATCGTCATCAAAGTAGAGGAGGTTGATGGAGTAGAGCTTGTCAGGCACACAGCAGGGGCTGCTGACGCCCTCGCTCAGCTTCAGGGCGTTGATGATGGACTGCACCGTGGCATGGTTTGTTGGCCGCATGTTCTCGCCCAGAGGGAAGGGGCAGGAGCCTTTGCAGTGGAAGGCATTGTACCCCCGTGGTGAGATGATCCAGCCGGACCAGCCGATCTCCTCGAAGTCCACGGACAAGGGATGCCTCTGGCAGGGCTGGAGCCGGTCCAGAGACCGTGTACTGCGTGACCTGCCCAGCTTGGGCACTGGCATTTTGGCAGAGAGATTGGGAGCCTGAGGCTTTAAATCTGTCAGGAAAGAGCATCTAATGCCATTAGCCACTGCATGAGCCTGGGTAGACTGCAACCCCCCCCAGCCACCCCTCCCCACAGATTTTGTCTGCAAGCCCTCTAGTCACAGCTTGTCACCAGCCCAGGCAGAGCCACCAGGAGGTGACACCCTCAGTCTCATGGCTACCCTCAAATCCAGCTTCACATCTGCAATCAGGCAACACCCCTGAGCAGGCTACACCAAAAAGGAGAGAACCTCTCCCTCAGGCCAGGGAGGGAGGTTTAGATTTGAGGAGCCCATGTGCGGGAATCCCCCCTGGGAAAGCGATGTTGGCACTGAGGGAGCCATGCCAGGCGTGTGGGACCCACCTGGGAAGCCGGCTGTGGGCAGCGATGCTCCCCGGCGCCCATCATCCGTGAACAGGACCAACATGGGCTTCTTGCTCTCATGGTGGCCCCGGCCAGATGCAAACTGCAGTGGTGGTGGATCAAGCGGGCTCCCCCCCAGGTCCTGGACTGTCACCAGCAAACCGTGGTTGCTGCTTTCATCTTCAGTCCAGTCACGAACCTGGGGAACCAAACCAGTGTCACCACGGGCCGGGACAGGCACTGCCCTGGTGTCCCCACAGGCAGGTCCCAGGCCAGCAGCAGGACAGTGTGAACCAGGACACCATGAGGCCACACTCTGTGTGCCATGGGAAGGGGTTGCTCCAGGGCTGCAGAACAGGGGACACTGTGGCAGGAGCCAGCACCAGTGCTCCCTGCAGAGCAGTGAGACAAGTTCTGGGAAGGATGAAGCGGCCCCAGGGGCTCTTGGCAGGACTTTTGCCCCCTTATCCCAGGATAGGATGTATCCCCCCATGTCACTGCAGAGACTGCACACAGGAAACTGCACTGGAGCCTGAAAGGCTACTGGGGTGAAATGGGTTAAAAAATCTCCTGCATGTGAACCCTCAGGATTCCCTCTGTGCTGCCCAAAACAGAGGAAAAGTGACTCACAGCCGACGTGATGGCAAAAACCTCCCAGCCCGAGGTCTGCAGTGAGACAAGCCGGGCTGCCAGCAGCTTCTTCCCTCCGGGAGTGTCCAGCTTGTCCTTCTCCAGCACCTGGTAGATGCTGACCTGGGGAAGGCAAAAGGTGGTCACCCCGGCATAGTCTGCCCAAGGGGTTGACCCCGGACAGAGGAGTGGGGGGAGATGGGGAATTGTCAGCATGGATCTGTAACAACCTTGCTGTGCCTTTGCTGATGTTTGCACAAGCCAGAAGGATACTTAAAAACCTGACACAGTTAAATCGTGACTCTCTGTTAAACATTTTTTCATGTGATCCCAGAGCCAGGCAGTGTTCCCACTGCAGGCAAGTGACCATAGTGTGCCAGTGACATCCCTGGGCACAGGCTGGGGTCAGCCCCATCCACCCCCATCCCCATCCCCCTCCTCACCTGGCAGAAGTGGTGCCTTTTGGGCCCATCTGTGACCCTCGGCCAGAGGCGGAAGAGGTGCAGCTCTGCCGTCAGGATCTTCTCATTCTTGGCCACGCTGGAGAGGACAAACAGGAACCGCATCTCCTCGCTGTGAGCTGGAGAGAAGGATGGGTTGAGAAGAGCAAAAACAGGGGCAGCACGTCTGCCGGCCACGCTCAGCCCCTCCCCACAGCCCCAACCCAGCACCACAGGGACCACCCCCCCACCTCCCCTTACTTTTATCCAGGAAGCTGCGAACGGTGTTGCCCTCCAGGATGTCAGGGTTCTTGGTGACACCATCCGCGTTGGCGACAGTGTTGAATAGATCCACCATGTACTGGGGCGGCTGCTTGAAGTGAGCTGGGGGGGCCGGAGGGTCTTCCATGCCAAAGACTTCCAGGAGTTTCTTCAGCGCCTCAGCCCGCCGGCTCACCACGCTGGCTGGGCTCGGGCATGTCGTCTTGGCCAGGGCCAGCAGCAGCAGGACAGTCCCCAGCATGGCTCTGTGCTCTGCTCCCTGTCCCAGCACAACTCCCCTCGCCTCCCCGGGGCTGCATTTATAACTCACTGGAAAGCTGGATTGGAGTGAAATATGCACAGGAGCAATCAGGAGGGTAAAGAAAGCTAATTGCCGTGCTAACAAGGTGAGAAGCCCGGCTCCCGGGCCCCCTGCACCAATTAGCCCCAGTACACAAGCGGGAGGGAGGACGACTCACCAGGCACTCCCGGGGCTGGCAGGGGACACGGGGGTCTGGGGCCACCAGCGCCTTGCCAGGGTCTTGGCTGGGCTGCATTTGCTCTCCGTAGGAGACTAACTGGATTTCAATGATGGCACTAATGGGACAAATCGGAGGACCTTTGTGTAGAGGAATGCAGCCCATCAAGATGAGCATCCCCTTCTCATCCCGGTCCTGCCCGGCAGCTCGTGCTGCCCCTCTCGCGGCCGCTGCTGAGAGCGAGGATGGTGGCGGAGGCTCAGTGTCACACTGGTGTCCCCATCCCATGTCTCTGTCGGGTGTGCAGGGTGGGTGCCCGGGGTCTCCTCTCTCAGTGGGGGCAGCCCAGGCTGTGTGTCCCGCCTCAGAGGACCCGGCAGTGCTGCGGCCCCGGGCTGCGGGGGCACACCGCAGCAGCAGCAGAACCCTAATCCAGCTTTTTTTTTTTTTTTTTTAAAGGGCAATTGGCTTTCTGGGAATTAAAAGGCTTTTGCTGCTAATTCCTGAATACTTGAACTTAATGAAATATCCGTGTGGTGGGATAAAAGCCAATTCTTTAGGTCTTGTTCCCCATTCACAGATAAGCCAGGCTGGTGCAGGTGGACATGACACACTGTACAACTGCCATGGGAGTGAACGGAAAAAATTAGCATTAATTAACTAATTCAGCAACCGGCTGAAGCCCTGCCAGGACCCCCTGATGGGAGACAAGGTGAAGGCTAATGTCCAGTGGTGCCTTACAGTTTATTCCACCCCAAAGGGCTGTTAATTATGCAGAACAGGCACGGCGGCACCGACAGGCTGCAGTTAACGGAGAGGAAACTATCTGTATCCCCGGGATGCTTTCCCTTCTCTGCCCAGCTCACCAGCAGCATGTCCCGTAGGATAGCTGGGGGTGCCTGCAGAGGAGACAGCTCTGCCCCAACACGCCCAGCTCCTGGTTCCCTCTCCCGACTCCGGCTCCAAAATTTGTTATCGGGAGCAGCCAACCCGTGCACCCCCAGCCCGTGCCAGACGGCTTCATCCTCCTGGGATGCTGGATGCAGAGGGGCTGTGGAGCTGCACAGCGGAGCCCCAAGGACCTGCAAATTGCCCATGATGTTTATTTTACAAGCTACAAAACATTTTGTAGAGGATTCATTTATACCCGCTGGCTAAAATAGCCTTTATTCAAAAAATAGCCTTCTCTCATTTACATATCCTACAGACAGTCTGGCGGGGTCTCCGGGAGAGCCCCACCCGCAGGTCCCAGCCCCGCTACCCCCGGCAGCGGCACTCCCGGATGGCAGCGACAGTGCGGACATGGCTCCGGCGGCTCCGGAACCTGTGCATGTCACAGCCGTGAGGGGCACAGCGTCTCGGGGCAGCTTCTGCCCGGGCCAGGCATTCCTCTCCACCCTGTGACTCCCGGCAATTAGAGAAAAAATAGCACATCCCCAGGACACCACCGGTCCTCTATATCCTGGGCCTCCTGTTCACGCCCGGGAAAAGGGCAGACACTCTGGAGCAGGATGGGGGAGAAGGGAGGCAGCTTTCTTCCTGCAGCTTCTATTCCTTACTCGCGGAGTAACTCGTGAGCTGTCACCTCCTCTGCCTGAGCAGAGCAGATCTTTCTTCCTGCATGGTTTGATTTGCTTGCCTTTGCATGCAAAGAATCCCAGAGTGGTTTGGGTTGGAAGGGACCTTAAAGCAGGGCCACCTCCCACTGTCCCAGGCTGCTCCCAGCCTTGTCCAGCCTGGCCTTGGGCACTGCCAGGGATCCAGGGGCAGCCACAGCTGCTCTGGGCACCCTGTGCCAGGGCCTGCCCACCCTCCCAGGGAACAATTCCTGCCCAACATCCCATCCAGCCCTGCCCTCTGGCACTGGGAAGCCATTCCCTGGCTCCTGTCCCTCCAGCCCTTGTCCCCAGTCCCTCTGCAGCTCTCCTGGAGCCCCTTTAGGTCCTGCAAGGGGCTCTGAGCTCTCCCTGGAGCCTTCTCCTCTCCAGGTGAGCACCCCCAGCTCTCCCAGCCTGGCTCCAGAGCAGAGGGGCTCCAGCCCTCAGAGCATCTCTGTGGCCCCCTCTGGACTGGCTCCAACTTTCTAAGTCCTTCCTGTGCTGGGGACCCATGTTTTTGTGTCTACAATCAATACATAGTCCTGCCCCTTCAGCCTGAAACAACTGGACCTACCCTGCCCCAGCAACCCCTCACTCTTCCTGTCCCACAACATTGCCAGCAGGTGAGGGACAGGAGTGGCACATCCCAGGCTGCAGAAGCCACTGTCAGGATCTGTGTCTGCTGTCCTGGGACACCACAGGCTCTGTAACCACCCGCCCAATTCAGCCCCATCACGGCAGGTCTGGCTCTACCCCCGGCTCAGCGCAGCGTAGTGTGTGAGCTGGGGGTGCTGCCCAAACCCTGCTCCGTGTCCCCCCCACCCCGGGAGCCGCAGATGCGTTGGGTGAGAGGAGCAGGAGCAGCTCCCACCTGGCCCGGGGTGCGGATGTGCGGGAGGGAGAGCGGATGGAGCTTGGCAGCTGTGCTTACCTAAGCAAGCAGGGATCCCCCGAGGAGCGCTGCCCAAGCACCTTCCCACATCGATTTCCTGCAAAGATTTGCAAAACAAAGGCACGAAAATCCCCTGCAGCACCTCAGCAGGGACACCCCAGCACCCTCCACCCTCCCTCCAGCCTCAGGCTCAGCATCCATCCCCAAAGAAGACCAGCAGCAAGGCACAGCTGGGAAGAAGTATTCTGGGGGCATGGCAGTGTTTTTTGAGTCGGAGGTCCCTGTGCACAAAGGTATGCTCAACTAGACAGCAGGGTCTCTGTTGAACTGAAGACCTACTTAATAACTAAATACTTTTAACAATAAATATAATTGTTCCTTAATGACTTTTTAAAAGAAATCCTCACTCCAAAGAAAAAGCCGTTTGTTCCTTTACGGCTCTGATGTGTGCACGAATTAGTGGCAGCAAAATACATTTGAAAGCACAAGAGAATACAAAGTGAGATTTTTACCTCTCTAGTTTGATGCTAGTGTGAAGCTGCTGATGTTAGAGCATCTACCCAGCAGTTCAGAGCCCTCATGAGGGCCCAGGTGAGCCCACCAGAGAGGAGCCAAACCCCTGGAAACCTACCTTGAGCCATTCCTCCCTGTGTATTGCAGAGCTCTGGACAATTTCATAATATTGTTCCACCTGGGAGACACGATAGCATTTTTCCTTCATTTCACAGTTCTCCAGTGTCTGAACTACCTCCCCACCATGTGGGTTTTTGACCAGAGCAGTGCTGAACTTCGTGGGCACACAGAAAAGTCGATCTGCAAGGAAACAAGAAGGAAAATTAACGTGGAGCTGCACCCAAGGCTCCTGTGGCAGCAGCACAGACCATCCAGCTTTTGGCATCCAGCACCTGCTGGAAAAGGCTGCTCTCTGTGTCAGGGTCCCAGCTGGGAGTTTGGGGCTCATTCCTTCACCAGCTCAGGGCTTCAGTGGTAGTTTTTGTTCCTCCATCCCAGTTTCAGACCACAAGGAAAGGGAGGTTATTGTGGGTGCAAGTTGTGAATGCTGTCCCTGACCCTGCAAAAGCCCCAGTTATGGGGAGCGAGCACAAGCTGCTCCATTTTATCTCTGGGAAAAACTCTGTTTGAACACAAACTATCAATGGCAGCACTTTTCCCAGAGCCACATTCTCACACCAGGGAATGGGGGAAAGTGACTTAGCATTTACTCATTCAGCATTTCCCTCTGGATTTGCCAGGGACTCTGCCCTGAATGGGCTTCTCAGATGCTGAAGCCAGTGATATGGGCTAAGGATGTCCCAGTTCTGGGGTGTAGGATGAAGTAAGGCTGGTAGCAGAGGGGTGGAAGGGGGAGTTGGGCAGTGGCCCCAGCTTTGGGGGTACAGAACAAAGTCCTGCTTTGCCTTTTCTTTCCCTAATCCAGCTTCAACTCAATTAAAAATTTCCAGGACACAAAGTTCTGTCTGGACTTGACATTCCCAGTTTGGGTGCAGAGAGCGAGGTTGGGGGACCTCTGGGTGGGCACACCAACAGCCACATCCCTGCTGCTGTGTCACCACCACACCAGGACACGCCACTGTGGCAGATCCCGATGGCCCAGGCAGGGGCTCAGCAACTGGAGAGAAGGAACAAGGGTCCTCCAGCTGCAACCACATCCACTTGGAAGGGCAGAGGCACAGACTGTCCTGCCTGGCTCAGTCTGAGCTTATGAGAACATCTGAAAAAAAAACCAACCTCGTTTCTGTGCTTTTCTCCCCTCAGCAAGTAAATTAGGGTTAAAAATCTTCATTGCATGAGCTAGAGGACAGGGAGAGAAATGGCTGAGCTGATGGCCAAGTGGGTTTGGGCTCTATCTAGGACCTGGTCCTGCCCTGCCCCAGCCCCCGGGTGTGGATCCTTCACGGGTTTGTTTGGCTCCTTGCTTTGAACAGTTTCCTGCCCCCTCCCAACTACTTCAGCAACTGCTGGAGGAGATTTCGTTGTTCCAGGATGGAGCTGTTTTCAGGGGAAGAAAAAGTGATTTCTGAAAGCAAATATCTCTGAGATGCTTTAAGAGTGGGACACAAAATGTCAACGGATTTCCGAAAGTCAGTATTTCTGGGTGAGCTTTTAATATCCTTCTCCAGCCCCGCGTCCCCCCACCCCGCCCCCGTTCCTCTGATGTTTCCAAATCTTTACCATGTCACTGAAAGTATCAGCCCGACTTTGCAGGGGAAGATCCAGAAGGAAAGTGCAGAGACCTGCCCTAGGGCGGAGGCAAAGCTGGCCGCGAGTCCGAGTCTGCATTTGCCAGCCCTGGGCTATTACCATAACTGAGATTCTCCCTCCCTGCAACATGAGTTTCCCCCCCCGGGGCAAGGAGAATCGTCCAGCACCTTCCACTAACACGTCTGGGAAGTAAATGTTGATTCTCCCAGCTCTGGAAGAAAGCACTTCACGCTGCCTAATTGCCTTTTCCACTTGCAGCGGGATAACCAGCTGCTGCCGCTGCCGCCTGTGCGGGCCCGCCTGGCGCTGCCCCAGGAGGGAACCGGGCCTCGGGGGCTCCGCCGCCCACTCCCAGCCCCTCCAGCTCACGGAATCGCGGAATGAATTCCTAGGCCCCTGCGCTGCTCTCCAGGCTCACTCCGACGGTCTCTGTCCCTCTCTAGTGGTGGTGCCACAGCCCTGCCACAGCAGCTGCCGGGAGGTTTGAGCGGGTTGGGTTTTAGAAATGACAAAAAAATTACATCAGCAAATTCCAGAAAAAAGGACTTTGTCAAACAGTTGTTGTAAATAATTTCAACAGGACTTTCCATTTTGATAAAATCAATTCATCTCAACTGACGTGTCTTGGGTTATTTTATGAGTGAACTCACAAGATAGCTCACCAGTTCACAATGAACCAGTTCAGCTTTGTCCCAGTGGGAGGTTTTGACCCATATGGAATGATTCAGTTTGGAGTTTCCATTTCCAAGTGATTTTTGAACCATCAGTGTAGTTCACTGGTACTAAAAGGGCATTTCAGGCTGTCAGTAAAGAAATTGCATTTTCCAGACTCTGTTTCCAGCAGAACTTTCATCATCAGGTTGGTTTCCTTGCTTTGACTGGGAGGGTTGGAGCAGAGACCTCCGAGGTCCGTCCCAGCCTGGGTTACTCTGATTCCATGCTCTCTGGATAGAGGACATTTCGCTGTACATGAGGGGGTTGTATCGCCATCCTCACCCATGCACAGGGCGGAGAATTATCACTGTGTCTGCAGACCTGTGCTGTAAAGGCCCAGCAACAGGAAACCCAACACAAAACACAATCCCAATACCCGCAAAGGCAGAGGCTCTGCTCAGCAGACTGGGTGCCCTGAGCTTGGACATTGGTGCTGGTCACACAGGAGAGCTCCTTCCCATATTCCCGGAGGGAGGGAGAGGAGCTCTCCCTCGTTCGTGCCTGCACTGTAGGTTGGGTCAGAGCATTTCCCCACATCGGTAGTGACTTCCCAGGGAGAGTCTGGAAAGAAGGTTTTCAGGGCTGGGAGCCAAAGACATTCCTCAGGACAGGTGCTGCACTAGCAGCCCCCGACCACCTCCACCTCCTGAAGGCCTTGGAGGAGCCAGGAGCCACTCCAGGTGCAGCCGGGCCGGCTCACAGCAGGACCCCCGGGGCAGCAATGCGGGGCTCTCACCTGCGGTGGAACAGGACAGGGCCAGGGGTGCGCCCAGGTGAAAACACAGCACAGGGAACAATCTCCAGCATCAGCTCCTGACACAAACCTGCCCTGCCCTGGAACCGGCTCAGCTTTTACTCTTCTCTCTCTCTTCCTGCCTGCCTGGGGGACGCTCCACCTGCAGTGCCACGGTGCTGATAACAATGTGACAAATGGTAACGTGATTTGTCATAGCTATGGGTGTGTCCCTCACAGGACACACACAGCTTGCTTGCACCCCTCAACAGGGTCTTTTTGGGTGGATGGGACTTTAGGCAATGTGCCAGTTTGGCCAAATTTGGAAGAAAATATCCCCTGAGGGAAAGGCAGGTTGCCACCACCCCTCCCCCTACCAGGTTCGGGAAAAAAAAATTATTTTTCCTCGGAGGAAAGTGAAAGAGATAAAAACTATTTATTTAACAAAACACACAGGGAAGGATAATAAAGCTAAATAATAAAATCTCTCGCTGTGGAGAGAAACCTGGAAAGATTTTAGAGTCCTTCCATAGGTGTAGACGTTAGTGTCTATACCCTCCTCCTCAGGGCTGTTGGTGGGGGGCCCTACTGGGGCCTGGGAAGAAAGGTCTCCCGGTGTGCTCTGATGTTGTGAAACCGTCCCGAAGAGAAGAAGAAAAGAGGGAGAAATTCAAAAAAATCCCAGGAAAACTCTCTCCGGAGAAAAGAGTCGAAAGCAGGCTGGAAAGTGAGCATACTCCACTCCCCACTGCCGCCGAGTATATTCCCAGTGCCTGGGACAGAGCCTTGAACACAAACTTTTGTTTTAAAAACAAAAGTCTCTCAGTTTTTCTTCCCTCTCACAGGTTCAGTTTAAAGGCACCAGAGCCAGCCTCCAGAGCAGACGAAATGGGATACATATTTCATATCATAATGTCACCCCAGGACAGGCAATGTCACCTTTCCTGGGATGAGGAGAGCACCACAGCCATATCCCCAAACGCACAGGCTCCTTCGAGTCCCTCCTAAGAGTGACACATGGCGCATCATTTGGGAATGACATCCTGCCATTCTTGCTCAAAAAGGCAGAAACAGGCCTCTAAGCTCTCTGCACATGGGAGAGCAGCTCTCAGGTACAGCAGAGGTGGCTGAAAGAGCTGCTGGGCTGGGAGCGGCCAGAACCGTGCTCAGATGCTGCTGGGGCAGCCGGGTGGGCACTGCCACAGCCCCTTCCTTGGCTGAGCTCTGGCCTTTCCTCTGCCCCAAGGTATCAAGCACTGCTGGAGAGTTTCCATCTGTCTTGCCTGCACAAGCCACTGCTCGGGCCAGGGGAGGACAAGAGATTCAGAGATGGGTTTTCTCAGAATCCAAAACCAGGTCTTTTAAAACACATGTAAAACAACAGCTCCAGTCACCAGCACAACCCTCCCCCTGCCCCAAGCGTTCACCTTCCTGCTCCTTAGGAAATCTAGCATGGAGGACTGTCTGGAGGGCCCTGGGAGGCTGAGGTGGAGGGAGCTGATCTTCTGGGATGGGCAGCTGGAGTGACTTCCCGATGTCCACGCTGACGGGGCCGCCAGAGATGTCTGCGAAACACTGGATCCACCAAGGGTTACCACTCATGTTTTGGGTGATGCTGGGGAGGCCCGAGCCCAGACCAGGGCTGAGTACCATACATTGATGAAAAAGACATGGCCCACCCCTGTGAAGTCTGCCTGGGAGAAAGATTCCTTCAGTCTGAGGAGGAGATTCCTAAGGGACAGTCTGGCAGTAGCAGTACAGTCACATTGAACTGCTGTTTGCAGACCAGGACTAAAATACTTCATATTAGACTGGTCAGTGCACACAGCCTGAAAAAGAATGCAACTAAAATTTCATTAGGAAACCACAGGCTTTTTCTTTAGTGAGCACATGAGGGATGGGGTGAGAACAGGTGAATGCCCTGATTAGCAAAGGGAAAAGGGGATCCTCAGGCATGGCTGAACCACAGACCTTGCACATACTGAGCGAGCCTCAGCACAGCGGGTCCAGAGCAGAGGGCTCCGTCTGTCCTGGAGCCCAGTGAAGCTACTTGAGCTGGAAACAAACCTGTCCCTCCCAGCCAAACCCCAAATTCACAGCTCTTCACACCTCCTGCATTAGCACATCAGCTCCACATCAGAGGATGGCAAGTTGGGATCGGGTGTGGGAGCAGGGGAAACACAGGACCATGGCATCCAAGTTTGGATTGGTTTGCTCTGTTGTATTTTGAGTTTACAAATTATCAGTGTTTATTGGCTAAAGGCTGTTTCTTCTGGACATCTTTTTGAAATGAGCTATTTTTCCTTATTAGCAGTGTCTGTACTCCAAGATTTATTGATATAAGTCCTTATTTCATCAGATAATAGGGAAGAAAACTTGCATGAAAAGTGCCCACAGCATCATCCAACACCACTGTAATCTGTTTGCTTTGACCTGCTGAAGTTACAGACCCAGTGTGTGCTGCAAAACTGTAAATTTTGCATTGACTTAAAAACAGGTTTTCAGTGTCCCCAGCACTGGCTGTGAGGGACCAGGAAACATGAAGGGACATTTGAAACTCACACTTGGGGTACAGCTGTTGCTGGTTGCCTGAGGGTCCCTTTGCTCAGCGAAGGAGTGGGTAGGAAGCCAGGCAGCAATTCCCAGCTTATCAGCCATTCCACTGGTGATCCCTGTGGATGCTCTTCACCCACAGCAGGCCACAGACAGCTGGCACTTGGCAAAGGACACTGTGTCAGCTGAAGACACCCCTGTTTTCCCAGCTCTGCTGCCATACAAGCGGCGTTTTTTATTTTTAGGCAAATATTTTATATATCTCTCAATGACTTTTGAGCACAGTTGGGACTCCAAAGAGGCTGCAGCTGACTGAAAGCTGGTGAATGTTGAGCTGTTTTTCAAGAGCAAGAAGAAGGCTCCCAAAAACGACAGACCTGTCAGTGGCACTTCAGTGCTTGGTAAAGTTATGGAGATTATTCTGGGAGATGTTGAAAAATACCTGGAAGACAACACAGGCACTGGTAACAGCCAGCATGGCTTCCTCAAAGTCCTGCTTGTCATACCTTTTATGACAAGGTGACCCACTGGTTTGACCCAGGAAAGCCAGTTGATGTAATCTTTTTGGATTTCAGTAAAGCTTTCCTGTCTCTCCCAGGATCCTTCTGGACAAACTGTCCATCCCACAGCTGGATAAACACATCATGGGATGGGTGATCAACTGGCTCATGGGTCAGGCGCAAAGGGTGACAGTGACTAAGCTGACATCAGGCTGGCACTAGTCACCAGTGGGGTTCTGCAAGACTCCATCTTCAGCCCTGTGCTCTTCAACATCTTCATAAATGTCCTGGACGCAGGACTCAAAGGGATACTGAGCATGTTCACAGACAATACAAAACTGGGAGGAGTTGCTGACTCCCTCAAAGGAGTCAGGGAGGCCCCACAGAGAGACCTCAGTAAATCAGAGGGCTAGGTCATCACAAACCATATGATGTTCAACAAGGGCAAGTGCTGGATCCTGCCCTGGGCTGGGGCAGCCCTGGATGCAGGGACAGACTGGGAATCAGAGGCTGGAGAGCAGCACCCTGGGAAGGGACCTGGGGGTCCTGGTAGTTGGCAAGTTGGATCTGAGTCCCCGGTGTGTCCTGGCAGCCCAAAGGGCCACCGTGTCCTGGGGGGCACCAGGCCAGGGAGGGATGTTCTGCTCTGCTCTGCATTGGAGCAGCCTCACCTCCAGTGCTGGGGGCACTTTGGGCACCACGAGATCAGAAGCATCCAAAGCTGTTGGAGAGTGTCCAAAGGAGGGCAGCAAAGATGGTGAAGGGCTTGAGGGGAAGCCATTTTGAGGAGCAGCTGAGGGCACTTGGTCTGTTCAGCCTGCAGGAGACTGAGGAGAGACCTCACTGCAGTTACACCTTCCTTGTGAGGGGAAGAGGAGGGGCAGACACTATCTCTCCTCTATGGTGACAGTAACAGGATCCGAGGGAATGGACTGAAGTCATTTCAGGGAGGCTGAGGCTGGGTATTAGATAAAGGTTTTTCCCCCAGACAGTGTTCAGGCACTGGAACAGGCTCCCCAGAGAATGGTCACAGCCCCAAACCTGACAGAGCTCAAGGAGCATTTGGACAATGATCTGGGGCACATGATGTGACTCTTGGGATGGCTCTGTGCAGGGCAGGGAGTTGGACTTGATGATCTTTGTGGGTCCCTTCCAACTCAGCACATTCTGTGATTCTACTTTCATCATTATTTATTCCTCTAAAGTTGTTGTCTCTGAAGCTGACAAGCTGTCACTGCGTATAACAGCTCTTAATTTGGATATGATAATTTTATCATTCCTACTGTACACAAGAAGCTGGTATTTGGCAAACACTAAAGGCTAAATCCTAAGAAACCTCAGACCGTGAAGTTGTTGTGTCTCTACAGCCACTGCAAAGGGGAATTGGGCCCACAGGCTGCTCCTGAAGGCCACAGACATTTTTCTGATGAACAAATTGAGCTACTTTCTACTTCCTCTGCTTTCTCTACTTTGTCAGGGCAGCTTGTTGTCCTGCTGATAGCAGGACAGTTGTAAGTACAACATCAATCCTGGGAAGCAAAAGTCTGCAGTTGTCCTGAACTTATGCAGTAGTAAGCAGGGAATTCAAACACAGAATCAACCATGGAGCAGCTCAGGTCCAGGGAACTGAGCTCCTTTGTGCAAAGGAACAGACCCAGGGATCAGGCTACTCATCAGTTCCTGTGCTACATGAGATGTTAAAGTGTTGGACTATCTGGGCAACTGGTCCCCAGAAGATTTCTGTCCTTAATCCCCCAAGGAAAAAGTCACTTGGAAAACTTCAACATAAAAAAACCAGTCAAGGGATGCACAGGATGTGAGTGTGAAAGCATCAAGGACCTTTGTTTCTGGAGGGTAAAGGGGAACTCAGAGGAGCTGTGGCTGTCCCATCCCCGGAAGTGTGCAAGGCCGGGTTGGACGGGGCTTGAAGACTTGGTCTAGTGGAAGGCGTCCCTGCCCATGGCAGGGAGTGGGACAGATGAGCTTTAAGATCCCTTCCAATCCAAACAACTCTATGGTTCTATGAACTCACCGTGCCCAAAGTGGAGGAAATGGCTCTGCCTCCTGCAGCAGCCCCTCTCTGCAATCAGATTCCCTTGCTCCTCCACTCTGCCAACAGCTCCCACACCTGCGGTCACAAACCACCAAGCCCAGAATTACCCCAGTTACAATACCCCACCTTTTCTGCCTGAGCTGGTAGGAGGCACTGAGTGCCTAGCACAGCTCCAGCCACCCCCTACCCTGAACTAAATGGCTCCAGCAGAAAGAACAGAATTTGTTACAGATGGACATGGTGCGTCTGACCCCGGCCAGGTGGGCTGAACACTCTGTTTAGTTACTCCAGAAGAACATTCTTGCACTGTTTGTCTGCTCTCTTCTACTTCCACCTTACAGCAGAGCTGGGTAAGAAGAGTCCCCTCCCACAGCACAAAGTAGCTCATGGGCATGAACCCACTCCAGATTCCTGCACAGCAGCTTCCCCCGACACAAACCCCACACTGTTTGTCAAGTGCAGACACTCCTCTGCTGTTCACTGAGGAGAGCACACACCAGCCCCTGCAGCAGCAGCAGCACATGTGAGCAGCCCCACACCACGCCTCCTCTGCTCTGCCACACCAGAGGCCGAAGCAGTGCCAAGGACAAGAAGAAGGCAAAAGGAACTTACTGGCAAAGATGGGAGACTGCAAGAGCCCTGCAAGGAAGAGCACAGCTTGTGGGTCCTGCATGCTGCACCTTCGGAAGCACAGGAAAGTCTCCAGAACCTCTGACACTTACAGCTGCTCTCCCTGGCAGGTGAGAAGGTGAACAGCTCTGAGCCAAATGGGTTTGCATATCCCAGCAAACGTCCCCAGACTGTGATCTGAACAAACACCTCGGCAGCCTGGGCAATGAGCACCTCTGCCACATGATCAGGCTTGTTCTCCCAGCATGATGAGGCTTGGATCAGGCTCCCAGCAAACTTCAAAGTGTTTCTTGAGAGCTACTGGATTTGGTGACAGCCTGGGGAAGCTCCCCTGGGGGGGTCTTTGTTCTTACCACCACTTCCAAACTAATTTAAGTTTGTGGTGACTAGGAGCCACTCTCAAATACCCTCATGTGAAAGAAACATGCATCCTTCATCCTCCTTCATCCCATTCAGTGGTTTTATCTGGGGAAAACCCACACCAAATGGAGTCAGAGCTGGCACTTGGACAATGCTGGCAACACAGCAGGATGTGTCACAGCAGACATGGCAGCGTGTTCTCCACAGCCACACAGTTCTCCTGTTAAATCCACGTAGGAAAGCACTAGTTAAAGTAGGACAGCTCCAGTCACCAGAGTCCTGGAAGCAGCAGAGGCAGCGCTGGTGCCTGCATGCTGGCAGGGGCTGTCAGACAGTGTCCCTGAACACATCCTCATCACACAACTCAAGATCTCTGCACCAACCCGTCCAGGGGCACAGGGCAGGGAACAGATCCAGCTCCCAGGGAAAATGTTTTTGCCAGATTCAGGAGTGAGAGCACACAAGAGAACAGTGACGGCAGCATGGACACTCCTCTGCATGCAAAATGAGGTTTGGCGGGTTGGTTTGGGGTGTTTTGTGCTACAGTTACTTACAAGTGCAACAATCACAGACACCTATGGAAGCTGCACAGCCCTCGGAACAAGCCGAGTTCCCCTGGAGCTCATCTCCAGTTCCTGGAGGACAGCTGGGTTTCTCTGGGATGGATTCCTTGAGGAAACAATTAGAAAAACTAAAATGCTAAAGAAGGCATCCTATCAAAACCATTTACCATCCTATCACACCATTTACCACCAGGCTCCAGGAACCCCAGCCCAGAGCAGAAATCAGCACAGCTGCTCAACAACAACAACAAAAATTTAATTGTGTTAAGAGACAAACATATATAACAAAACCCACACATCCATTAAAAAAATTCTTTCTGCCTGGGCACCCGAGCCAAGCCACTCTCTGTTCACAGCTCTGTGGTGATGCAGAGTACCCAGAGAGGCTGGGACTGCTACTGGGAGTAACTGCTGTGTAACCTGGCCAGAGCAGAGAGCTGCACTGCAGCCACAGGGGAAGTGACATACAAAATAGGTATGAAAAAATATGCATTTTAAATAAAGAACTTACAACAACTTCAACTTTATACAAAATATCATGGCTGCCATGTCTCAATTTCAGTGTCTCAACTCTAGGAATTATTTTTGAACTCTCAGCATCCTGTTTTCCATCTCACACCACCTCTGCAAGTCTCTTCTCCAGACAGCTCTGTCTCTGTCCAGCTCAGTCCAAAGTACCTGAAAATGAAAAAACACATTATAGTCTCAGGAATCAGAAGTGCGATTCTGTAAACAAACAAAACTTTTTAACAAGCTGGCAAAAGAAAGTGCAGTAACTTTAAAGTTTAAGCAAATCACACGTGAGTAAAACCAAATCTAGCCCAAAAAGTACTGCATTGTGCCTCAGGGTCCAGCTGAACCATTCCAGCGCTCAGAGGGGCACAGCAAGCCACACTAGAAATTACTGAAAATGTGAAACAGAGAGCTTTGCAAATGATTCAGTTCTTTCTCTCCCAAGTCGGTGATTACACAAAACACCGAAATCAAGTAGAAACTCACCTTCCAAAAAAGCAAATTCATCAATAGCTTCAATGGCATTATCTGAAAAGCAAATTGAGAACAACACAGATAAGTTGACTCCACATTTGCATCTGTTTCAAACAGCAGCATTTGAAATTACAGCACAGTGACCACCTTCAAAGAGATTTACTTGTCTTGGAGATGGTGTGTGAAATTATTAGTGTAGTCTTTGGTAAAAGTTTTTCTCTCCCATCTTCAGGGAAAGAAAGAGAAGAATCCCTAATTGCTTCAGCACCTCTAGACAGGTGGAAAAATCCCCCATCCCAGCAACCCTTTGCTAAGGCCAGCACAGAACATGCTCCCATACCCAAGTCTTTTCTTTGCAGAGTTTTCCTTTTTCCTTGCTGGGCATACACGTAAGCATCTTTGGCTATGGTTTCAACAAACAGTTCCTGCAAGGCAAAACAGGACAAGTTCACATAGGAGATGAGAGAGAGAATATCCTGAGGAAAAAGAAAAGTCCTACAAGACTTCAGGATTAAATCAGAATCTTCACCCTAACATTACCCCTTCCTGGTAAACAGCTCTGAAAATACAAAAGGAAATGGTTGGACAGTGATGCACAGGACAAGCAATGAGGGAGAAAGCTGGCAATGTGGGTTTTGAGGAACCCACATTCTCTGGGAGACCCACTCCACACCAGGGGCTCCCAGGGCACCTTCTGAAGGGGGGAAGATGTCCTGGGCTCAGGGGATGAATAATGGAATCCTTCAGGTGGAGAAATACCTCTAAGATCATTGTGTCCAAGCATCAACCCAACACCACCTCCATGTTCACCATTACCCTATGTTCCCAAGTGCCACAGCCACATGTTTTTTGAACAGTTCCAGGGATGGTGACTCCCAGAGCTTGACAACTCTCTCCATTAAGGAATTTTCCCAATATCCTAAACCTCCCCTGGTGCAGCTTGAGGCCATTTCCTCTTGTCCTGTCCCTTGTTGCTTAGGAGAAGCGACCGATACCACCCCCTCCCCCGGCTGCCCCCTCCTGTCAGGGAGTTGTGCAGAGCCACAAGGTCCCCCCTGAGCCCCCTTTGCTCCAGGCTGAGCCCCTTTCCCAGCTCCCTCAGCCTCTCCTGGGGCTCCAGACCCTTCCCAGCTCGGGCCGGCCGCAACCGCTCCGTGGGCCCCTCGCTGTGAGAGCCGTGAGCAGCCGCTGGGAGAGAAGGAAAAACCTCCTGGGAAAGGCCGAGCAGCATCCCCGCATCCCGCAGCGTTTCGGTCCCCAGGACCCCCGGGGGCCGCCCCTCACCGTGGCCCGCGCCAGCACGAACACGGCCTCCTGGCTGGCCAGGGTGACGTCCGGGTCCGCCTTCACCAGCGCTTTCACCCGCGCCAGCGGCAGCCGGGCCAGGCGGGCCGGACCCGGGCCCTGCAGCCCCGCTCCCGCCGCCTCCTCCCCGGGCGCCGNGTTCTCCTCTTCACCCCATCGCCAAACAGGGCCCCTCATCCTCCCCTTCACCATGCCCCCTAACACAGCCCCTACACCCCCAGCCCTGCCCTCCCCAAATAGGGCCTTCAGTGCCTCCCTGCCACCCCTCCTGCCCCAACACGGCTCTTGGGCCTTCCTCTCCCCACAGACAGGGTCGTGCCCTCCCCTGGCAGCGGCAGGAGCCGTGGGGCAGGAGGGAGGTGGCTGTCAGTGCTATTTGCCCGTCCTGTGCCCCTGCGTCAGCTCTCAGTGGGTTCAGTGTGGGACCTCCCAGCACCCCTTCTCCATCCCATCCCCAGCTGGTGGGATCAAGCCCTCCAGTGCCTACATTGGGCACCCACCACTCTCCACAGGACCCCCAGGACCACCCCCCTTTGCCAACAGGTGCCCACCCCAGCCTTCCCCATGTCCTCAAACTCTGTCTTATCCTTAAAATCATCTGCAGGCAGGAGCCACCACGGGCACTGGTGGTGGGACACCTTCCCAAAGGGCTGCAGGGACACACCACCCTGGAGCAGGGACACCAGCACCAACTAGCAGGCCAGAGCACCCGTGCCAGGGCTTGACTCAACCTCTCAGACCATTCCTGCCTCAGAGGCAGTAAACAGTGACACCAGGACAGTTAGACACTGCGATGGCCCAACACAGCACTCTGCCTTGCAGAGCTTCCCCTTGCTTCCCAGAGGAATTAGGCTCTTCAGTGGAGCACATGTCCTGCAGTTTTGGATAGTCCAGGAAGCCATAGCCCTCAACCAGCTCTCCTGTGCTCCCACAGAGCTCAGCTGTGCAGGATTGTGCTGGTTTTGCCATGAGACCTCCAAAAATCGCCTCCACCTTCTGCAAGTCATGTGCAGCTCTGAGACCTGAACTGCAGAGGAGTCCTGGGCTACCATCGGACAACGACACACCCTCCTGGTCCCATCCCCTGGCATCCTGCAGTCACTTCCCAAAACTGGGGCTTTTCTCTGGATATGACTCTTAGGCCAGCAGGACTTGGTGGGCTGCAAGTGTCAAAAAGCAGCAGGACCAAACTAGTGGTACACCAAGAGCTGCTCCTCCTCCTCCTCTTTCTCCTCCTCCTTGTGCTGTCTCTCGCCATCAGGCAACAGCAACTTCCTGGCGTTGCACACAGCTCCTCACCAGCCGTTAGGAAAGAGCTTCTGGTTTCAAGGGAGGGTGACCTCAGAGAGGCTTGTGCAGAATGCTTCAGGTGGTCTTTAGCAAGGAGACAAGGACACAGGAAAGCATCCATTGATGGAAGATGGTGAGTAAGAACCAGACCTGGGCTGTACTGGACATGGGGATGGGACACTGGAGCCATACGTCCTGGCTGGAAGGGTTTTGGGGATGTCCTTGTGAGGGACTGGATCTGGCCAACACCCTCGCTCCTCCTGAAAGGCAAAGTCCTCCTGTACATCTGAGCTGGATGGAGCTTCAAAGGTCTCTGACCAGTTCCTGGGCTCAGAGGAAGGTTTGCTGGGTGAACTTCAGCTGAAAATAAACATCTGAAAATAGGAGGCCACACTCCCACTCTCCTTCAGGAGGGCCTCCACCAGCACAAAATGGATTGGAAAACCAGGAACTGATCAGATTGATGGCAGTGCTGTACACCCAAGGGTTCTGAGCATGTTCCAGTTCATAAACAGGCCCAAAACTGGTCATTACAAACCACCAAATCGTTCAGGTGTCAAAAATCCCAATGGCATGTTTGGGAATCTGGAAAATGTTGTTTTTTTCACTGGTTTGAGTGAAAGCCTGACTGCTGGTATGCAGGAAATGGCGCATTGGCACTGCTTCAGCACTGCTGTGCCAAGTGCTACATTTAAGGGTTTACCAGGAAAATTGGGGTGTCTGCCTGGGGAACTTGCACTTTTGTAAGTCTGTACATATACATTTGATCAGTTATGTCTAAAAACATTGCATCAGCTTCTCTCCATATCAGCCCTTGTGAAAATAAAAATTACGCAATCACAAACCCAAACTGAAATCCCATAAGGAGAGCTCCAAAATCAGAGCATACAGCTCCAGCACAGCAGCCAGCTCTGGTGCAAAGGGACATTGTAGTCTGGGGACAAGGGGGTTGGAGAAAGATGGGGAGGGTAAGGTGTTCCCTCCCCTCTCACAAGGTCCATTTGAGAAGCTTAGGAATAATGTGGCCCCATCCCGTAGCTTTGTGCCATACCTCCAACCTGGCAGTCTTCTTTCAAGGCCCATTCAGTCTCCTCCTGGCAGCTTTTCTCTGGAGGCTCTAGCAAAAGGGGATATTTGGCCACTGAGGAAGCTAAAGGTAGCTCTGTGCTGGAGCAGATGTGTCCTGGTTCGTGTGTGCACAGTATGAACCACACAGGAAAGACACATGTCAGAAAAGTAGGGCAGTCTGCTGCCTCTTGGCCTTGTTTTTTCTGCATGCAGGTTTTGGTGGGATGAGTCTCAGCAGTGCCATCCCAGCTTTTCCTCGAGGGAGGGATCCAATGGCCCTGTGTGGTCTCCTCCATCTACTCGTCATGGAAAACAGGACCAGGGCAAGGCAGGTTGCTCCCATCTGAGCCCTGGGCAATCTCTGGATCTCAGATTCTGCCCTCAGGAGCTTTGCTACTACCATCCAATCCCTCTGGTTTGATGGTCCCTGGTAGTGGACAAAGGGTGGATCAGACCAAAAGATGCCATGAATGCTCCTGAATGCCCTTGTAGTGGGGTAACCTGGACCCACTTTGGTGCAGCCCAGTGTTGTTTTCTTAGACATGTTTCAGGACCTTTTTGAGCAAATACCTCGTTTTGTGAAGAAGACTTAGTGTGAGACCATGTTGAAGGAATACCACATTCCCCAGGGGGAATTTTGACTCATTTCCCATGGTGTTTTAACCACATTCCCCAGGGGGAATTTTGACTCATTTTCCATGGTGTTTTAACTGGAACTGTTTTTCTTAATGGTTGCAGGCGCATGCGGAGGGGAGAGACACTGTGGTGAGGCACCTTCGGGCAAAGTTCCAAGAGAACAGGAAAGAACTTTCCAAAGTTGGTGGCTGGCCAGAGAGTCGCCCTGCAGCCTCCCATGGACCAGAGCCAGGACAGACACCTGCCATGGCTTCCAAGGGTGATCCTACTCCAGAGCCCCCCTGGAGCAGGAGGGTGGACTGCAGCAGGGCCTCTCCATCTCACAGTACAGGTCACAGCCTGGGACAGCATTCACCTCAGCCTGCCTGTGAGACCCCGGCACAAATGGTGCGTCAGAGGAAGGGGATGGCTCAAGATGCCAACTTCTGCCCAGTACCTGCAAAGCCAGGAAGAGATGTGTTGAACACGAAGGTGGGAGCAGGCTATGATCCTCCCCAAAGGAAGGCAGCCCAGCAGACACAGCCACCCGCCAAAGACAAGGGGGCTCCAGCGGTTCTCGCCAAAGGCGCAGCTGTTGCAGCCCCCCTGCTCTCTGTGGGAAGCCCCCAAAGGACAGTGCAGCCAGCTCTGCCCCGGAGGAAGCCTTTGCCACACATCAGGGCCCTGGGAGTGAAGCCGGCCAAGCCCCAGCGCCCTCCTGTTGTGGATTTGGCAAAGTTCAGATCAGCTGCACATCCTGGGACACCAGTCCGTCCTGCCACAGAACCACCAAGGAGTGCTCAGCTGGGTATGGCAGGCACCTGGCAGTCCCTCAGGGAAGGGTGGTGCTCCTTCAGGAAAGAAAATCTCCCCAGTTAGAGCCTGCAGCTCCTGGGAGATGGAAATACTGGGAGGGCTGATGGAGAGGCGGGGGCTGGTATTACTAAAGGGGCTTTTATAGACAATAGAATGAGGATGAGAATGAGAGAGGAGAGCAGGTAGAGAGACCAAGTGTCCTTGGCCCTGGCTGGGCACAAGTTTCGGGCTCAGGAGTGTTTGTAGGAGGTAAGGTTGGAGTAATACAAGAGGCATTGCCAAACTGGAGTGAGTCCAAGATGGTTGGGGACTGGAGCACATAGGGAAAGAAAGGCTTAGACCCAGGCTTGTTCAGCTGGGAGGAGAGGGAAGAAGGGGAGATCTCGCTTCCTACAGCTACCTAACAGGGAGAAAATGGGGCCAGACTGTTCCCAGAGGTGCCCAAGGGCTGGGGGTGATGGGCATGAGCAGTAGGGGAGGTGCCTGTTAGACACTGCCCTGCTACGCTCCACAGTGGCCTTCCAGATCTAGGCCGCTTGGTGGTTTCTCACAGTTGCTGTTCCACTAATCCACACTCCGGGTGATGAAACCTGTTTCAAATCTTGCTCAGTTTCTCTAACCATGAGAGTAGACTTCCCTTCCTTTCCTTAAGAGAACCGAAAAATCGAGCTGGTCTGTGTTATAATTAAAAGGGGTTATCAGGGCTGGCCATTCTGTTGTGCTGGGAGATTCTCACATGACGGGCCCTGACCCAGGGCTGAGCAGCCCTGGTGAGGGAGGGAAGGATCTGCTCCCCCGTGACCAACAAGTATTTATTCAAGTATTTATTCAAGTATTTATATCAAGTATTTATTTGGCTCATGGGTCCTGAGGCAAGTTGCAACATCTAGAATTACACCTTGCATTGGTTTGATCATTTTTGTTAATTTTTAGGGCAGTCTTATTATTTTTAGGACCAGGTATCTAATTGTATATTACTTGTTACCATAAACCAGCAGAGATTTGATGTTGTACTCAGGTCTTCGTGCCCATTTTTGGTTGGTCTGGTTGACCAGGCTGGGAACAAGGCTCATGATACAAATAATGGCTTGTTAGCGGGGGTGTGGTCATGCTGGCAATCCTAAAGGGTGCAGCAGCATGTTCTGGCTGATGACAATCCTGAGGATGTGGAGATATCCAGAACTTGCCCTGATCCTGGTACATACCTGAAATTTAGGGGTTTTGCCACATTCATGATACCTGTTTTGGCCTCTTTCCATCTCCTTCCATCATTTGTCCAGGAAGAAAGTAGCATTAGAAATATACAGATGGAAAAACACATGTGCAAGGTTCTCAGTGAGGAACCTGATGAGCTGTGTGCCAGTGTGCTGAAGAAAACCCCTAGATGAGCTATGGAGTACAAACTCCTTGCTCTGTCAAGATGTGCAGTCACTTTTATCTCCCCACCTCCTCCTGCACTAAATCCAGCCCAGAGTGGCTCTGACCTCAGGGTGGCTGATAAATAGAGGAGAAAAGATGAAATAATCCCTCCCTGATCCCTCCTGTTCTGCTGTTTGCCACAGGTCACCTGAAACCAGGCTGTGCTGCATCAGTGCCTGCACGGTTCCCGCTGCAGGATGCTCCGAGTGGTACGGGGTAAGGACTGAGGCAGCATGCTATTCCAGGTGGCTTCCAGGCTGTGCCAAGCCACTGGAAGGACATGAGAGGGGACAGCACGAGGATTTCCAGCCTGCTGCTGGAGCCCAGGGTGTGCAAGCAGCTCCCACAGTGTGAAGCACGGCCATCCCCTGGGGCTGTTACCTTACTGTGGCCATTGCACCCCACTGCCCATCCACATCCAGCTGTGTGAGGACCTGCTGGCACAGGGCACGGAGCTGCTGTCTAGCTCTGCCCCAGAGCCAGGTCCAGTCCATGGCCAGCTCACCTGCTTATTGCTCACCTCCTCCCGGCAGCCCCGATTCTGCCCTTGGCCCCCAACGCTGTCATTGCAGCAGCACTTCCTAACCATGCTCTGCCTTGCCACAGGGATGGAGATGAGATATATGATGATGTCGAGCCTGTTGGGTTGGCCAGGAGAAGCCCAGGCCTTCTGCTATCTTCTGTGTCCCAGCTACCAGTGCATCCCCGTCCCAGAGGAGGTGAGTACAGGAGGGGCTTGGATGCTGTTTGGGATGAGACCTGCAGCTCTGAGAGCTGCAAGGCCCCGATGAGCCATGGGCAGCAGCAGGGCCTGTGCTAAGCCTAGTGCTCTCCCACACAGGAGGGCAGTGGATTCCTCTTGTAAATGGGCACAGGAAACCCGAATGCCTCCACACGTGGGGGGCAAACTCAGGGTTTGGTCCCAGGAGGAGAAATCTCTTGCTGCTCTTTGTATCCTGTCTTGGCAGGTGCTTACACCTCACAGCAGCCTTGTGGCAGCACCTCTCCCGGGTTTGCTTTTACAGGTGGAGATGCTGGCCGAGCCTCTGACAGGGTTACCTTGCTGGCAGCTGCACAGAGGTAACGTGGTTGTTTTACTCTTTCTACGGGTCCCAAAATGGCCGGGGCTCCTTGCTGCTCTGACAAAGCTGCTGCTTCAATGGTCTCTCCTGGGCTTGCAGTAGGAAGGTCTGTGGCAAAGAGCACAAGCTGCAGTCTGTACACCTGGCCCAAAAGACCCCACAGCCCCAGAGCTGACTCAGGGAAATGTGATGGGGAGCAGCCAGCAGGGAGAAGGGGATGGGAGGGAGCAGAGCATGGGGTCATCTGAACCTTCCCATGGCTTTCAATGACTGCAGAGAATCCCAGGTCTCCCAGAAGATGAAGACCATGACACTCAAGGAATGCAAGAAGGAAGAGAAGATGGACAGGGAATTTCAGAAGAAATTCAAGGTGAGCAGCAGTGAGTGATCACTTTTCCCTCTGAGCTCCTTCTCCCCTCCTGGGAAGGGCACAATGCAATGGCAGAAAGGAGCTGTGCTCCACAGGAACCAGTGATACCCAGATCACATCCTGCCTTGTTCCCCCAGGTCACACCTGCCCCATTCCCCCAGATCAGACCAGTCCCACAGACCATCTGGCTAGAGATAAATCTGCTTTTTTTCAAGGAGGGAGAGCTGTCAGACCTGCCAGACTCAGCTCCCCTGAGGCACTGCTGTTTGTGTTTCAGTTCGAAGGCAGCATTAACGTCTTGACTCAAATGATGGTCGACCCTGCAGCAACAGAGAAGAGGGGTGGAGCAAAGAACCTGCCACTGAGACGGGGAGAAATCCTTGATGTCATTCAGTTTACAAATCGGGAGCAAATCCTCTGCCGAAACAGCCAGAGGAGGTGTAAGTCTGGAGGGGGATGGGGTTTGCCCACAGCAAGGAGCACAGCACCGTTCTGGGAAAGAGTTTCTTCATGCAAACACCCCCTGACAGGCCTCCTGACAGACCTCCTCCACCTGTTAGATCTGACAGGTACCCTGTTACCCTGAGAAGGTTCCCACTTTTCTCTACACAAATGTCCTGCTCTTCCTTCCACTCAGCAGCAGCATTTCTGCTGTGAGCTGGGCTTGTCCTTACCCTCTGCTAAAAGCCTTTGCAGTCCTCAAAGCCTCTGGGCCACCAGCCCAGCACACCAGCCTTTGCCATGGGCTTGAACTCCAAAAGCTGTGTCTGCACTGAGGGATGCTCAGGTGGAATGGGCTGCAGATCCCTCAGGCAGAGAGAAAGGGATCAGTCTCTTCCCTGCCAGTTGCCATTCAGCCTGGCAGGCTCCTTCCTGACACTGCCCAGAGCAGGTTCCTCCTGCTCGGCTTCCTAGAGCTGGATTCCTCCTTGTCCCAGCTCTTTCTGGGAACATGAGGTGTTGCTACACCCTGGGCAGGGGCAGGTGCTGGGGTGATTCGCACTGATGCCCTGGTTCCCAGCACAACCTGGCATGTTTTTCCTCACTCTGTTGCAGATGGCTATGTGCCCCGGGCTGTGATGCTGCCTCTGTGAGTACCCTTTCCCAGCCCCTTCCTCTCTACTCCATGAGCTGCAACAACTGCTCCATGAGTGGCCAGTACCAGACTAGTCCTGGCTGACAACTCAAAACTACCCAGCTCACTACCCAGTGACCATAAGCCTAGCACCAGCTGGTTACCCTGGGCTGGAATCTGCCATTTTTTGTGTCAGGAGAGATTGTCACTGGGGCACTGGGAGCACTCCCCAGGCTGTGGTCTCTCACGTGGGACCTGCCCAGACACTGCTCAGAGGCTGCTGCTGGCACAGGATCAGGGTAAAGCCCCTCTGCATGGCCAGGTCTGCAGCTCCTGGCAGCCTGGGACAAGGCCACCATCCTGAGAGGGGCCAGAGTCATGTTAACCCCACTCCAGATGGTCCCAGCTCTGCAGGGAGAGCACAGTGCTGGGAGGGGGAAACGGGGCTGCAGGTGGGCACCAGAACCCACAGACATGTCAGGAGAAATGAGACAGATACGGCAGCAGGAGCTGGCCCTTGCCTCGGGGTCGGGAGGTGGTGGGACACGGGAGAGCACACTGCCTATAGCACCCCATCTTTGTCCTTGCAGGGACACTGACATCTATGATGACGTTGAGATTTATGGTAGGTGCACAGAACTGCTGCCATGCCCCTTCACTGGCCACAGTGACCCTCACACCAGCACCAGGATTCCGCTCTTCCTGACCCCTTGCTGTTTTGCTGCCTTCCCTCTCTCTCTTCCCTCTCTCCTTTCCTCTTCTTCTCTCTGAGGTATCCTTACTCCCAGTTCCCTAAAGGTTTTCATGTTCCTCTGTTCCCAATTATTTGGACTTCTCTGCACCCCATTCTCAGCTCACCCCCTCCACTTGCAGCAGCCCCAGGGCCCATTCAATGTCCTTTGAGGTATCCCTGATCCCCCAGACACCTCAGACTCTCCCAAGCAGTTGCTCTCTCCTGACATGCAAACTCCATCCCTGGCTGGCAGTTGGCTCTGAAGATGGAGCTGAATAGAGACAACTGCATTTCAGCTCTGCTCACAAGCACACACTTTATCTAATTCTGGCAGGCTGAGCCAACCACACACTAAGGCCAAAGGCACAAGACAGCACCACAGAGACCTCCTCAAGGGCTGCAACATGAACAGCACCAGACACCAGGCTGCTTTTGTGAAGTATCTCTGCTTCCTCTGAGACAGACTGCAAACCTACCATGTCCCTGTCACTGACAGGCATGGCTGCTCAGCACGAGGGGCTGCACAGATCCTGTCCCATGGGGCAGGGGGCCACAGATCCTCAAGTCACACCTTCACTGTAGCTCTGTTTTGTCTCTGTAAAATACGGCAATGATTCAAGATGGTTCCATGGCCTTATTTTTTTGGGGGTGGGGAGAGAGGGGTAAAATCAGGCCCATAAAGGTTTTAATATTTTCCCATTCCCAGAGCATCTTCAGCCTGGGACACACCTGCCCTTTCATTACGCACCCCACTCTGGCCCCAGTGACACTCCTGGCCTGAACCAGAGGCAAACTGGACATAGAAATACTCTAAAATATCATGAATTATGGACCAGATGCTCCAGAAGCACCTCATGGCCTTGGGGCAGCTTCCGTGGAGAGCTGGCAGGACATCAAATCTGCTGGGGCAGGTATTTGTGTGGTAAAACTCAGCAGCATCTGTTGGTGCCCTGGGCTGGTGTCTGCAGATGCTATGGGAAATTCTCTCATTAACTGGGAAGATTTCCCTTTGCAAATGCTGCCCTCATGAAGCCCTCACAGATGGGGGCAGGACTGGGGTGCACTCACAGCCGGTGGGGAGCACAAATCTGGTGCAGGACCCAGATCTGGTGGCTGGACCCAAATCCTTTTGGATCAGGAACAGTGAGAAGAAGCAAATTTTGGGGCTGAATCCCTGCCCTCAGTCTGCACATCTGCCCCCATCCCTGGGGCTGCAGGGTTAAACTGGGAGGGTTCGGCACCTCACGGCAGGATGCCAAGCCCAGATTAACCAGTTGAAGACGTCACTTTCCATTATGGGAAAGGCTCCCAAATATCCCTGAAGCTCTTGGTTCTGGGGATTAGCCACCAGCACACTCAGCTCCTGGCATAGAGCAGGGGTCCGTCGGTGCCGCGGGGCCCTTGGCCATGAGTGGGGCTGGGAGCTGCTCCCAGGGGCATCATCTGGGTGGCTGAGGGCGACCATGTGTGAGTGGGTCAGGAGAGCCGTCCTGCCCCTCTGCAAGTGGCTGCGGGCTTTCTGGTATAAAAATGGCCTCCTGACTCTCTCAATGCTGTCGGTTGTCACTGGATGCCTCCTGGGGTTCCTGCTGCGGGCACTGGAGCTGACAGACCTGGTAAGCCTGGTGGGGATGGTGATGGGAGTGAGTGGGATGGAGTGGGGCAGGGCTGCAAGTCCCAGTGCCAGTAAGGGTCCCAGATAGGCACAGCCCCAAAAACAAAGGCTCTTGCCCAAGAAAACCACCTCAGGACAGGTTTCTGCTCATAGCTTTTCTTTTTTTCTTTTTTTTTGACCAAAAAATGCCAACAGATGCCCAAGCTATAGGACAAATCCTGCCTCCCTCCAATGGGAGTGGGGAGCTCTGGGTTGGACTCCATGGGGCTGCTGGAGCCTTGAGGTGTGATGAGGATGGGAAAGGGGGGAATGTTTATTCAGGTGCCAGATGCTCAGTAACAGGCTCCCCCCAACACCATCCCACCAGCAGCATTGGGGTCTAAGGGATGGGGTCCATCCAGGAGATGGGGTTTGAGGGATGGGGTTTGAGGGATGGGGTCCTCCCATTACTCTCCCCAGCTGTGTGCAATCAAAGCACATTTCTGTGCTCCGGAGAGGATCCAGAAAATAAATACAGGGCTGGTGGGGAGCCTGGAGGGCTTTGATGAGTCTCATTCCTTTGAGGAGCCTTAGAGACAAATGCATTGGATAAAATGTACCAAAAAGGCACATTGACTCAGCATGTTCCAGGAGCACCACGCTGCAAAACGGCCACAAGCTGAGCTCCACTGACATCGGGCAGCTGGGCCACAGCTCAGCCCTGATCCAGGCGGGGAAATGCTGCCCCAGGAGAGCTCGGCTGGGGCTGGAACATCCCTGTGTTGCCCACTAGGATTTAGCAAAGTCTTGTCATTTCAATTAGGCCCTTCAGCATCAGTGCAGCAGGGATGATCTTGTTACTTAATTGAAGCTGGGTGTAATCTCCCTGCATCCGAGTGCTCACACCCGTGAGAGCCCAGCAGCCACCCACGCTGGGCATGAGTTTCGCAGGGGCTCCAGCCCCTTGTCATCAAGTTTATCCATTCTCTGCTCCAGCCCCATCCTGCCCTGTTGCCACAGCTCTGCTGTGGGCCTGGTAGCCACTAGAGACTGTCCCCACTAGAGACTTTTGTCATAAAATCTGGAGGAGAGCTGGGGAGGTGGCCGGTCCCTGCTTTCCTCCATGCAATGGGAAAGTGTCACACAGCTGAGAGACCCAGTGACAAAGAGATGCTGTTCAGATCTGGCATTACCCCTTGCACCCAGCTGGGCCCATCGCAGCTCCACTCCACCTGAGCTCCCCGGGAACATCAGCCATGTCCAGGCCACACACTGGGACAGCACAGGGACAGCACAGGGGACAGCACAGGGGAGTGATTGAACAGCTGCCTTGGAACCCTTCAAAGCCCAAGCATGGGGTGGTGGCTACTTTGGAGTAAGCAAAAGCAGCTGCTTGTCTTGGGGCCAACTCAGATCCCTCCCTGACACCACTACAGTGGCACAGTGAAACAGGGGGGTCAGGGATAGAGAGAGGGAAGATGGATGGATGGATGGATGGATGGATGGATGGAGGGATGGATGGTGGGTAGAGATAGGGATGGAGGAAAGGAGGGATGCTGGCCAGGCTGCTGGTCCCACAGACCCCTCACTCTCCCCTTGGTCATGGCTGTGGGATCCAGACTTTGGGGGATGTCTCTGCAGCCCTTCCCCATGTCCTTGTGAGGGGTGTAGGGGGTGGAGAGATGCCGTGGCATCAAGATGGTCCCCTGGATGGGCCAGACACCCGGGCTCTCCCTGAGCTTGGCTTTGCCACCTGCAGCCATGAGATATTCCCACCTTTTGTTGCCGCCAGCAGCTTTGGGGCACTTTTGCAGATGCAGCCAAGTCTCTGCTTCCTGATAATTGACTTTTGGGAGGAGCCAGTGGTAGGGCCATGTGGACTATTCCCCAGAAAGTAACAGAACCAAGGATGTATTTGGGAGGAGACCAACCCCACATGCCCCACAGCCAGGTTTGCCACGTGGCCAGTATTCCCCATCCCTGAGCCAACCCCCAGTTAAGGGACAGCAGGGAAGCAGCATCATGGAGCACTTCAAGGAGCAGCTGCCAGTTCAGAACCAAGCTCAGAGCTCGATCTGGTTGGGGAAAAGGCAGATTTGTCAAGTTTGAGCTCTTAATCCATAATCATTTACCTGACACACACTCTGCTCTATGTGCAGGAGAAGCAGTATTTTTCCTTTCCTGGAGAGCTCCTCATGAGGATGCTGAAGATGCTGATCCTGCCCTTGATCACCTCCAGGTAAGACATCACCTCTGCTCTAAAGCACCATCTTTCCATCACATTGAAAAGATTGCCTTGTGACCCCCTCATTGAGGAGATAACCCCAAAACTGCATGGGGTGAGAATAACCCTGGCTCCAAGCAGCTGGCAGTCAAGCAGCATCCCCTGGCTTGGTGTCCATCAAACCCCAAGATTTCCCAGCAACAGTCTGGGACAAATCATCACCTGGATTTGGTAGGTACTTGCACCTAGGTCAGACACCTGCACTGGCTGGGTTGTTTCCCTTCTTTTGGGCAGCTGGTGATGCCAGGACCATCCATGGGCAGTTGTGACAGGCTGTTTAACCTCAAAGCAGATTCCCTTACAGGGATTTGAGAAAGTTCAGGTAAAAAACATAAGGATCCCCCAGTACTGTGTCTGTGTTTGCAAATCCCCATTTTATTAGCCCATACAGACCTAGAGATAAAGGAACCCAGCAGTCATACTGGGGTCTAAGCAAGGTCTTGAAAAGCTTATATGGATTAACATATTGCAAACAATGCTAATTAGACACACAAAAATTGTCAGGTGCTGTCGGTGCTGAGAAACTTTTAGCTATGAAAAATCTCAGCTCTCTAGTGCTTGTGGGAATCTTTTCTTTCTCACAGATGCTAGCCTAAACAATATAATTGTTTTCTAAATCCTTTACATCTGCAACTTGTTTTTCTCAGAGAGAAGTGTTTCTATTAGGTAACCAATTTTCTGCTCCGTGCCCGAGTGTCAGCTCTGCTCCTTGGGGTGGGCTTAGCCCACAGAGCCAATGAGGTTATGACACCTGACATGTGCATGATCCATGTTATAAAAGTCTTCCAAAGAATTAGTAAAGTTGCAGATCTTCAGTCAATCTACTGGAGTCACAGTGGTTTTTCTGCGTGTCCATCCTACGAACAGCAACAAGGTGCTTGTTCCCTCAAGGATGTGTCATTTCTCTGTTGTTTGTCAGAGTTTGCTTGTTGTTGCATTTGCCTCTGGTTTATTTTTGAGAGCAATGTGGCCTCTACGCTGGCCACTCCTGGCTTGTTCAGTACCAGCCCTTGTAGAGATGTCTGTACCTCAGATCCCTCCCCGAGGTGCCTGAGGGTTTCCCTTTGATCTCAGCCCTCCCAGCAGCTCAGTTGCTGGGTGGTCATCTCTGATCACTCTCCTGTCTGTGGGTGCAGGGTCTACAGAGGCCTCCTGGGAGTTTTCTTTCATGGTGGATTGAACCAGGGATTTTTCTATACTTACTGAATGATGGTGTCTTCCCTCTACTCACCATCCCAGAGGGGACTGGGTGTGCTCTGGGGATGGAGCTCTGGAGATCCAAGCCCTGAGCTGGAAAGCACCACCTACGTCAGTGTTGCTTTTGTGGACTCCCTTGAGTTTCCAGTGCCCTTCTCCTCCTGGATGTGTGGCTGCTGAAGGGGATCCCTGGGCTGGCCACCACGTCAGCCACCCTGTGTGTCCCCAAGGTTGGCACTGACCCTCACAGCCCCTCTATTATGTCCTGACTGAGGGTCAGGGCTTGGCTGGGTTCTGAAGGGGCTTAGTGTGGACACACTGCAGCCCCCAAACTCACATTTCAGAGAATCCTGGAATATCCCAAGTTGGAAGGGACCCATAAGGATCATCGAGTCCAGCCCCTGGCCCTGCATAGACACCCCAACAATCCCACCCTCGCTGGGACCATTCCCTGGGGAGCCTGGGCAGTGCCCCAGCAGCCTCGGGGGGAAGAACCTTTCCCTGAGCTCCATCCCAAGCCCTGACACAGCTGCAGCCCTTCCCTGGGCTCCTGTCCTTGGTCCAGAGCAGAGCTCAGCCCCTGCCCCTCCGCCTCCCCTCGGGAGCAGCTGCAGCCCCCGAGGAGCCTCCCCTCAGTCTCCTCTGCTCCAGCTGAACGAGCCAAGTGCCCCCAGCACTGGAGGTGAGGCTGCTCCAGTGCAGAGCAGAGCAGGACAATCTGTCCCTGGCCTGGTGCCCCCCAGGACACGGTGGCCCTTTGGGCTGCCAGGACACACCGGGGACTCAGATTCAACTTGCCACCGACCAGGACCCCCAGGTCCCTTCCCAGGGTGCTGCCCTCCAGCCTCTGATTCCCAGTCTGTCCCTGCATCCAGGGCTGCCCCAGCCCAGGGCAGGTTCCAGCACTTGCCCTGTTAAACATAACACGGTGGGGGATTTCCCAGCCCTCACATATGTCAGGGTGTCTCTGTGGGGCCTCTCTGTCCTTGAGGATGTCAGCAGTTCCTCCCAAGTGAGTAACCTCAGTAAACCCACTCAGGACCTTCCAGTCCTGCACCCAACTTGTCCCCACCACCAGCACTGCTCTCCCTGCTGGGGCAGCCTGTAATGCCCTCTCTATTTTTAGCCCAGTTTTGCTGAGAAGTAGCTTATGCGTTACTTCTTAGGAAAGCTTACGTGGGCATGAAATCTGAACCTGCAGCTCTCTCCAGGGGATGTCGGGTCCATCTCCACCAGGACTTTATGAACCTTGCTGGTACCTTCCTTTGCTGCTCACAGTGACACATAGCAGTAGCATGAGGTGATGGAGATATGAGAGCAGTATCTCACAAAAAGGAGCAGCAAATGTTGTTATTCAACATAAAAATGCAGTAAGAATATAAACTTAGCTCTCATAGAAAACAGAAAACACAGCCAGACCTTGAAAAGGGGCTTGGAGGTGTCTCCTGCCCTTCACAGCTCAGCTTGGGTTGTCACAAGCCCATCCTGGGTGCTGGCACAGGAATGTGCAAAAGCTCATTTGGTTTAAAAAACCTACAGAAACCCCACCCATCTTGGAGATTTTGTCCATCAGATGCCGTTTGTGCAGTTTGGGGAGCAGACACTGACCATTCTGTTCTGTGCTGCAGCCTCATGTCCGGGCTGGCTACCATGGACTCCAAAGCCTGCGGGAAGATGGGATTGATCACCATCACCTACTACCTTTGGACAACCTTCATGGCAGTGACTGTGGGGATCATCCTTGTGCTCAGCATCCATCCTGGTGCAGCTGCCCAGAAGGACAACTACTCTGTGAGGAAAGTGGTGCTCAGCTCCGCCGACGCATTGCTGGATTTGATCAGGTGTGTCACAGGATCTCAGCAGGAGTCGGGGTTGTGATAACAAGATCTTCCCAGAAGGTTCTGAGTTCCCAGAAGACACTGAGATCTCAAGGGAAACAGGAGAACCACTGGCCAAGTGCTCGTACCTCCAAGCCCAGCAATGTGGGGTTCGTTTTCCCTCATCCATGTCCCTCTGGCCACTCTGTCACTGCCACTGCTCTCCCAAAACCATCAGCAAAGAGATGCACTGCAGCAGAGATCAGGAGTTGTGTTCCCTGCAAGGCTCGGATTCTCCTCTGCAGCCCCAGCCGGGACACGCCAAGCCTGAAGCTGGCCCAGGGCTGGGTTAAGGCAGCAGATGGGGTTACCTGGGGAGGGGTTGCAGCACAGATCCAGGGGCTGGGGGAGAATCTCCATTTCTGGAGGTACTGGATTGACTGGACCAGGCTCTGAGCAGGGGGCTGCAGATAGCAGATGTCCATCCCAGGCTCAGGCTTCCCAGCAATCCCATTTACATATGGTTCTGAGTCCTGCTTTGAATTCACCTTCCAGCCTTTCTTTGCTTTCAGCTTGCACAGCTGTCATAAGCTGTTGCTGGCTCTCATGTCCTCCTCCGGACATTGTGCCCACCAGAAGTGCTTCCCAGGATGCTGCCTATGCTCTCACAACACACTTCAACCCTCTGTCATTGGTCTCTTACAGAAACATGTTTCCTTCTAACCTGGTTGAAGCTTCGTTCCAGCAGGTGAGTTCACCTGAGCCCTCAGTGTGCAGCCAGGATGGTCCTCAGCTCCACGGGGCTGCCTCTTTGCCCACCCAGCTTGGACAGGAGCCCCTTCCCCTCCCTTCCCCTTCCCCTTCATTGCCCCACGCTCACCCCAGAGTGGGCACCCTAAGGCAGGAGGGTGCTGGGGGGGCACAGGCTCACAGGAACCCCTGTGCCTGCCCTCTGCCTGCGAGGCTCCTGTACAGAAGCAGCACACATCCCTTCCCTCATCCCACTCCCATGCAGCAGCTTTTTAGTCCCTGGGGAGGGGCGGCAGTGGAGTGGGGAGGCAGCAGGCAGAGGAAAGGACACAAAGAAAGGATGCTTGAGGAAAGGTAGAGTGGTCAAAGGGGACAGACTGAGGCCAGGCAGGGTGGAGGGACAGGGAAAACAGCGAACTCGTGGCATTGAGAAAGCCTCGGTAAAGCTCGCAGGAGGAGGGAGGGAGGGAGCAGAGCGCTACCCCAGCGCTGTGCTGGTATCCGCAGGGACCCGACTCACCCGCACCGTGCCTTGGCTGAGGATGGGCTGCAGCCAACAGCCACAGCTCCCCTTGCCTATCTCTCACTCCTTGTTTCCACCAGCCTTTTATGGCCTGGAAACCAAACCTTTTAACTTCCAGGAGCATCCAGCCTAGGGCTTGGGCTGGTTTTGCCTCTGTGTTCACAGCAGGATAAAGCTCATGCCAACCTCCCTCCTTTGCTTCTGTTCCAGTATCGAACTGTTCTTGTCCCAGTGGTGAAGTCTCCTGGTTTTGAAAAGATCCCAGCAAATCCTGTCAATTTTATTTACTTTGCACCTGATGACAAAAACCCTGAAATCCATCGGCCTGTGTTCCTTGAGCTGACACCATCACCTGAGATGACCTACAGGACCCTGGCTGGGACCAGCAATGAGATGAATGTCCTGGGGATTGTCATCTTCTCAGCAACCATAGGTACCTGCTCCTCCACGGGCCCAGATGCAGCCCAGAGTGGCCAAGGCTGCGGTCACTGTGCTTTACCTGAGCTAAAGATGTGGGACAAGGTTCTTTTAGCTTTAATTGCTGCAGTCCCTGGGAACCAGAGGACAGCTCTGGGCCCAGCCCCTGTCAGCACCACCTGTAGTGGAGCTCACTGAAGCTGTAGGCGCTGGGAAGGCTGTTTTCACCCCCAATTTCCCACATGGGCCTTCAAAGCCCATGTGCAGGTCCTGAGGGTTTTCAAACCATTACATAAGCTGGGGAGTTCTTCTAATGAAGTTTGAAGTGAGGTGTAATTTTGCAGGGGCTGCCTGGGACACAGCTCACCATGATGACCCAAACCCCTTGCTCTGAGTGTTCAGCCCCTGAGCAGGCAGGATGTGACAGCAGGGTCAGACTTGGTGCTGTTATAAATATATGGGAATTCCCAACAGGACTTTCTGAAGGAGGTAGGGAAGCATCCTGCATTAAATAGCTTGCAATCCTGTGTGGACAAGGTGCTCAGCAGCAATTTTGGGAAGGAAGAAGGAGCAGAGGTCACGGAGAGACATGTGCAAGAGAGGAGGTTTAAAGGGGAGAAAGTCATTGAAAGGAGGAACTTGGAGCTGGCTCAAAGTGTAAGAGGATGTGGTGCAAGGCTGATGGAGACAGGGAGGAGGGAGGGATCAGGAAGGAAAAAGAGTAGGAGGCAGTGAGATGAGCATGGTGGCAGGATTATGTGTAGGTTAAGAGGTGAGGGCAAGGAGCTTGAACTCTGTGTATAAGGAACCGAAAAGCCAATTAGAGGATTTGAGATGTGGAGGCAGCACAGCCAGCACTGCACTGGAGTGTGCTGGACTGTGGTCACAGACAATGAGAGCAGCTGGTTCTAAATGTGAGACCTCAGAGGAGTTGGCCACAGCAAGACTGGGCAGAGCCAGACCCACTGACAGATCCTTACAGCCAGAAGATGTCTCTGGCAGTCTCCTGTCCCAGCAACCAACACCCTCTGCAGACCCTGGACACCCAGGAAAGGTGCTGAGCTCCTGCCCACAGGACACGTGGTCCCCTGCAGCCCTGCCAAACCTGCAAGGAGAAGCTGCTTTTCTCTTCTAAGATTACACTTCACCACTCCTCCAGCGTGGGAGTGGGATCAGCCTGAGTTAGGAGGCAGTGGGAGATCACCTAAGCCAGCCCCAGCCACCACCTGCACTCCCCATGTTTCGCCCAGGACAGATTAGAGCTCCACAAAGCCACAGATTGGCAGAGCATCACCTGTACCAGGCACGGGCAGCTTGATAAAGGGCATTCGTACACCCACAGGATGCTTTCCCTGTGAGGAGAGGCTGAATTAATGGGCTTTGCCTAGCAGAAAAGAGGAGAGGGGTAGGCAGGGCACCACAGCCCCATGCCTTGGGAAATAGGGAACACCTCCTCTGTGCAGCAAGGTTGGGGGGCAGGTGGTTGAGCTCTCAGTGAAGTGTATTTGTGTTCAACACCAAAACTAGGCAGGGTGTGGTGCTGAGACCAAGGCATCCATGCAGCACCCACTGGGTACCCAGAGTGACTTTGCTTTGAGGGGTGACCCCACACAGCTACCCCAGCTCTGACAGTTCTTCACTGTCCCTGAGAGCCTCTCTGTTGGTTTTGAAACCCACGAGAGGGCAGAGCTTTCAAGATCCTTGAAATCAGGAATCTGTCCATTTGCTTGGGCCATATCTCCCAAATCAGCTCTGTAGGACCTGAAGAGAAATTACTTTCTTCCAAAGCAGCTGTTGTGTCTACCAAATACTGGACAAATATCCACAGAGCTGATATTTAAACATGCCAAGCCTTGTCTCATTTCTGAAAGTTCTGGCAAATTTAACCCCACCTCATCTCTCTTAAGCAAGGCAAGAGATCCAACCACCAACCAAGGGCCTCTTGGAGTCCTCAACCCCGAAGAGTGAAGAAGGATGAGCAGGACAAGATCCTGTCTATATTCTTCTTTTCCAAGATAAAATAGACACCTGCACAGTGCTTCAAAATTAATTTTAGCCAACACAGGAAGAAGGACTTGCACCAAGCTGGAAACAAGATGGGCAAATGCTCAAAGGTTCCTTTTCCCTTTACTTGATGGATTCCTGGAAAACCTCTAGTGAAAGTAATGGGGTCTGTTTGGCAGACAGGACAGCACCATAACCATTCCTGTATTTATGCTCTAGTATTCCTTCAACAGAAAATTAGGCTGGTTTAGGTTAATGCAACAACATCAAAAGAAAAAAAGACTTGGGAGAGAAGGCTTAATGCCTGTATCTAAGCATCCTCAGATGCTTCCTGACGTATCACTGTGTAGCCACATGTGTTGTCACCACCATGGCACAGCCTGTGAGCCACCAGCACTGAATAGCCCAGCCCACAAGGGAACCAGGCGTGGGACCAGGGGCCTGAGGACTGCTCAGTCACTGTGTGACAGCCAGGGCCCTCTCACTCTAAAGCAGGGCAGGGATGCAGCACAGCATCACATCCTCAGCTACAGAGAGCCCTATCACACCTTATCCTTAAAAAAAATTCTGTTTTTATTTCCAGAATTCACTATTCTTATATTACCAAATAGCAATCCAGAGATCCACCTAATGCAGAGTTTATCCACCCCAGGAAATGACTCTTCCAGCATGGAGCAGCAGTGAAGTCTATTTGTTTTCTGTGCAAGGAAGAGTCCAAATCCTGGATTTGGGTCTGGTGGGGCTTTGTGAGAAAATGCCAGAAACACAAGCTTGGTGCCTGTATCTGCTTGGAACAAAGAATGGCTGTGACTCGTAAGAGCACATGGCAACCTGTACGAAATCAGGTTTTGCCCAGTGACCCCCATTCTGTGGCCACCAGACCCTCAAGACACTTGGCTTGACAGGTGCTGCTCCCAAGTAATGCAACCTGCTGTGCTTGCTTGCAGGACTTCTCCTGGGAAAAATGGGCGAGCGAGGAGCCCCGCTGGTTAACGTGTGCCAGTGTCTGAACGAAGCAGTGATGAAAATTGTCTCGATGGCTGTGTGGTAAATCTGGTTTTGACTGATTCATTTATTGATTTATTTTCTTTCCTGCTATCTAATGGCAATACTGGTTGCACATCTGCAAGTATGTGTTGTGAGCACTGAATTTGCTTTTGTACGACTGTACTGCACAGTACCAAACACTGCAATGTCTATCCTGCAATGCTTCAGTGATTGCTGAATCCTCATAATTTTTTATGCTTATTCTTTGCAGGTACTTCCCCTTTGGCATTATATTTCTCATAGCTGGAAAGATCCTGGAGATGGAAGATCCATCAGTTATAGGACAGAAGCTGGGACTGTATGTCATTACAGTAGTGTCAGGGCTTGCTTTACACGGAATCATCCTCTTACCTCTGCTTTTTGTGCTCATCACCAAGAAAAACCCCTTTGCTTTCATTCAGGGAATACTGCAAGCCTTGCTGATCGCCTTAGCTACATCCTCCAGGTAGGAAAACATGGCTGGAACCTGCAGATATCACAGAGGAGGGATTTAGTTTAGCAAGGGAGACATGGCTGTGTCCAGCCAGGTGAGCTCTGGGAGGACAGGTGTAACTCAAAGGAAAATTATGCTCCAGTACTATTTGAAATGAGAATGCTCCTGGTTTTAGGAGGAAGCAGATGCTTGGCCCTGCCCTGATCAGCAGACCTGGGCAGCTTGTGGTGCTCTTCCACTCACCCTCTCCCAGGGTTTTCCCTGAGCAAACTTGCAATGTTTTTGTGTGCGCGTGCACACTTCATCCACTTGCTGCCATTTTCTTTCCATGAATTCAGACTAGAACTGTTGTAGGTGCTTTATAAGATGCATGGGGTTAGGATCCTGGAGTTTAACTGAAAACATCAAAAGCTCTTCTGAACACTTTACGGACAATCTAAAATCAACTACAGTGTATCCCGAGTTCATCCACAGAAAAATCCTGCCTACTTTGAAAAGACTTTAATAAATTTAGATTATATTTATCCATTCTATTTTCATTGAAAGATATTCCTTATACAATGAAAAAAGCCTTCACACTATAAACTACCATCCTTTCCAGAAGACACACAAATTCAAACATTTTCCTGGAGAACATCTGACTATGTAAAGAGTTTTTCTGGCCTCTCTGTTGCTTCTTCACATAATCCCAATAAAACCACCTAGACTGTGCCTCCCTTCCCCAGTGCCCACCGCTGCAACCGTTGCTTCTGCAACTCTTCATGACCTGGTCTCCTCCTGGTCTCCAGCTCTGTTTCTGCCAGGCTTCTCCTCCCTCTGCTCTGCAGCTAGCTAAGGGAGGGAGAGCTGCCACAGAGAGAACATCCTGCTCCTTGTCCCAGGCCCACGGTCTGTGCCCAGGGCTAGGGCCACTGTGCTGCATCCAGAGCCTTTCCCAAATGCAGTCCCTGCATCCCCGAGTCTGTCGCAAACCCATTGATTTCTTTTCTGTGGTTTCCTTTTTTCAACCTGTTCTTCATCCTCCATTCCTCATCCCAGCTCCTGTGGGACAGTTGTCTTCATGCTAGACAGAAACAAGAGAGAAAGGTCAGGGGTGCAGAAGCTGAGGCAGGCATCCCTCATGGAGGAGACAGGTGAGGATGACAGGGGTCTGGCTGGACCCCAACACAGCCAGTGCTGGCACACACCATCCCATCCCATGCTCCAGGTGCTGCAGGATTCATGTGGGCACCAGGGGTGTTCAACAGAGCTGCAGACATGGCACACACCTCGTTAAAATGGTGCCTTCAGCCACTGAAATGACATTCTGACATTTTCTCTCTCAGCCTGCAGCTCACTTGGCTAATGATGTCTATTCCCCAGGTGGTGAGAACTGAAGAGACTTTTCATTGCTACAGCAATTTGTGTAACATTGCAGTATCCACCCTCGGGAGGGCTGGTACTTCTGTCCCATCACACTGACTCCAGCTTAGAAAACTCAACACAAATGACAGAGACAATTACTGCTCGTTTCTTGTCCTGCAGCTCAGCCACCCTGCCCATCACCCTCAAGTGTCTCCTGGAGAACAACGGCATCGACAGGCGCGTGGCGCGGTTTGTGCTGCCCGTCGGGGCCACCATCAACATGGATGGCACTGCACTCTATGAGGCAGTCGCTGCCATCTTCATTGCCCAGGTCAATGAGTATGAACTGGATTTGGGACAAATTATAACTATAAGGTAAAAGTTTCTTTGTAGCAGCCAGATTATTTCTCTCTATTCCTATTTATAGACATTAGGATAACCTCTTGCATTTTTGCTGTTTGCAGAGATCTTGTTAATGCACATTGACCTTTGCTGGGAAGCTGAGGAGAAGGGGAGGGTGCAGTGGGTCCCAGTTCCTGTGCTGTGTGCCAGGGAAAGGTGGACTGGCTCTGCACCCCAGAGCCTGCTGCAAGTCAAGGACTTTGCCTGTAGGGAAAAGCCCAGCTGCACAGACATGTGGCTGGAGCAGGTCAGCTCAGTCACAGAAGGATTTGTGCAGGTGCCATTTACTTCCCTTCAGGAATGGGATATCCTCATTTTACAAGCAGGGAAATAAAGCATGTAACTAAATAATAATTAAATACATCTGCAAATATTCTGCAGTTTTAAGGAGGGAGTCCCTACTGTGAAGGCAGAGGGGAGCACAGAGCCAGGGCACCCACTGCCAGCCCCTGCTCTGCACAGGGGAATTTGTGATAACACCTGGGAGCAGGAAGTTGGAGGAAGTCAGATCCAATCCAATCCTTCCACACAGAAATAACTTACTTTGCCATGCACACATGCTGGTCTGAACTGCACAGCTGCCTTCTCTTTGCAGCATCACGGCCTCGGCAGCCAGCGTTGGGGCCGCTGGGATCCCGCAGTCTGGGCTTGTCACCATGGTCATTGTGCTCACCTCCGTGGGGCTGCCCACCGAGGACATCACCCTCATCATTGCCATCGACTGGGCTCTGTAAGTGCTCTCCAGGCCATTGCCACCAGCAGTGCCCAGTGTCAGTTCATGGTGATGTATCTTCATCTTGATGGATGAAACCAGATTGCTCTCGAGACAGAAAGTAATGCTGGATTACACTTGTCACAGGCAAATAAACACACAGTTTGTGAAATGTGCCTATCTAAAGTACTAAGATAAAAACAAAGTGAATCATTAGGTGAGAAACCACAGAGAGCAGATGCTGAGTTACAGAACTGACATGTGGGTGGCTGGTTTGTACTTCACAGGCCCCCAGGGAGAAGAGGGAACAGTGCCAAGTATCATGGCTGCTTTTCTCTTTCCCTCATATAAAGGAAGGTTAACACATCACCAGTTCAACCTTTCAGCATCATGGGGTACCCAGCACCGCTGGCACCTTCTACTGATGTGAGAGGTACCTGGGTAACAAGAGAGGAGCAGTGGCTGGATCTACAGGATTGCTCCTCGAGAGGCATCTCAAGGAGTTTTATGACTTTCTGAGGCAGCTCTCCTTGCACTTAGCACAACAGTGGCTGTCCCAGTTTGGGAGGTGGCACTGGCAGGTCCCTGCACGGCTCACACAGCCAGGGTGAGACAGATGCTGCCCCAGCATGGGGCTCACACAGGGACCGTTTTCTCTCTGTATCTGCAAAACCAACACAGCACTTGGCAACACCAGTGGGAGGGACATTCAAGACGGGGGCTGACATGTTCCAAAGCCAACAACACCCCTGGCACGTTGGTTGTGGCCACCCCCTGCATCCTGGCACTGTCTCTCCGCAGGGACCGACTACGAACAATGACCAACGTCCTTGGTGACGCCCTGGCTGCTGGCATCATAGCACACGTCTGCCAGAAGGACTTTGCCCCAAAGCCCCTCCCAGTATGTACGGCATGGTGGGAGGGCAGGGGAACATGGCAAGACAGGCACAAGGCACCTGCTCACTCCAGAAATTAAAACTGTGCTCTTTCTTTTGGCAGCAAGACCCAGTGAGCAACATGGACAAGTTTCCTTCTGCAGAGACCTCACACCTGCATCCCAAAGACAGTGTGATTGAAATAGTTGACGAAACCTCCTTGGATCAGACAGGAGTTCACTATAACATCTGCCATGTGTAGATAACAGCATTCCTGCTCCCGGGAACAACATCTTGGTGCTAAACACTGACATTGTGAGTGTCACATATGAATGCTCTGCAAGATAAAGGCCTTACTTGGCACAAAAAGTGGGAAAAGCATCTCTTATCCTTTGAAGACTGTGGGACTCCTAGCAGGCAAAGAGCATGGCTCTGCCACTGGGGCAGGCAGCCAGCTCCTCCCTGCACCCGAGGACACAGCTGGGAGCTCACTGCCCTGTCTTAAATGGCCTGGTTTGAAGGATTTATAACTCCCATATTTCCAAGCTCAGCTATTTTTGAAAGTTAGGGAGGTGAGCAGGTATTAGCAGACTGGATTTGGTGAGAATGCAATAGGGATGGGACATAACTCTGAACCCTCTGGCCAGCAGCTCTTCCCTGGAAGCCAGGCTGTGCTCCAGAAGCTTTTGGTTTTCTTATTATAGAGATTTGTTTTTTAATCATTGGTTTTTGTTTTACTATTGGGTTCTCATCTAAAAACTAAGATTAAGTGAATTTTTGTCCAGAGCTCAAAATCCAAGTTGCACATAACTGGATTTCCCATCTGTCAGGTTACAGACAGGACGGCTGAGCTGTTTGCACTCTCTCAGGGACAGTGGGATGCACTGGCTGGAAGGAAGGAAGAACCAGCTGTACACCTGTTTCTACAGCTGTTTTATTACAGACAACTAATTAACCAGGCCCAATTGCAACTGCGTTGATTTTCCCGGCTAAGAACCTGTCCCCAAGCTCAAATTCCAATTTCAGCCTTAAAATCCAGGCTTCCCAGGGCAGTCTTCTAAACAAAGCCTTTTATACCAAGGATTCATCTCACTGAATTAATTTGTCTCTCAAATGTCATCTCATCCCTTTTCTCCCTCTTGATCTTTCCTGCCACAGCATTACGACTCATAACACAGCTCAAACCCATACTCACATCACTGAACTGTTCTCCAATTGCACATAAAGAAAACATTTTCTGTGCAGAATTCTTTCATGTCGAAGTCAGAGGTTGTAAAAAAGTTTTTAAATTAGAAGAAATATTCATTCCAGTTTTGCCAAATGAAAAGCAGAAACTATTAAATACTATAAACCAGCTTTTGAACAAAACCTAGTCATCTTCTATTAACTTACAAAAGCCTTCACAGAATTAGAATCCTGGGCAATGTAGGCTTGAGACACTGCTGCTAACTTTGGCCTTTCTCACCGTTTCTCCTTGGTGAGGTTAATTAATACCTTCTTAAACATTACAGCCCAACTGCTCTTCAATAGCAGCAGTCACATCATTTGCAAGCCCAAAAAATTGTATTTCAAATCAATCTCTGCAGCTTCCCCAGACATCCCTCCCTCCTTCCCATATCATTTATGATCACCTTGATACACCACACACTGGTTCAGCATCACTGACTGTGAAGGGTTTTGTGGTTGTTCCTCTGTATCAGGAGTGAGCTCAGCCACCCAAAATGCCCTGGGAGATGCTGGTGAACACTGGGGAGGCCCCGGGCAGCCCCAGCTCTGGGACAAGGATCCAAGTATCCTGTCTGTCTGCAACAGTTACCCACATCCCCCAAACACAGTTGGACAGACACTTCCAATGCACCTGCTCCAAGGCAATAATTACAACAGGCAAGGTTTCTGAGACCTCTCTGGTGCAGTCGCTGGTGCATGGGAGCGCCCGCACCCCTCACTGGATGCCCCAGGTGAGTCCAGGCCAACCAGCACAGGCAGCAGAGACAAACCCCACTTTCACATCCACTCTCCTCTCACAGCACACAATTAACCCTGCAACGAAAGGCAGGACAGAATGTCCATGGCAGAGGGCTGCAGGATGAACCTCTGGGCAGTCATTCACATCCCTGGGCTCTGGCTGCTGCAGACCAGACTTCCTCATCCCCTGCCCCAGAAGCTGCAAGTCATACTAAAACAACTTAAAGAGCACATCCTCGAGCTCACTGCAACAAAGAACAAATTATTACTGAAAAAACGGATTATTATATCCCAGTAATAAATCTAGAGCTGGTGAAGCAAACCCCACTCTGTACAACTTGCCCCAGGAGCTGCAAGTCTGGTGCTTTATCAATCCCAGAATGGTTTGGATTGGAAAGGAACTTAAAGCTCATCTTCTATTCCCTGCCATGGGTAGGGACACCTTCCACTAGACCAGTTTGCTCCAAGCCCTGTTCAACCTGGTCTTGAAAGCACTGGTAAGTATCTGCTGAGATCCACATTAGCAAAGAAGTTTTGATTTTGGAAATCAGCAGGTAATACATTGGTGCCAGTAAGGTTAAAATAAAGTGTCATGCCAGAGCCCACACAGCCTTGTACCTTGTGACAAATACAGCAAGGGAGACCTTTCGAGTCCAGCAGCCTCAAAATGGGCCTGTTGTCACAGCGCCCCTCTAACAGGATAAAACAGGGGGAAAAATAATTCAAGTGCTTCCGAAAGTCTCTCTGTGGTCTGGTATAGAGCGAAGGCATTGTTATTGATGGGGAAAAGCCAAAAACAGCAAGGACAATCCATTTTCAGCACTGCACACAGGCACAGGAGAGGCACCTGAACACCTTTAACCAGGTGGAAATTGTGGAAAAGTAAATGAAGCAGATTTACGGGATGGCCCAGTTGGTGAGGGGCCCACTGTCCCAGCCTTTGCCCTTGGGATGGCCCATCCTAACCCCACCTGTGTTTTCAATAACCTGCTGCTGGGGGAACACTGACACCAGTGTTTATCTGCTGCTCAGGGGGGAACAGAAGCCTCCCTGTGCCAGCCCTGAGAACCCGTGTCACCCACGGAGCCCCAGAATGCCAGCATGGCTTTTGTAGAGAACAACACAAACTCATCAGGGATGAGGAACAAGAGATTTGTAAAAGACGAGAAAGTAGCAGTCTGGACAAAGTCACTGGGCATCACGTGGAGGAGTTTTATTCTGTCCCAACTGTATTCAGGAGACCAGGACAGGAGGAAGGTGAAGTTCCACATGTCCCACATCAGGAAAACTGAGATGCCTTGCTTGGCAAACTGCAATGCCAATTCAGCCTCATAAAAGGTAAAAACAACGGGAATTGCCCAGGCTCCCCAGGGAATGGTCCCGGCCCCAAGGCTGCCAGAGCTCCAGGAGCGTTTGGACAGCGCTCTCAGGGATGCCCAGGGTGGGATTGTTGGGGTGACTGTACAGGGCCGGAGGCTGGCCTGATGATCCTTTTGGGTCCCTTCGAGCTTAGGATATTCTGTGGTATTAAATTCTGATATTAAATTCCACTGACTGATACGCTGCACCTTCAAAGTATTTGAAACTATTTTTGCAGGCACCTTTTTTAAGAAAAAGAGATGCCTCTCTCTGTTGTAGCACTGAAAATCTGTCTATTTCCATGCAACTGGAGAAGTACAGGCAGCATGAGGCACACACCCTACAGCACAGAAATCTGGTGTAAAGAAAGCACACAAGCTCAAACCTGTTTTTCTTCCTTGGAAATCCTTGTTTTCTTTACAAACAACAAAAATCTCAGCGGCTATGGTAATATAAGTGATCCCTGGGTTATGGTTGCTGTGTATAATACTGTAATAAAGTTGGAGTGCAAGTGGGTGAAGGAATTTGGCTGTTATACAAGTGTTATTTTGCTGAAAAAAAAATCAAGGAAAGCTACTTTGGTGAACTAAAATCCACGTGAAAGATATTTAAGGAGTCTGAGGTTACTAAGCAAAAGGAAAAGTTGAAGCAGCCCTTGGCTTTGGGGCACCTCCCAGACATAGGCAGAAAACCCACCTATTGGCCACATGAGCCTTGACTGGGGAATACATTTCCACAACAGTATTTGGGAATTTGAGGATGTGACTGACCATGAACAGTAAGCTTAAATAAATTTTCACTGAACTGAACGACTCGAGTGTATGCTTTACTCAAAAGACACTGGCTTGTTCCTACAGCCCATGGATAAGTTGCCTCGATCCTACAGATTGATTCTTTTCTATGCATCACTTTTGTTCCAGAGCACAAGTTATTTTTACATACCTGAATTTATAAAAATGATGAGTTTTAATCAGGGACTCACACTTTTATATTACTCTCACACCTTTTTAGGATGTATAAATGGAGTTGGAAGGGCATAGTCAGCAAAGCACTGCTGCCATCCTTCCTTTGGATCACAATGTGCCTCAGTTTGTGTTTTACCAGAACTGAAAAAAAACCACAAAATAACTCAATGCTGTAGCACGTGGCAAAATACAATCCAAACAACAGCTGTGAAAACCAGCCCAAAGCTCTCTCTTAATTTAAAATACTACCTGTTTCAAAATCAGTCTGTACAAGTTTTCTAGAAACATTTTGAAAATTCCATTCCACATGAAGTTTTGAATGCAATTATTTAAACCTGTTAAAACCCCAGGTTTCTCTGTAAGAGATTTCTAAAGCAGCTCTGAACAACACATACGACTCAAATAACTTTTTTTTTTTGACAATCACAGCATGTAACCTCCACTCAATGTGGAGGTTACACTCCACCGGTGTGCACTAAATGCTCCTCTAAGGAGCGAATGCCTCCCTAGGGATGTTTTCTCCCTCTCCACTGTACATACTTGTTTCCTTGAGGAATTCTTCATTTTGTCTGATGTGATAATAAAACTTTCTAGAAAATCTGAATGCATTATTACTTCCCTCCTTCCTCCAGGCAGGTGCAGCTCAGTGCATCATCCAAGGGTTACACATCACAGCCCAGGGCCAGGGCAGATCCCTCAGAAAGCAGCGCTACCAGAGCACAGCGAGACACATCAGTGCTGTGTTCATGGCACCATCTGCACACTGTTAAACTGTTCAGTTCAGATCTAGGGCATGCATTGTCATTCAGTGTTCAAATGCAGACAGTCTCATCCCATCCCCTGTCATGGGCCAGGGGCATCTTCCACTATCCCAGGCTGCAAGCCCTGTCCAGCCTGGCCTTGGACACTGACAGGGATCCAGGGGCAGCCACAGCTGCTCTGGGCACCCTGTGCCAGGGCCTGCCCACCCTCCCAGGGAACAATTCCTTCCCAAGATCCCATCCAGCCCTGCCCTCTGGCACTGGGAAGCCATTCCCTGGGTCCTGTCCCTTCAGGCCCTTGTTCAAAGTGCCTCTCTGGGTCTCTTGCAGGCTCCCTAAAGTTGCACCTGCACCTTTGCTGGGCCTTCAGGGCTGGTGTTTAGACCCCCCTCACCACCCCACAGATCCCATCAGCCCCCAGCCACGCACAGTACAGGGTGCAGAGCTGCCCCATGGACTCATTACCTTGGGCCTCCACCAGCCTGGGCAATTCTGCAGCGTGTTCCACCTCACCGTGCTGGACATGCAAACTTCCCAGGATTCAGTGTGGGGAGGAAGCTGTAGCATCCTTGTGTAAAATGCTCCAAAATCCATGTCAGGAGTAGCCAGACTTGTGCAGGTGCAGAGGTACTAGCACCCAGGTGTGCAATATGCACTTACCTTTGTTTTGTAGAACCCTCATGTCTCATTTAAACTACAAAGATGAAGTGCCCTGCAGCCAACACTGAGAGCCAGGCACCCTTCTGAGCAGCAGTACAACTCAGGCTTTAGGAGCAGATGTCTTCAGAAGGCCCTTACTGATGGGTTTGGACTGGGTGCTATGATTTCAATAGCTTGAATCAGTAGGATGAATCCTACCCTAAATTACATGTCTGAGCAAGAGACCTGTTTTAAGAATCCTGAGCCTTCAAACTCTGAAAGGCCAGATTTTAGCTTTCACTCTGAGCCATGGACTTCTGCAAACGACAGCTCAACACAGACAGGAAAGAACAGTAAAGCTGAAACATTACACCCAACCCAAAACTTGCTGCTCCACTTACCTGGCCATTTCACCTCAGAGATCTTCTACTCACTGTCCTTCCTTGAAACACAACAAATGGGTATTTGGCCATTCTTCTCCTTCTTTCCCTTTCAGTATTTCTGGAGTCTTCAACCATCTGCAAAGCAGGATTTTAAACCAGATTCTGCTGCTAAAACATTGAGAAGAGCAGCATCATGACCCCAACTTCCAAACACTGTGTTGTCTCTAGACATCTCACTCCATTTCTCTGTCCTGCTGTCTCTACCCCAAGCAGTTACTTACTTTGACAGGCTGCAATCACTAGAGACAAAGCACATGCTCTGCACTTACAGCCTGGCAGACATCTGCTGGTGGTGTCACAAGCCAGGCTAAACTCCTCACAATTCTCCTCCTAATGCAAACAAAATGCCAATCCTGACCTTTACTTGTTGGTTTTTACTGCTTGTGTATCAAATGATTCTTCCCCTCAGGATGCTGCATCCACCCAGTTGTTATTCAAAGTTATTAGCTGCTCTTCACGACCACACTTCCTCTAACCTGAGAACCAATCTGCATTTCCTAGACATGAAGCCTTAAGTAGGAAATAAAACATTCATACATATCCTTCCCAAGCAGCAATTACCCACTTGCTCACAACTAGTTATCAAAGCAGAACTCTGTTCTAATTCACCCCCTCACCTTTCCAACTAGGTGCAAACCAAACACACAGGGAACTGCTCAGGCTCTGGATTCACCTATGGACCTGAATTATTTCACCTTCTGAACCCACAATCATAAAACCTGCCTCTCTTCTCATGATCCAGCAGGAGCTTAGTGAGCAGGAGCCAAGGTAAGTCTCAGCAGTGACACAACCAAGCACCAGAGAACAGAAACAACCTGGTGAGTCCCACTGCTCAGGGTGAACACTGCACATCCCCCAGCAGCTCTACTGGGGCATTAATCCCCCAAAATTGGCAGATATAAAACAACCAGAGACACAAGAACCCTGCAAATGGGCAGATATCAACAACCAGGACTCCTCTTTTGTTGTCCATCACATCCTCAAAGCACCTAAACACAGATGAAAAAAAAGCACCCACCAGGAACATCTGCTGCTGCTGCCAGGACCAATGGCCACATAATTCCACCTGCTCTGAACTGGGCTGGGGACAAGGACCACCACATCCTGGTCCCCAAAGCAAATGGCCCCATAACAACAGACTGTTTTGTAAGGAAGAACCCAGTGCTGGGTGCCTGTACTGATGCAGCTGTGGCAGCAAGCCCTGGGCAGGGAGAAACCCCTCCCGTGTGTGCAGCTCATGGGGCTGCCCTGGCTGTACAGCCCTGATGCTCCTGGCAGCCACACACAGCAGGTAACCTCTGCCTTCCTCACCAAACCACCCTCCAGCTGGATTTCACCTGCAACCATCAGAACACACTGCTTTAACCCAGGATTACAAAGACAGCTCTGAGGAGGATATTAATTCAGTGACAACCCCCACAACTCCTTGGCTGGCTCTGGACAGCAAACAGCCATGCCCATCATCACTGCAGTGCCAGCACTGACTTTACATGAGAAATGTGTTGAGCTGGTCAAAGCTGTCAACAGCAGGTTTCTGGTGTGCACAATTCATTCTCATCACTACATCCTTACCTTACACGACACTCTCCCTCCCTCATCTCCTACCCCCATGAGGAAAACCACCAAATTGCTCCCTGTCAGAATAAGCAAGGCAGGATGGTTCAGTTCAGCACAAACCCATGTCACAAGGCTTGGGCCTCCCCATCTATTTCCTCACAAGCAAAAAGAGCTCAACAGCAGTGGCACACGCTGCTCCAGGGAATGGGACATCCAAAAAGCTCCTCTACTCCACCTTTGGGAGAAAGAAATCACTGTCTGCCCATTCTGAGCTTCCTGTGTCACCTGTGTGACCAACCCCTGAACAACAGATGCATCGAGATTTTAAACTTCTCATCAACAGCCTTCCACTGCGTTTTCATATACATGTGACAATACTGACAGCAGATTGCTAAATCCTGTCCTGGAAGGATTTCCCCACTCCCAGCATTGTGCACCTCCCAGCCAAAGGATTCAGACTGGTAGCACACACAGAAGTAAATGGCCCCCCCCGCCAACAAGAAGGTCTTCTGGAGAGCTTCAGTCCTGCGTCACAAGCTACAAAGCACATGACAGCCTACAGGAGTCACATGGACTCCCCTACTCCCACAGGCCCTGAACAATTTGCACAGAAAGCTCCCTCTCACAGCTGTGTCCCACATCCCCATTATCCCTGGGGTAGCTGTGCACACCTGGCTCCTGAATGTGTCTGTGTCTGTGCACTCCTCTGCACCACGCTTGACCCATGCTCTGGGCAAGAGCATTTACATTCCTTCTGCCTCTCCAAAACCTCTCCTCATACAGGAGAGTGGGAATGGGAAAGCCAGGGAAGAGCTACAGCACCTCTCCACTATTTCCAGCAGAGGATGCCATAGCACATACGTGATACTTCAACATAGGTAAATGCCGAAAATATATCCCAAAGATCTGGGAAATTAGTACTATCCCACCACCTGAAAACCTCCTGCTTACCCTTCCATGCTGCCTTCCTTCTTTAAAGCAACTCCCACCCTAAATTTCCAGTATTTGTAACTACCAAAGTTTATTTAGTGGTATCCAACACCCTATCAAATGCATTACAAAAGTCCAGGTAAATTGGATTATTGATTTTTAAAAATCTATTTACTTATTATTCTTAAAGAAACCCACCAAATTAATTGTTCTGTGACAAAATGTATTTGAACATTTTCACTTAGCTCTGTATCTTTACATTCTGTTACGAAGAATTTGAAGCATATAGCTTTAGAGTAGTTTTTTAGGTCGTGCCTTGGTGGGATAGAGCCTCCTCAGTTCAGAGCCCCTTGGAAGAAGCTGCCACAGCCTTCATTCATTCCCTGCTTCATCACTTTGCAGGGGAAACACATCATGCAGCACAGAGATCAGTTTAACAGGGTTGTACCAGCCCATACCATACACCCTTAACACACATTTCTCTGTGATGTGCCATTTTCCACACAAGACACTGCTAGGAGGGACAAGTTAATCTACTTCCTACCAGAACTCTTGTGCAAATGACGCACTTACGTTCAAGATCGCAGCTCTCCTGGTTTTAGCACAGCCATTCCCTTGCAGCTCCTTGCACTTCCAGTGCCCAACCTTCTGTCATCAACATGTCACGCCCTCCCTTCAGCTGAACACGGAGCTGCTTCCTCCCCCCACTTCCCACCTTACAGATAGCTCCTCTCCTTCCTGACCTTTGACAAGCACTTTTGGTTGCTCACCAGTCCTCCACTACTCCATTTACCTTGATTTTAATACCTTGGGTTGGATTTTTGCCAGTGCAGGATTTTTGGCTTTTGCCAGGAACATGGACTGATGATCATAGCAGCAGTTTTGTCTAAGAAGTGACTCCAACTGTCCATCAGATCCATAGTACACCTCTAGTCTAGCTGGCTTCCAAGAATAATTGATTCCTCCAGTTTCCTTGAGCCCCCAGCTGACCCCAAGCATGATCCAGTGCACTTTCTGATGAAAGTGCCATATTATGCAGCCCCAGCTCAGCTGTCTGATCCCCCCCTTTAAGTGCCCCTTTAGCGTGGCCAGAATGCGTATCCCTGCGGGACCACAGGGGAACCAGATCTGTCGGTGCCGAGAAAGTTTTTAGCTAGAAAAACCTCAAGCTCTCCAGTGTTTTGTGGGAGCTCTGTCTGTCCCATATAGCTAGACTAAACAATGTTACTGTTAAGTAAACTGTTTTGCACCTGCACTTTTTTTTCTCAGATAGAGATGATTTTGGTTAGACAAACATCTTTCTGTGGGTTTTAGGGCAGCCTCTTAGGGGGTAGCCAGTCCATAGAACCAATGATTTTGTGACACTTAGCAATTTCACAATCTACCTTATAAAAACCCCTGGAAAAATCAAAAAACGGTAGTTCATCCATCATTCTCCTTCGGTTTGGGTCCATGTGGTTTTTTCTACGTACAGCAACAAAGACCCAAGAACTGATCTAGATTTAAAGGAACTACTGGTAAGACTTACATTCTTTTAATTAAACTAAGTCCTACCAACAGCTTTATCAGCACAAATAAGATGATGGTGGAGGGTTGGTTAAGATGCTGGAGACCAGAGCAACACCAGCACCTAAAACATTATCCAGAGCTCTGGAGCCTCATTTACGTCTACAAAGACATTTGATGATGATTATTATTATCATTATGGGTGGTGAAAAACTCAATAGGACCTCAATATCTAAAATCTTCTAATACAAAAACATTTATGAAGCTGTAAGATAACATTATTTTACCATGTAACATTATTTTAATAACCCATTAAGCTTTCACACAGGATAAAAATGCAGCCATTGCAAGGAATTCCTCCTCCATCTCCAATAAGGAACAGCAGATGGACAGCGCTCAGCTGACACCTCAGTCCACAGCACTGCCCCACAGGCCCTAGTGCCTCCCAGCTGTAGCACATAAACTACAAAACACCAAAGTATTCCTTAGCAAAACCACTTCATCTCTGTCCACTTTAGAACATCACACCTCTTTTCCTCTTGTTTGTGCAGCAAACTAAGTAAACCTTTTGTTAGGACTAGATGCTGCTAACCATCCTCACTGAACAAAGGGCTGACTGCTCCTATCAACCCATTCCCTACCCTGTGCTGACCCCAGTGCTCCCACAGGGATCCTTCCTGTCACGTTTCACAAATTGCGTCAAGCTGCCTTAATCTCACCAATTCAACAAGTCTGTCCTTTTCCTGTTTTATTCCTTCTTGGATACAACCAGCTCTCATTATTCTCTCACCCAAACCCAGAGTGGATAATGACAAAGAAGCTGGACATCGGATTCCACAGAGTCGACATTTGAGATGCTCTGTAATGTCAAGACTGGTCATGTGAATGCAGAAAGACCAAAATCAGGGCAAATATTCCATTGCAAACATTCATTCTTCAAGGCCCCCAGCAATCCAACAGGACGTGAGGCTCATGTGTCCAGGTGAGTACAGAGAACCAAGATCAGGAGGGAAGCACAAAGCTTCTCAACCAGTTTCCACCTTAGAGCTCTTGCTCTGCCTTTGAGCATCACTGTGTTTAAGTAAAATAAGACGCAAATCAGGGCAGCCAGAATATTCTCCAAGAACTATTACATTGCTGGAGGCCCCACTGCCCTGGAATTAAACACCTGGTGCAAGTCCTTGTGAGCTACCTGAGTGACTGAACAAGGCACAGAGTCAAACCTCAAACCTGAACTTTGTGCTGTTCAGAAAAGCAGCTCTGAACACGCTGGGACAAAGCTTTGCTGTGTTTTATCTAAAAAAGCATGAGAAGCCCCAAAGTCCCTCTGGGAATCCAGTGGTGGGAGTAGAGGGGCCCGGCCTTGCACCCTGGGCTATCATGCCGTGTGCCATGGCATGCGCAGTCAGTCACTGCCATCTCTCTAGAACCACAATCCTTCTTGCAGCTGAATTGTCTTCCTTCCTCCATTCCTGCAGTAAGAAAGGATTAAAACATTAAGGCCCATGAAATACAGTAAAAACAGAACGGGGAAAATACAGAGTAAAGGTGGCTTAAAACAAAATCACTGATTTCCAAAGTCATTGACTCCCATGGAGTGACAGCACTGTATCTCACAGGGAGAAGGCAGTGATATGGTACAGTACAGGACCACTGCTGAAAAATAATAAGACACAACATACATATATGGTTGTTTTCCAGAGTTATAAAAATGTGGATGTTAAATTCTTTCCAAGACAGACATTAATTTTCTTAAACCTCCTCAGCTCACTCCTCAGATCACTGTACAGTTGTGACCAATGCCCTAGAAAGCTTCATACAGTCTTGTTTAAGGACATACATCCCTGCACGAATTACTTCTGCACTGTGCAGGATGTGAGACAGTGCAGATGTGCCATTCCACACGTGCTATATTTGGCATCTACGCAGCAGAGACACAGCAGGAACACACACAATTGGACAGGTCTGTGTACGTACTCCCAACAATGCATAAATACAGTCTACATGTGTTTTACTACACACAGGTATTACATGTGTGTGTACACACACATACAAACATTATGCACTCTGTCTCTTGAAAGATGCAAAGCAGAAGGAACAACCTGGGGCAGAAAGGTAAAGGAGGATACAGGGTCACAAAAGTGTTTCATCACAAATTCTGCAAGTCTGGTTAGACCAAGACCAAACCTCTCCGTGCCAGGACTGAGAAGCACACGAGGTACTTACCACAGCTGTTCAGGGGGTACAAGACAGCCTTGGAGTCCTGCCAGTGCCAGCTCCTCCTGTGACAGCGGAGCTGGAGCCCATGGCAGGAAGCAGCTCAGCACAGCTGACACTGCTCCCAAGCCAAACCACTCCTGCTCTGCTCTCCTCTATGAGCCTTCTCTTGGGGCAGAATCTGTTCCAACACATTCAAACAGTAGGTTTAACAAGTTTGTTAAAGTAGGTTTAACAGCTCCTCTGATACCTACTCTTGAGAACACAGGAACCCTCAAACTTATTTTTATTAAACTCAGTTCTTTGTAAGCTTTAGTTTGAGCACATGCTCTTCTATAAGCATGGAGCTCCAGCCCTGCAGGAAGAAGTCAATCCATGCTGGAAAGTTCTACCTTTAGAACATTATAAACCACACTTAAAATTCAAATAAAGAAAGTCTGGATTTTAACTGTGCCAAATCTGGTTTAAATTAATCCTGTTGCAATTAAATATTATCCGCCAATGAGATGTTAGTACAAATTACATTCTGACAAACTAGATTTGGAGTCCCATTTTGTTCATCACTGTTTCTATACATAAACATTTAAAAAAAAAAACCACAAAAAGAAAGTGTGTCACAGTGCAAAGAGCAAAACATCATGATTTATTCACCTTCATTAAGCTGCACAGGTAACACACACGTATAAAACCATTCCCAAATATTTCACTTCCCCTTCCTGCTGTCAGTACAGGATGGAAGCAGAGGACAGTTTAGGGAAAAGAAAGATAGTTTCAAAAATCAGGACTCTGAAGATGAGGAGATATTTGGGGAACAGGCAGGGCCCCTCTGACACTGAGCTACTGCCAAGCTGGGGAAGCACGAGGGGAATGATGGGAAGGGGGGATGACAGCCAGGCTTTCCTTAAATAGCTGCTCACTGCCACTGCTGGGACAGAATTCAGAGCAAGTGCACCGTTAGCATGACCCAGCACATTCCCTCCAGTCTTTTCTTTTTTTTTTTTTTTTTTAAGGATAGGAAATACAGAGAAAATGATTCAGACATCTTTCTCTGACATATCAGTTTAACACCTTTTTTCTACCCCTGCTCCCTCTTTCACTGTTCTGGAAATGAAGGGGGGGACATTTGGAAGCAGGATACCAAAACAGCAGAGCAAGGAGGGGGAACAGTCAAAAGCCAGGGAGTCTGTCAGGAATTCTACAAAACCAGAGTCCCTGCCTGGGGGTTAATGGATCTACACTAAGTTTTTTGGTTTGCTTTTTAAAAAAGAGCCATTTCTGAGGGGCTAGAACTTCACATGGCCATGTCTGTTATTAAGCTTTTTGGAATTTAACACTTTTTTTCCTTTATGATTTTTCATAGAAGAAAAACATGGAAAATACAACAGTGGTCAAAATAAACATGAACAAAGTGAACCACATGGGATGAACTCTGGTGGGAGCAAGAATGGAGAAGGTGTTACAGCTCCATGCAAAGGAAAAGACAGGAAAGGTCTAAATCCTGATGAAGCATTCCTGAGTACACCAGATGCTGCACATTCAACAATCCACTGATAGGAACAGAAAATTCTCACTTCTGCTCTTTACCAATTTAGCACAATGAATAACTCCATATGGTGAACAGTGCTGAACTGAGAAATTCCCATCACAGAAAAAATAACTGCAAATCAAAAACTCCTGAGCTGAAAGAGATCCTGAGCTGAGGCAGCATTGCCACATGTTCCATGACATCACACATGAAACACTATTTATATTTCTTATTATACATTGCTTTTCACAGTAAGCCATTAAGAGAAAAATTAGAGGCAACACTTCAAAGATACAACAATTAGCCCAGTTCTGAGAGGGATTATTTCTGTGACTAAAGGACAGGAGGCACCTACTGAAACACAGCAGAACAGACTTCAGCTTACCAGAACTAAAGTTTGTGTTGGTGAAGAAGGGACTTAGACTGGAACACGGTCTGTGCAGAGCCAGCAGTGTTTTATGTGTTCCTTCAACCGAAAGGATGCTATTTCAGAAACATTTCTGAAAAAGGCCCCTTACAGAACCTCCCCCAGGGTGTTACCTGGGGGTGTCTGTCCTGCCCCAGCCTCACCTGAGGAACCAGGGAGCCTGACCTGCACTGATGGTCCCTTCTCATGGAATCACAGTTGTTAGGCTGGAAAAGCCCTCTAAGGTAATGAAGTCCATCCATCAACCTGGCACCAGCACCACCATGTTCACCACGAGCCTGTGACCCCCAAGTGCCACATCCACACACTGTCTGAACACTTCCAGGGATGGTGACTCCAGCACCGCCCTGGGCAGCTTGTGCCAAGGCTTGACAACCCTGGCACAATTTACAGAAAGTCTTCATCCAATCTAAACCTCCATTAAGCCAACTTGAGGCTGTTTCCCCAAGAGCTCCCGGAAGGAGGTTCACTACACATTTCTAAGTAACAGTGTAGCTGGGCTTTGGGTTTGGTTTAATCAGGAAGAAAAATGTAAGATAAAGACAACAACTTTTTTCCCTGAAAAATAAAAAGGAAACGAGGCCCCTTCTTTTAATTCCATCTTTCTAACAAGGCCACAAGTTACAAAATCTTTAGTGGAGGAACCTTGATTGGCCTATTCCTGAACACAGCTCAGATTCTTCTGAAAACATGTCAAATTCCAAACTGCAAAAAAATAATCCAATTCCTGCAGGGAAAGAAAGACAAAATATGAGCAATTAAGTAAAAGCCTAATTCTATTTTGAAGTACATCACCCTTCACCAGGGCTCAAGTAAAAGCATCCCGAATATGTTCCAAACAAGTGCTCAACAAAACTAGCCATGAACACGTGGCAAAAGTACAAAACTCCTTTGCACTATTAACATAGATAATGTCATTTAAGTCTTAACACCAGTGTAAAATATCTACGAGTTGTTTCATTTAATTTTGAAAATCCATATAGAAAACAATGTTCATAACTCCATCCACAGGATTCTACAAAACTGCTGCTTCATTAACAAATCTTTGAACTGTTTCAATATGAAAATTCCATTTTTCAAACTGCTCAAAAATCATTGTAGAGAATTTCCAAGCACTTGAATTGAAGCACAACCAAAGTATAGACTTGATACATTTTTGTAGTTATTTCTAAAATAAGGTAATTTACATAAATCATCTCAAAATAACACAATGGGATTCAACTTCATTTTAGACAATTGGAAAGCAGTGTCATACTTTATTTAAAGTAAACCCATGTAAAAACAAAGTTTAAACGAAAACGGTACCTGAAAAATAAATTATTTGATATAAAACAAATCAATAACTTAAAAACACACTAAATATACAAAATGTGTAACCATATACTGTACAGTATGGAAAGCAATTGATAAAACCTTCTGTCCCACAAACAGATTAATTTATAAACAAAAGATTACATAAGTTAAAGGAAAGGAAATCAATAAAAAGACTAGAAGTACAGTATTATTCAAATTACTCATCAAATAAAGGTTTATCCCAATTTATGTTTCAAATGTCTCAAGTTTTTTTCTTCTTAATGACCAAGTGAAAAAGTTCAGCCATACCACTAAAAACTTGCTCAAAAATGTTTAAAAATAAGGAACAACAGTAGGAGAATACTGAGATTCTAAAATGTGAACACAGAAGCAATTTTCCAGGTGGCAGTTCTACCATTATTGTTTTCCCATTATTAGCAACAGAAGAGAATTTCAGTGCTGAAGAGTCCACTCAACAGAAAAATATTTCTAAACCTTTGTTGCTGTTTGATCGAGTGTGATCTAAAAGGAATCACCAGGGTTGAACATCAAACCCGCTCACAGGGTGGTGAGTTATGCTTTAAAGATCACAAAGTCTTTGACGGATTTTAAATCATGAAGGAGGAGAAAGCAACACTTTGAATTTGGTTTCGTTTGACTATGTGAGACTACAACAAAAAGCAACCACTGAAATGATGCCATTCCTGCTCAGCCTAGGAGTGGACACTTAGAAATTAACGCTGATTTTCAATCCACTGGTTGTCATGGAGGTACCACCTCTTCCAAGCAAGAGGGAGGGAATTGAGACCCTTTTTATGAATTCCACATTTTTTATTTTTTATATTAATAAGGAGAAACCCAGTAAGGTATAATAACCAGAGAAAATAACCACTGGCCTCTTGAGCTCTGGATTTATCCGTTCTACTGTGCTGAGTAGCCAACCTTGAGAAGTGCAGAGCTACGTCAGAGGAACTTGCCGAAGGCACAAAAAGGCTCTCCTCCTTTCAAATAGAGATTAAAGTACCTCAGGTGACAAATTAATCTCTTGGAAAATAAAAACAAACAAAAAAAGCGCGCCAAAACACAAGAGCAGCTCCACTCAGGAAGCTCAAGGGGTTGGTGTTTCCTATGCTAAAGGTGAATTTGGTCCCTTCCCTCCAAAGCTATTTGTAGATGCCTAAACGTAGAAATGTAACAATAAGGTGCTTCATTGACAGAGTTATAAAGGACACATTTCTTCATAATGGAAATAAAAAATATGGTGACCTTCTGGCAGAGGCAGCATCCGGACAAACTGCACCATGTTCTTGTAATTGAACCAGGCTACCAGCAGTTCACAAGAGCTGTGTGTTAAAAACCTCCCACAAATCCCAACCTTCTGCAGGCAGAGCTATCAGAGGAGGTACTTTGAATAAACAGTTTATTTTATCATATGCTCTGTATATTGTGTTAGAGAAGTAAATGTGGGGACATTCTCCAAGTTTTTGTTTTAAAGCACATATGTAATGATGAACTATCCAAAAAGGAATTTGAGTTATTGCTGTTTTGAATGCACTGGAAAAAAATCTCTCCTGAAATATTTGAAGAATTTCTACTTTATTTACCTTACCCAGAACATTAAAGCAACACAGAATTGTAACAAATGTTGAAGGACCTTAAGGACTATTCATTTTCCAAACTCAGCCTTAAAATAATGGATCACCTTTACAGTTAGCTCATCATTTTGGTTTTGACTGCTGGACATTCTTTCTATAAATTATACCAGTTTTTTTAAAAAAAAGGTTTTTAACTGCTTTGTATAAATAACATTACTACAACGTTCAATCCCCCTACAAAAATAGGTGTCCTCTCCATGCAAACACCCTTTGGTCATCTGGACAAGGCAAGTGACCCCACACTGACCAACCAGTGTTCACTGCAGTGACAATTTATCCTGCTCCAGTGACTTGTCTCTAGATTTTCAGTGGTTTTCATGCTCACATGATAGATGTACAAAAAACACATCCAAGCAAAGGGAAAGAAAAGCTGTGTGGCAATGGTGACTTCTCCCCTCACCCTAAGAGCTGGACCCTCACGCCTTTCCCAGTCCCAGCACAAGGGAGGGCTCAGGAGGCAACAGTAACTGCATTGGCCAGTCTCTGATGGGAGAGTGGTGCAGCTCAAGTAAACCAAACTTTACAATAATGCAGCTTGAAGAACAAAATAAAATAAATCCAACACTTCAGTGCACAGACACCATCTAACGGGGAATCACTCTGAACACACTGAGCTGCTCTGATTCTGCTCATGCCTGGATTTCTGGTGTTGCCATCCCCTCACCTGAACGATCTGCACATGCCTTTGCCAGTTCATACCAAGCACATACGGCAACATCAGAGATTTCTCTTCCAATGTTATGGGTTAACCCCGACATGACAGACAGTTGCCTGGCGTATTTATGTGGCATTTCCCTATCTGCTGATGGTTAACAGGAGTTTTATAGGTCATGAGGCTCGTGGCCGGCGTTTTGCACAGGGTGAATTCCATTCATGTGAACATCTGGGAAGCAAATGTAGTAACTCCCCTTGGCATCTATACACGAGACCCTGTGACAGCAGCAATGATGACTGTGTTTTCAGCAGAAATTACACCTGGTCCTTCAGAAGCTACACCTGGGCCTGTCCCAAGAGACTCTTAACCTACTCTAAAGGACCCCAAAAAACTCCCATTACAGCTGTTCCTGTAGCACATCTCCAGTACACACCAACAAATACAGGTCTTCAAAACGTGATCATCACATCCTAATCCAGCAATGAAGACTTTCCAGAACTCTCTACCTCAATGAGACCACTGCATCTCACGAGCAATGTGAGACCTCTGCTTTGAGACAGCCTTTTGGTTCTATAAAGATCCTGTAAGCACTGACTGATAGAAGCATCACCTGACAAAAACACCTGGATTCCACCAAATTAATGGATGAAAAAGCAGAACACTCTGAGAATTAAGAGGCCAAAACCTCTCCTGAAACAGATCTGTTCAACTGGGAGCTTCAAAGCAGGATCTCCTGAATGGCATGAAGAGGAAACCAGTTGCTCCTACCTTTTGGGTAGAAAAACTCCTAGCAGATGTCTTGTTAGAATTTAGTTTCCACCCCCAGAAGTTTCCTTTTGGTCTTTACTAGTAGGATGCATAGGCTGCTGTTTAGGACCAGAAGCATCAAGAACATATACACTATTTTTTCTGTACTTCAGCTATTTATGCCAAGGTTTTATTGACTTAGAATAGTGCAGATCATACACTACTTCTGGTATCAGCTCTGGATATTAGCAGAAGTTTTTCCTCTTTTCCCAACTCAAGCAGCAGTGCTTTACTCATACCAATTGCCTGGAAATTATTATCAGAGCAACTAACAAGGAAAGCTGGAATCAGACCTTTTTAAAAAGAGATTGTTGCAGTAGTGGTACAAAACCATATCCTGTACTTCCTTCTTATTCAGCAAAGAATGAGAGATGGAAAAATAGGGAAGCAGTGGAAAAAGCAAGGAACAGCGAAAGCATCCAAGAGAAGGGGTTTTTTTCAGAAGTGGCAGCACAGCAATCTGCTGCTGCCATAGCCAGTGTGCTTGGAACCACAGTCATGTTTAGGATTCCCTTGCTGGAAGTCTGAACCCCCAGCGAAATATTGTGATAAACAGCAACTCCCATTTAGTTTAGTAGCACATTTATCTTAAATGGAATAAAGCAAGAGAGAATGACAGGCATTGAGAATGACTACAGCCCACTCCTGTGGAACAGGACAATGCAGGGTTCAGCAGTGATGGGACACATTAAGAAAATTTCTCTGTACTACAGAGCTTTAACTTGGGAGAACCCCCAGAATGCTTCCCAATCTCTCTTTGTAAAATAATCACTGACGTAACAAATGGATGGTGACAAATTGGTGGAAGGAAACCTCTGACAGCCAGGAGCAGCTTCGGGGGATGGGAGTGAGTTGGCCACTGTGCCACAGTCACCGTTTCACAGACCACTGAGCTTCTCAAGAGATGAGGAGTGAACAGACTGGCAGGAGAGGTAAGGTTGGATGTTTTAACAGGAAAAATCCTACCTGCATTCACTGCACACAAGCTCAAACTCAGCGTGGGGCTGCTCGCTGGGCCAAGGCCTATCTGTAGGGTTTAGATATGTCCCGGGCAGGTCCAGGAACATCAGCAGCTCCCACAGGTCATCCCTGGAGCTGGGCAGCCGCTCAGCCACAACTGGGGGCTGAGAGAGCCCTTGGGCTGTGCAGATCCCATGGCAAGGAGAGGACAAGGAGAGGACAAATGGCAGCAAGCACAGGGCAAGGTCAGCTGGGGGTGGAGCGAGACGAGCAGGCAGCATGGACTGGCCTCTGGAGTTTGGAAACGAACTCTGGGGCTGGCAGATATTCAGGCAAAACAAGGAGACTGCATTAAACTGCCACAGACCCCACTGCCACACCTGCTCTACCTACATAAACACCAGAGACAAGTCTCTAGTTGTGCACAGCAGCTCACACACCTGTGCAGGCAGGGTCAGCCTTCCCGGGTTCCTACCCAAGCACACCTGAGGGTTACATCAGTCCGTAACACACCATTTCTATGTGACAGATTTCTTGTGGTGCTTGTTTCAAAACTCTTTTTTTTCTACTCATCTGTCAAAGCAGTAAATTAAAATTCTCTTAAAGATGAGCTACAGTTCCTTAAAACAGCACTCTGAAAGCTAGACATTTTGTGCAATACTTAGCAAAAAAAAGAACAGAAAATAAAAAACAAAACAAAATTTGAGCAAAACAAAATCAAATTTAATGTTCTTAAATGCAAAAGTAAAAACAAACAAAAAACACAAAAAAGCAAAAGAAAATTAACAGAAACAGAACAACTCAAAGTTTCAAGGCAGTCTGCAGAAAACCTGGGGGATTAATCTTTAAATCTACAAATCAAAGGGGTTTTTTGGTTAATATCTAACTTGCAAGTTGTAAGTACTTTTCTGCTGAGTGTTCAATAAGTAAAGCTAGTTGTCAAAACAAAATCCTATTAAAATAGAAAAATCTAGCACTCATTAGAAGGGATGCGAGAAATACAATGCTCAAATGTTTATAACTGGTTTTTCTTTACAAAATAGAACTGCCAAAGGAATTCCAACTACAATGATCTTGGAAAATGAGTAAGTATCTTGCTGCATTATAATGTACCAGTAAGTAGTGCACCATGCATTAAATATTTGGACAGAAGAGATTCAGTCTGATAAAGTAGCAACATATATTCACACTCGCTTTTTTGGAGTTTCATTTTGACTCTGAAATCTTCCCGGAGTTTCTTTGAAACTCTTTGGTCCATTCCTCTCAAAGTGGGCTTTAAAAGTCACGTTTCTAAAACCTGTGAATTGGACAGCTTGGCCACTGCTCAGTGTGCAACTTACCTCCTCAATGGTGTTAAAGTTAGGCTGGCATGCTACTACTTACAAGAACTTGACTTTAAAAAGCCTGATCCTCAACTAGATACAGAGTAATGAATATTAATTGATCAAACAATTTACTGTCAACTAAAACATTAGTATTTCTCAACTTTTCTTCCATACTACTGAAAGTGGGGATGGGAACAAAAGGACAGGGGGATGGGTAGGAAAAACAACATAAAACCAAAGAAAATCAATGAATTCCGCCTGATATTTTTCAGAAAATTCCAGTTTTTGCAGACAACATTCAATGAAACAAATGTTAGTCTCATAAGTGAAAGCATGCTTCAATTTTACCACCATCCAGAGGGTCTAGTTAATGCAATCTACTTAAGATTTCAGGGGATTTTAACATGTTTTAAATGAAATAACTTAAAGGAACTTAAAATTGGTCTAACATTGTGGGATTTCAAACATTTGAACATGTCAGTTGCATCCCAGAATATAAAACCTTTTCACTTCTCATTTAGACTAAGACAAACACTTGTGAAAATTGGCGCAAAATGAGTTTTACACTAACAAAAATGTTTCAACTTCTGTCACTCCATTATCTATTCCATACAAAAAGCATGAGCAAGTTATTTGTGGGACTTGTTGGTTTTGAAGGAAACCTGTAAGATTTTGTCCCCCAGGCGGTAGCCATTAAGACTTGCTATGGCCATTGCAGCTTCTTCATAGTTTGTCATGGTCACAAAACCAAAACCTTTGCACTTGTTGGTGTTGAAATCTCGAATAACTTTCACATTGGTAACCGCACCAAAGGGGCCAAACATCTGCCAGAGGATTCCCTCATCAGCATCTTGACCAAGGTTGTAGATGAAGATACACCAGCCAGAAGATGCGTTTCCTGGAACATTTACACCAGAAAGCCCACTCATGTGATCTACACCCATAGGAGAGAACCTAGCAAATAAAAAGCACAATATTTCATGTAAAAGTTCAATTCAATTAAGCAAATTAACTTGAATGGGAAGCAACTGAGAGTAAATATTTTATACAGGGCACATCAAAACTGCCACATAAATGTTTCCCCATTCAAATTGACAATCAAACTGACAGCTGCCAGGAAAAAAAAAGTTAAGTATTCCAACTGCTTAAGCAACAGGGTACTATCCTAGAAATAGGCAGGGAATAGGCAAGACAAGATTACGTGATCACCTTCCCAGGGGACCTGGATAGATCTCTGAACTCAGCCAGGCTGCTCAGTGTCCAGGGCATTGCTGCAGAACTGCTCGAGTTGGGGGCACAAGCAGCACCTCCCGAGAGGCCCCAGACACCCCTGGGCATCTCCCACTTATTTCACAGAAGATTTTTTTCCACCCCATCCTCCTTTTCTTGCCTCTAAAACAACATGTTGGGAAACCTTTAAGTCAAAGAGTTTCTCTGGGTTTGCTGGGGCGGAGGATGAGTGTGCAGTAGAGATTGCATGTATTAATTTCTTCTTTTGTGAAACAGAACAAAACCTACTCCCTTTCCACTCAAAGGCAGCAGGTGCAAGCAAACACTCCCAACATGAGCAGGCTCAGTGCAGTTTTACTATTCCAGTGTGTATGGATGGTTTAATTAATTTTACACCAACTTCATACCAGGAAAACTTAGATCTGACTTTACTGAACTGGATTTTTAAAATCACCTACCGACTCTTCCTGAATCCTGCCTCCTTCACAATACCTCAGCAGGATTCATGCATAACAAAAAGTAAAAATCTCCTCCTTTTTATGTCTTGTTTTATATTAATTTCTTTTCCTTATAACCCACATTTCTAATCCCCCTTTATTCTATTTCTGGACTACACTCCAAGAAAATCAAAGCTTCTCAGTATTTTAGTGCAATATTAAGGTTGCACAGCTAAGCACTCAAAGGCCATGAAATGTGAAATTTAAGGTCAAAAACTCATTTTGAACCCTTGTGCTTATTTATTATTTAAAAATATGAGGTCATGTGATCGTAGAAATATAATGATACTATACCAGGGGTTCCCAAATTGAGGTGTACCACTGGTGATTTGCAAACCCCTTAAAAGCGGTACACGAGCTGCTCTCTGCCAAGAGCAGGGCGGTGGCAGATCCTGATTCTCTGCTGACCTGGAGGAAACAGGGAAGGGATGTCTGGGCAGTGAATGCTGCAATAAGTGCCAAATGCTTCCCCTCTGACTCTTCCTTGCCCTGCATCAAGGAGCTGCTACTGCCTTTCTTGAGGAGGGAGGGCTCGAGGAGGTGTTCGGGGAGGGATGGGGAGCAGAGGGGTGGCAGTGCAGACACACACACACACACAGAGTGCACTCACACAGGGCCCATTTCCCTCAGGCTCTCCTGTGCTCAGAGCTCACTGCCATGGACACCTGAGCTCCAGGAGTCTCCTGTATCCAGAGTAAGCATCACTCTGTCCCTCCCCTCGCTGCTGCTCTGAAGCCCAGGGGCTCCCAGAGCACAGTGGGACACTCCTGAGCCGCACCGACTCACTAGCAGCCAGTCCCAAGCAAATGCAAGTTTGGGAAGCCTTGTACTACAGCCAAGCTGAAAAGGCAACTAGTCAGAAGTACCACAAGGTGAATGAGACGTTCCAACCCCTGCGATCTGATGATGAGGTGACACATCTGCTTTTTTTTTGGCTTTGTATAAAAATGTTCCTGTGCTTGCATGCTTGATACACTTACTTGTTCTGACAGACACCTTCAGCTCTGTAGCTTCTTTCCAAGTGAGTAACAATCTGGTAGGATGAATTTATCTTAATATCTGTCAAGTTTCCATCTCAACAGATCACCAGTCCTGGGTCCCTGCTCAAACCACTGAGCTCGGCATTGCCTGACGTTGGTTCCAGCAGTCAGTATAGCTCTGCCCCTGCCTGCTCCAAAGGCTCAGGCTCTGCCCATAAGCCCAGATAACACCACATCAAGGACTGCAATCAGTTATAGAAGAGCAACTGGTGTTAAATACAAGAAAACAACAAATCTAAATGCTTGTTACAGACAAAAAAATTTGAAATAGCAAGTACCTCTGCTCTTTGGATACAGTTATGTTCAAAGAGGTTTTCCTCTCTTCCTGCTTTGACTCACAAAAATGTTACACGTTTATAAAATAACCCAAACCAAACAAAACAGGGTAAAACCAAAACAGTCCCCTAAAAGACTAGAAAAGTAATTTCAAAAAAACCCCAACCTTAGGAAATACAATTCAGCCAATCTGATGAACTTCTGTTCTCACTCGGCCCAAGAGGGACCCCAGATCTCTTGCTCATCTCAGGGTAACAGCCTGCATGAGCATGGCCTGGAGCAGCTGACACACAGCTCTCTGTCCTACCATGACAGATTTTTGTGGCCACACCAATTTAAGATGACCTTTAGGAAGTTATATTTATTAAGGATGTTTAAAAGACCATCCAGCTTGGGCAAACAGTATGGCCAACAGAGATCCAGGATGTTTCAGAGAAAGTGGATTTAAAATTCCTTTGATATTTTAATTTGAACGATCTAAGTCTTAGCACACTTACAGCTGGTGTCCTTGTTTCTGTTGTAATTATTTTTATACTCTCTCCTCCACACTGGTTTTTCAATCTTCCCTAAGAGTCGGCAGCCAGGGGTATTTGTGGATGGTTCTTGCAAGCCATGCTAACCTAAAACTCCAACATTTCGGGGCATTAAGTATCAACAACAGTGGATTTTCACTCTTTTTCACTTTATCCTTTCTGTTTCTATGAATGACCTTTTGATCCTCTGCCACTAGACAGACTGCTTCATTTAACAGATCCTGGGAGTAGTTTAACCCACTAGAGGATAGAATTGCAGAAATGACACTCCTAAATGAAAGCAATTTCTTCTCAGGTCTATGCAAGTCTTACAGATTCTTTTCATAGAATCACAGAAACTCCTGAGCTGGAAGGGAGCCACAAGGCTCATCAAGTTCAATCCCTGGCCCTTCTCGGCCCCCTCCAACAATCCCACCCTGGGCATCCCTGAGAGTGCTGTCCAAACGCTCCTGGAGCTCTGGCAGCCTTGGGGCGAAGAACCTTTCCCTAATATCCAACCTAAACCTCCCCTAACACAGCTTTGTGTGGGTTTTGCTGAACTCTTTTCCCTGTGCTCTGAGGACAGTTATGTACAGCATCACACATGGAATGACAATATCAGCTTGTGTTGCCATTGCACTTGAACTTGTCAGCTTTTTATTTTTTAGTAGCTCCACAAAGAGCAGGAGCGCAGCAACGCTGACAAAGTCCTTCTCACAAGCAGCTTTTTCTGCTCTCTCTGCCACAGACAAAAATGATCTGCTATGGTCAACAGAAATCTTGTTGAGAATTCAGTGACACAAGCTCTAAGCCTGAAATAAACCAGGGTGTTGAGTCAAACAGCCATGTATGGAAGAACAGAAGCAATTGGGGCTTCAGTCTCATATTCTTCCAGAACTTTGATAAAATACTAGTCTGGATGAAATGGCTTCTTCTCAATACACACAGCTTGCATGCAAATTACAAATTGGTCTAAAAACTGAAAGTTTAAACCATTTCACTGGAGTGAAACCAAGCAGGTGTACAGGAGCTGTCTGAGCAACCATATCACTGACAGGGTTAAACCCTCGACTCTTCTTGCATTTCCCCTTGGATCAAAGAACTATCAGAAATTACTCCCCTTCAGGCATTCAGGGCAGAACTCATGTGCTGACATCAGCAGAGTTATGCCCATTACAGGAACTGGGAACTGGTTCCAACCCTGAACAAGGCTGAAAGCAAAATCAGCTGAATTGACAATATTTGAGATTTGAAAGAATATTCTTCTACTATAAAGCTCTGGTGAGATGCAGAAGCACAGGACTTCAGGGGCCCTGGGCAGTCTCCTCATGCTTCAGGAGCTAAACCCCTCCATTTCATCATAGTTCAGCACCTGGAGATCTGCTATTCTCCTTAAGTACACAAATCTTACAGCCTAAAGAAACCCCTGCCCCAGACAGCTGTCGTCGAGACACAACCTCATGCTGTGGCATCATTCCCTCTGAGTGAAAGCAGAGAGCCCAGATCTTTGAATTAGCCCAGGAATCCAGTGGGACACAGCAGTAAGATCAGTTCCTGATGTGAGCCACAAATACCACAGGAACTCCAAAGTATTAACAGAACATTAAACAAAGGGTTGGACAAATTTCTGTAGGAAATTAATAATTACAAATTAGATACTAAAGGCCTAATCCTGGATTTACAGGGATTATGATGAAACGAGATGAAGAAATGCAATCAAAATATCAGGTTAAGTATTCAACCTCTGTGGAGCAGAGATCACAACTTTAATTTATACAGACTGTGAGCTCTGTGGAAGCTGCTTATCCCTTCATCATGTCTTGTTCACTACCAAAACAAACAAGACTCAACCCAAACTCAGGTTCCTGATCTTAACCACAGCATGAGTTGATCCTTCAGGGAAGACAGACTCACTAGAAAACCTTGAAGCTAACACTGAAGGTGGGAAGAAAAATACAAAGGGTTGTGGGACAGTTGATGATGCTGAAGGTCTTTTCTAACCTTAATCATTCCATGACTCCATGGGGTAAGAGTTGTGCATACGTGTACAGATGTGCCTGCATGGATGATTGAGGGAAGGAAGCTTTGTAGTAAGTGTTGGAGCTCTTGCAAGTCTGTGACGAGGCAGAGATGGACAGTTTGTGTCTGCAAGTCGAACAGTGGCTCTTGTGTCCACAGCATCTTCCTGAAAGCATGGCCTGACCTCCAGCTGTTCTATTCCAACCCCCGCCAGGCTGTGGAACCTCAGAATCTTCAGCTCTTTCCCCACCAGCAGGTCTGTCACTGGGAGCAGCAGCCAGCCAAAGTGTGCTGACAAACAAACACTGGGCACAGACATCCAGGGGGGCACAGTTCCCATGGCAGCAGGAACGGAACAGAGACAGAACATTTTCTTCTATCTTAACCCCCACTATGGCATCCCAAAACCTACAGGAACACTGGGTGTGGCTGCCCCATCCCTGAAAGTGTTCCAGGCCAGATTGGCTGGGACTTGGAGCAGCCTGACATAGTGGAAGGTGTCCCTCACGGCAGGGGATGGGACTGGATGAGCTTTAAGGTCCCTTCCAACCCAAACCAGTCTGTGATACTACAAAATGAACAAAATTTACATTAATGCTCCTCTAAATGGTACAGTAAGAGAATAATGAACAAACTGGTTATTAAAATTTAGTTTCACCAGCAACTATTAACATAAATACATTAATAATTTTTATTGTTCCTGAGTGACCATTACAGGACTGAATTAAAGGTATCTGGTCTCTTAATTATGGATGTGAATGTTATTTACACTGCTTATTCTTACGCATTTTGACCCCGGCATAAATTTTAGGGGGAAGAATGATGAAAATGTCCAGTTAAATTAAGAATGTTAAGAATGAAGAAACAAGTCGTAAGTCTCAAGATTTTACTAGGACCAGGACACACTGAAGCCCTGACTGAGACAAAGGGCAGATGTATTAACTTTTTAATAATTCACCTAAATGCAAACAATCCAGAATTTCATTCCTTGGTGTGGCTCAGAAGGTTTGGTGTGGAGATCTGAGTGTCTGCTTCAGGAAAACGAGGAGCTGCCTGAGCTAAACTTCCCTGGGCTACAGCTGAAGAGAACTGGAGAACAACTGATGCTGGCAGAGAGCTCTGGAAATCCTCTAATAAATCCCCCTGCCTGAAGCAGGGCACCTGGAGCAGGTTGCTTAGGCTCATCCTGTCACTGAAACTCACTGAAATCCTAAACACCAATAGCATTAAGAAGGGCATTATTCATTACAGGCCTGGTGGCACGGGGGATAACTACCTTGCATGCACGGGATTTTCTACAAGTGTGTTGCTTATATACAGTCACCATGTGCATGTTTTGCTCATTACCATAAAGCTCTCCCCAGTTTCCCAGATTCAGTACTTGTTTTGGCCGTGGCTGCATTTCTAAGCCAGATGTCTTCCCTTATCTTCCAGCCACCCTTGCTGAGGAAACAGATCCTGCATGCTAAAACTACACGGGCACAGTAGAAACTAGATTAACCCTTTTGGTATCAATTCCAGGCAGGTTTCAGCATCTCCAAGGATGGAAACTTCGCTGTCTCCCTGGGCAAACTCTTCAACCACTCTCAGGATAAAACCACAGCTGACTACAATCTACCAATTTTCTCTGGAGACCCATTACACAGAGCTGTACTTGAAATGCTGAGCTACAGCACTGTGGACAGGTGACACCAACACTGGAACAGCAGCTAAAAGCTGACTGAGATTGCTGTCCAATTTTACTGAGCTCATTGGATCCCTCACAGGAGAAAAATAAAACAAAAAAGTGTAAATTCTCAACAGCGAACCACTACTCTCAGAAACACACATAATATCAAAGCCCATTGCTTTTCTGCAAGACAGTCAGTATGTCACATTTTCCAGAGCTCCCTCCAACCATCAGGTTCCTCCATGAGCACCCAAGACATTTCCAATTCAAGCAATTCATACTCATGGCAACCAAAGCAATTTTCTATGGCAAAGCACAGTGTCTTCCACGGCCCTGGAAGCAGACAGGATGCTGCAACTACTCAATATTCACATGAGTGAACTCGTGAGGCCTCGAAGGAAAGCAGAACCCTGCACACTTTGCAATGCAGGCAGGAATCCCACAGAACCTCCTCATCAGAAATAAGGTTTTCCTCTCTTACTTTAACACGTCCCTGCTGGAACCAACCATTCAGAGCTTTAATTAAGTTGCCAAATTCTATCAGTGTTCAGGTATACAGACCACAGAATGGAGATCTGTTGAGACAGGCACCTACCAACACCCACCTGGAACCTGCTGCTGCTGTCCCCTCACTGTAACCCAGTAGTGGAAACAGACACCGGAGTGCAGGTACCTTTACATACTAACTTCAATATAAATTTTACAAGTAAGATTTTACTTTAATCATATTTTAATGCAACAGTTTATTTACATAATACTGCAGGACACACAGTGCACTATGTATTCATTCACACATGCTGTAATGAAGGTATCACTGCCCAGCTGTGGGGGCACAGCTCCCCAGATGGACACGGCAACAGGAGCACAGCCTTAAATGCATTTATTCTTCCTAACCTACCTGAATCTCTGCGCCTGGTGATGCACTGGCCCTCCAAACCGTCTAGCTGGTGAATGACACAGCTGCGACAACAGTGCCACATTTTTGTTCTGGTTAGGGTTGGCTGCAAACTTCACTGTAATGGGCTCGGAGGAACCTGGGGGTTTGTGACCATTGAAATTTGTAATTGCTTCTTCTGCTTCTGACCTTTTGTCAAACCGGATAAATGCGACCCCTCTGGACAAACCTTGTAACCAAACCAATAAGAAAAAAAACAAAAACAAAAAAACACAAAAATAAAAAATTGAAGTTCAGGATAAACTCAAAATAACTCTGAAAACAAAAACCAAAAAAAAGTTCAGTATTTCTATGGTCATAGCTTTCAAGTTCTCTACATTTACATTTCTTCAGCAGCTGAAGGATAAAGTACAAAATTAAGAAACCAAAGACAAATTAGCATACTCATTTCAGCTATAACAACCACAGTGACTAAACACTTAGAAAAATACATGGTAGAATTCCACAGTATTCATCACCAATTGACATTTCTATTCACAAAAAACTCAGTATTTCAAATTAAGTAAAAAAAAAAATAATTCCAGTTGTTTAAAAACAAATCCAAACCCCTCAGTTTCAATTACTTTATCACTAAAGAGCATCTGCAAACACAGAATTGACACATTTTTGCAAATGTTTTCATTTTTCCATGCTACAAACACACTCAGGTTCAGAGATGAGGGAACAAATGTCTGACTAGAATAAAGGACTTTCACCTTTTTTAATGGAGAGATCACAATTTCACCTGCACCACATATGTTATTTCTAGCTGGCACATACATTATTTTTATTCATTAACATCAATTAAGAACTATCTCTTGGTAGCTGTACTGAAACAACATCACAGCTGTCAAACATTTGCGTATTTTTTCCCTAGTCCCAGCCCCTGGATGCTGTTATCCTTCTGACTGAGGTATAAGTTATGCCCTGTGAGCTCTCCTCTTCTCCCCTTGCTTCTCATCTGTGACTTGACCTCAGGCTGAAAATACGATTTATCACAGCGAAACTAAAAGGGCATATTTTGTTCATATGCCATTCCAAAGCAGATACTGTGGCCAGACTAAATGAGGGGCTTCATTAACTCTGTTTCAGAAAGGGACATATCAGATACTTTCATGTTTTCTTGACATTCCCCCAGGACCATCTTCACTGCCAGATACAGAAGTTAAGCTTATCATAAATCACAAGGTTTTTGATAACAGTGGAGGATCATTTTCTCTGTTTCACAGAAGGAAATGCAACGTCAGAATCTGGGCCTGAAGCAAGCAAGGTGTGCTTGCATTTTGATAAATAAAACCAGATGGGCTCACCAGAGTAGAGCTGACAGCACTGTGTGCTCAGGTACCACCGAGATCAGCCTTCCGTGCCAGGGGGAACGGTACGTCCCACCCTGGGAAGGCCCAGAGTAGCAGCATCACTCAGAACTCAGCAAGGCCTGTCCTAGAGTTCAGCTTACTGTGACTCCTCCACTTTCATGTTACTCATCCTAGTGCTTCTCAAAGCATTCATTTAAAATATAAATCTTGTAGAAAGTGTATTTTTAAACAGAATAACATTCAAAAGCTGGAGCACCACCTCTGTGAGAAGGTACAGCTAAGTACAAATTAAAACGTGTCTTAAGTGGGAGTAGACCAAGATATGAAAGACAGGCTTAAAGCCAAGGCACAGCTACACTCCTGGTGGGACGGCAAGCCCAGGCTCTGCAGGCATTAACTGTGAGATGTTACAAAACCCACTCTTCAGTCAATGCATTATTAAGGCTATCAGAAAGCAGGCAGTGTGTTCTGAGCTGAACTTCATAGCATCGGGCCTCAGCGCACCCATGAAAACTGTTACTATTCTTAGGGAGATTTTATTTGTATGACTCCTGTCATCTCATTTTACAGCTCTGTCAAATCCAGATGCTCTCCAGACCCCACAGACTGCCAGAGAGGGATGACTAGTTTGGACACTTGCATTAATAAGTTTGCTGTGCTCCACAAGTCTTTTTCTTGCTTCTCATTACAGCTGTGCCCTGGATAACCAGCTCTAGAGACAGGACCGTGCAGGTATCAGAGTTGAGCAAAACAAATCATTTTCTCCAGGAAAGGCAGGATGGGATTCTCCTCACTCCACCATGGACTGTCTGCCATGTCAGTCCCCAGATCTCACCAAGTCACCTCAGGTTTCTCTCATGCACAGTCGCATTTGCAGCACGGTCTGACCAAACACTTGCAAGTGGTGTCTGCACCAGGAGCTGGCTCTGATGGGAACACAGCCCTACAGACCTCAGCCTGCATTCAGAATGAGCCCATCAGGAGCTGCTGGTGGCCCACTCCAAACCACAACAGATTCCTCACAGAGCAGGAAAGCTGCTTCTGAACTGATGTGTATGAATGCACATCCCAGTTATAAATGTTAAATGCAGAATTGCTAGAATTAAGATTGTCTTCTGTTCTAATACAGGACATGCATAATCAATGAAAAAGTGTATTTGTAAAAACTCCCTCCAGATTAATACATAACATATGGGCTACTGGTAAAACCACAGAACACCTGGGTGACAGGATAAGCCAGACTCTGCAGTTATACTGTCTGAAATAATGAGGTAAGAAATTAAAACTCTGAAAATACATTGCAACACAGAGTCAGAATTACCATCATAAAGAAAACCTTAACTTTGGTCTCCCCTGAGCTAAGTGCCTAAGTAAGTAACTTCTCTCCTTTCTCTATTTTTTTTTTTTTTTCCAATATGCAAAATACATTTAGAACTTTCAGGGCAGTACTAAGTGTATGAAATGAATTCCTTTGCTTAGCAGTAACCACAAAGGCCTGTAATATATCTCAAATGGTTTAAAAAATGAGAAAATTGAGTGAGTGAGTTCCAGGCTGGTACAAAAGACAAAACATATTTTTATTTTGCTTTAAATATGTAACTATGGCCTGGAATTGACCTGTGCATAGGAGTTGCATGTGTGTAAAGTCAAGATAAGATCAGCACTCCAGGTTACACACATGGCCCAGAAACACAGTGCACTGCAGTGACAGCAAGTGTCAGAGCAAGAAAGCAGATTTGGCAAATGAGTAACTGATAAAAATGACAATAATCCTATTTTAATATGGTCCAAGGTTTGGGCTGTAAGCTGGCAAAGAGGCAGCATGAGTCATTCTGTGTTTTAAAAAAATCACTGAACATGGATATCGTGTTACAATTCTATCAGTGGTTGACCCCAGATGTCATGATTAGCTTGCGGAAGTCTAATTTACTTAAGTTTAGGTAAGGTTTAGGTACTTAAGTTCTGCTTGTCTAAGAAAAACACCAAACACATGCTGCACAATCCAGTTTTCTGCAACCAGGGCCCCCAGAACTCACCTGTGGTTTGATCCACAAGCACACGTGAGTTGATGATGCGCCCAAAACGGGAAAACATATCTTCTACATCCTTCTGTGTCATTGACCGGGGCAGGCCACTGATATATAAATTAGCATCCTTGATAACTTCAGAACTTGGGCGGGCATAGGAAACCTTTAAAAGAAATAAAAATACATGATCAGGCTATTAACAGGGAAGATCAATTTATTGTCATGAGCCAATTTAATTTACTCCCCTACTACCAACACATGCATTTTTACTGGAGTTCAAAAAAATGGAACCAGGAGAAAGTAGGGGAAAATCAACCAAACAGGAGAAAGGGCATGTCCCTACATAAGTCCGTTCATTTTGGGCTTACCCAGGAGACACCAACTATATCAGCATTGCTGTAAGGAGACAGCAGCTGACCAATACCAACACTCCCAGCAAACACTTTTGCCATGTGAAGAATCCAGAGTTCTGACTCGGACACTGGACCTGCCACAGCTCACATCAGGAACTTGTCCTGCCAGTATATTTTCTAATGCTTCATAAAAAGATGGTACGAGTAGAGTGCAGTTTTCTGTCCTAATTTCTGCTACTGGAGAAAACTGCATCGATCACCTAAGTAGGGGTGAATCCTACTCACAGAGCACAGGCTGTTGTTTTGGACAAAGAAAGGAGTGCATGTAACACAATTTACAATAAACATTATGAAGCATCCAAGATAAGCATGAGTTAAAAAGCCTGGCAGCAATTTGGAATGGTCCCCTACTTCTGTAAAAATGGTGGGAACATAAGGAAAGGCAATCTTCAAATACTAAGCTGTTTCAAAACACTTCACTACTCTCCTCCCAGATTAATGCTTGCTGCAGCTGGGAGCACACGAACCTTACCATCACAAAAAAAGTTTATTACAACGCCGTTTTCAGAGAAGACTGAAGAGCTCCTACCTTGATAGTTTTTGACTGAAGCCTGAGGCCATTCAGTGTGTTTATTGCTCTTTCAGCATCTTTTGCAGTTACGTAGTTCACGAAGCCATAGCCTAAGCTGTGTCCTAAAGGGAAGAACATTTTTTAAAATTAATACTAACAAAAGAATGTTATCACAACTAAAATGAAAGGAAATGCAAACAACAAGTGAACTCAACATACACAGTCCACACAGCAAATATTTCAGTAAGCCAAGGAGGTTTCCCAAGGCTGGCACAGATCATGAATAACTCGGAGGTCTTTAATTTCCACTCTGGATACCCCTCTGCCTTCACAGACAGCAGCCATTGGACAGAGCACACATCAACAGCAAGAAATTTAAGACTAAAACACCAATTCTGACCACTCTCGCAAACTTAATGGATCCTGGGACAAAGGCAATCACTTAACCAAGTTCATCAGTACAAACTCTTGTGGAGAGAGAGCAAAAAGTGAGAAAATGTCAACGGATAAACTGTCAGGTAAGAAATGAAGAGCCTCGTGATTTCTTTGGCTATTCCAACCTCCACCCCTGGGGGCAAGAGGGAAAAAGAAGTTTCCAATTTGTCATTAATACAGCTAACAAGCAGCAAGTTTCCCAAACACACCATCATAATAAAGAGTGAAGAATTCTCTTTAAGGCACACAATTCATGTACTATCACTTTAAGTTTACTCTTAATGCTATTAATACTCTTACAGGAAGAATTAGATATTAATAATAAAAATCCTTAAACTACTTAAGGAAAAGGATATTTATTTGGATACTTACTTGTTCTGCTTCCATCTCCATTCTCCACAATTGCTACTATCAGTTGTAACATTACATACTAAGATCATTTTGGGTTGCAACTTCCCAACAATTAGAGGCTCTTATCAATGTAGGCCTAAAAATAACTAAATACATTCAAGACTGTCTCAGAGCAATGAAACAACCGCAATTCAACCCAAGACACACCTCTTTCAGCCAACTTCCTGTCTCTGTCAGATCTGTGGGATTTTCTAAAGAGAACTGTAAGCACGCATAGGAAAATGTGCTATTTTCCTCTAATAATATACTACTTTCAAGTTCCATTGTTAGGCTTGAGGACACTAGAAGACAAAGCTAATTGGTATGGTGAAGGATTCTGTGGTGAAATAGCCCTTTTTTAATCCCACTGCTCGGCTCTGCAATGGTCTTAGCTGACAAGGAAGTTTTGTTATGCTTTCCAGACATTACAGAACACCAAATACAGACACAGGTGTCAAATGATGATATCCTGGCACAAATGACAGAGGAAATTAAGAAAAGGGCTGCAAGAGAATTGCAGATTAACTCCAGATAGTGAAAAAAAGAATGCCCAGTCTGCTGAGACATCGAGATTGCAAGTATAAAATCCACAAGGGAATGGAAGGAAACCCCAAATAACCCTCAGTGTTTTCATGCCAACAGACTGACTGCAGAACTGCAACAGCTCCTGGCATGGCCTCTGCCTTTGGCTGCTTCCCTGTGAAACCTAATCCAGCAGTAACTCAGCTGAACCCAGGCAATGTCAGAGCCTGTTGTCTACTAGACCCTTTGTATAAACATCCACAGGTAATTTCTGCTGTCTGCTAAAACACTTAGAGAAGCCAGATCCACTGTGTTCAACTCTCACACAGAAACAACATCCTGTTCTCTTAGAGACCTGGTGTTACACCAGCTCCAATCAGCCTCTCATGATACCAGACACAGCACACAAGGCAAACCGTTCTGTGCCAGTCAAGTAGGATTTAACCCCATCCTTTGGAAACCTATAGATGACATCTGCAAAATTCTGATCAGTGTTTCTTACGTGTACCCACAGCATGGTTTTTGTGATTTCTTTATAACATTCACTTTGTTTTATTAGTCAAAGATGGTAAATAATTTAGAACAAATATGGTTGGTTCACACCCACTTACTGACTGAGATTATTTACCTCAAATTAAGAAAATGAATAACTGAACAATTAGAAAAATGTTTAGCACCTGGACCCTACCTTATTTCTCCAGAGTCTGACTAAGAAAACAAAAGTAAGTCTAAGAGGGAAAAAATACCAGGTGGACATCTGGCAGTTACTTTCCCCTTTTGCGAGGATGGGAAGGATCCAACATCCCTCACAGGTCCAGCTCTGTACTGAAGACTCAGAGCAACAGCTGCTTTATGGGTATTTTCAGTGTGTCCCAAAGTCACATAAACATGAATATTCCACCAAACTACTGAACAGAACCAGGTCCTAATAAAACTTATGGAAATGGGCCCTTAAAGACCAGGGAAATATACTCCAAACAAGATTAAATCCCTCCAAGTGTGACCCACAGTGAGCCCTGGCAGTCAGGACTCTCACTTGAATACTGCACTGGGGAGGACTGGGGAACTATTCTTCTGACAGGTGAAGAAGAGCAGGATTCCACTCATATAAATTTATTATGCTGTTTTCAGTACGAGTATCCTTCCCCAGTCCCTTGCAACAAGTTCCCAGAGAACACAGCAGGCACAGAATTGTAGATGATGAAATGGTTTGGGTTTGGAAGGACCTTAGAGACTATTTCACTCCACTCCTTGCCACGGGCAGGGACACCTTCCCTGTCCCAGGCTGCTCCAAGCCCCAATGTCCAACCTGGCCTTGGACACTGCCAGGGATCCAGGGGCAGCCACAGCTGCTCTGGGCACCCTGTGCCAGGGCCTGCCCACCCTCCCAGGGAACAATTCCTGCCCAACATCCCATCCAGCCCTGTCCTCTGGCACTGGGAAGCCATTCCCTGGCTCCTGGCCCTCCAGCCCTTGTCCCCAGGCCCTCTGCAGCTCTCCTGGAGCCCCTTTAGGCCCTGCAAGGGGCTCTGAGCTCTCCCTGGAGCCTTCTCCTCTCCAGGTGAGCACCCCCAGCTCTCCCAGCCTGGCTCCAGAGCAGAGGGGCTCCAGCATTTAGATCATCTCCATGGCCTTTCCTGGACTGGCTCCAGCAGGTCCGTGTCTTTCTTGAGTTGGGGTCCCCAGGGCTGGAGATGGCTCTGCAGATGAGGTCTCACCTGAGTGGAATAGAGGGACAGAACACTCTCTTCTCCTGCTGCCCACATGCCTTTGTTTCTTTCCAAAGCATCATACAGTTTATGTGTTTATACACTGTTTGAGATCAGTGACAAGGAATTTTAAGTTACTTATATATAGGATAAAGCCAAACCTAAGTAACAGCACTCATGGACACCCAGGAGTAAAAGGCATGAGGAGCTGGGTCCAGCTCCTGGAATCAGAAGCTGCACCCTAACACACGCACAAGTCCACATCAAAAGCAGTTTGATTTTTGTCCCAGGCACTCTGACTGAAAGCACATTCTACAGCCTCCAGCCAATGCTCTCCTTTTTCAAACTCAGGCCTACATATTCTGTGTCCACTTGTTCTTGTACAAGTCCTGTCCTGGACCTTACACATGTTTCTCCTTCCAAGTGTCTGTCCCCAAGGTACCCTCAGTGACTGTATCCTCTTGGTCATCTTTACTGTTTTTGTCGGAGCAAAATTCTGCACCTTTTCCACTTCCAGTTTTATACAGGCTGCTCAAGGACTGTTTCTTACCCAACAGTTTGAATGTTCTGAGAAATGAGGGGGCAGGGACATAATGGGGTTTACTCAAACAAACACAGATTAAAAAAAGGCTATGAAAGTGACAGGATCACAAAGTTCAGACATTTTCATAGTCCCTCTAGGCATTTGACAGTACGTTTGTACCGAACCCAAATATTAGAGTCCTATTACTTTACCCCTGCCCAGCTCTGTGGGGTCCCGCATGCTCGCACAGGTGCACATGCAGGGTTAGAAACATGTCAGTGACAAGGAGTCAGGAAGGGTACTGCTTTTCATCCCAGCAGAACGCCTGTCCTCCCCGAAATCTCCAAGCAAATACCAAGCACAAAGATAGCGTAGCATTTTTCCCGGGCTAGGGAGAAGGCGGTTCATAGGGAACGGGGACCAACAGGGAAGCTCTGGGGGAGTGGCGAAGGGCAGAGCCAACAGCCAATTGAGGAAGCCAAACGGGTAGATTGACATAACAGAACATACAGCCTGAGAGACCTTTCTGACGATCCTAACACAAAACATCATCACTGACTACAACACAGTCCTATTAACTTTTACCTGACAATAGGTAAGAAACTATCAATTACTTCTATTTCTTTACAATAACCTAGAATGCAGACCTTCTCTTTCAGTTTGTACTTACCACCTTTAAGCTACATTAGTATAACATGACCTTATAGTCCTTAACTGCTAGAAAAACCCAACCCATGCAAAATTGAGAGCATGTATTAACTTACCTTGCTCTAAAATACCCAACAGCATCAGCCTCAGCCATCTCCTCCCACTCAGTGCCCAGTGTTCATCTCTACACAGGCTGGGTTAACACACAACAGTCCCGTCACTGCAGGAGGCATTTCCACCTGTGCAGGAATGCTCTTTGCTTCATAGTTTTACTCCAAAACAGTACAATCTACCTCTCTGCTAGGGATGAAATATATAAGGAACTGGCCTTTACAGGGTATTATGACTGCTGTCAAGTGTTTACCACAGGCAAGGAGAGAAGTTTTTTTGCTTTTTCCTGATGTTCCCAGCCTGCTATAGAAACATGCAGTGCAAAGGAAATTGGTGCTGTAACAGTTTTCAAAACATTTTAGCAGATATGAATTTAAACATATTTTTTAAAGTTTGCATACACGTAAATGCAAATTTACTCAAGAGACAAAGCTGAAAAGGAGCAACAAGTAGGTCCTTGTCTGGATGAATAACTAACAAAGTAACTATAAAACCTAGTTTTAAGCAAAATACTACAGTCCTTCATCAGAAAGAATCAAATTTTGTTTGCATGATAAAAGGCCCTTTCAGGAGACAGGGCACTGGCTTTCTTTCCATGCATCACTTGGGTTTCTGTCCATGTCTCTGCTTCCTTTCCCAGCTCTCGAGACACATGGCTTCAGTCACCAGCTCCTTCCTTATTCCCAACCCACTGCTGACAACTCCAGCTTCACTGAGGAGTCTGATACACACCTGGGCACTTCACTGAGAGCAGCTAACTCAGATCCATCCTCCCCACCCTGTTCTTCATAAGAAACCCCAAAATCAAACCTGGCTCCTGTTACGTCAGTGCACCCCAGCAGAATGGCAACTTAGTTTAGAACTTGTTTTTTGAACTGGGAATCCGTTTTTGGAGGACATGAGCTGGGTCTGAGTTTTTTGTTTGGCCTCACAGCCTTTGTGCTGTGAGAGTGATAACCAGAGAGCCTAAATACACGTGAATGCATCAGCAAGTACAACATAAAATACCAGGTATCAGCAGAATTCAAAGCAGCGACTATAGATTCTGAGCATAAGAACAGATTAAAGTGCTCAGACGTGCCCTGTGTGGGCTTCTTTAGCACAGTTATGCTGTTGTACAGCCAGGGCTTCACAATCAAATCAGCCCAGAGAAAAACACAACCATCCTGCATCAAACTTCCCAAAAAGTGTTATGACAATGGAGAAGTGCAGCAAGGTAGGACTGGCAGAGTAGGTGATCAAGAGACTGTACTCTGACTCCCAAGCGAGTCACAGAACACATACAGCATCCTTTGTTTCCCAGCAGCCAGGAAAACAGACAGATGTGTGAGCAGAGAAGCCTGGCTGAGCAGGGAGCCTATGGCAGAGCTCCAAGGGAAACAGAAAGCACAGGAGATGGAAGAAGTGACAGCTACAAAAGGAAGAATTCGGAAACACTGTCCACTCTGTCTGAGGAATGGCAGAGCTCAACTGCGGTTCAGACTTGAACGCAAAGGAACAAAAGAGTAATATCTAGGGTAACAAGAAAATGTTCTATTGCTGTCCCAGCAGCACAAGGCTGGATGTGTGGGAGCAGATTTAACATGTGATCTGAGCAGAGTGGCACATGATGCTTTCTGTGCCTCACTTCACTGGCAGAGTCTAACAGGCCTCCACACTTCAGAAGGAGTTCCAGAGAAGGGCCAGTGAATGAAGACTGAGCCAGGGACTGAGTGAACTGGTCCCACTCAAACCCATGAGGGGATGAAATGGACTCTTTGTCAGGGTGCTGAGGCACCATGCTCATGTCCCTGCCAAAACCATTTCATCTTTGAATGATGAGGAAATTGAAAGAAGGAACATAAGCACCACATCCATCTTCAAAAGGAGACAAAGACACACACACCCCCCCACCCCCCTCACACACACTCTACCTGCATGCCTGGAACTAATGGAGTTTGCAAGGATCTCTGCTGGGACCTGCAGTTTATCTTGTGGTCCATGTCATGGAGGAGGTGATGGGAGTGTATTCTCACCAAGACCGGACATGACACCAGGTTGGGAGGAACCTGCCATAGACTGAAGGGTCAGGCTGCCACAGGGGACAAGCCAACAGGCACCTCATGGAATGCAGCAAGGACAGATGCAGAGTCTGCACTGTGGGGAGGAAGACACCCTGGTAACAACAGACTGGACACTTAGTGACTGGAGACTCTTCTATGGAAAATGAGCTGGGAATCAGGCTATGGAGCATGAGCCAGCAGTGACCCAAGGGAGAAGGGTAACAGCACCCTGAACAGACAGAAGGAAGGAGATCATCCCCCATTACTCAACACTCACTAGACCACACCTTGAATACTGCATCCAATTTCTGACATCCCCCAACACAAGAAAGGCATTGATAAACTGGATTGAGCACAGGAGAAGACTACCAAGATGCTCAAGAGACTGGAGCATGTGGAAGCTCCCCCATAGGAGAGAGCCTGAGGGACCTGGTCTGACCTCACAGCTGAGTCTGCTCTGAACAGGAAGCTGGACTAGTGTCCTTTGGAATTGCCACATCCTATGATCCCCAAGGAACTCAACACTACGCCAGCCTCAGGTTCTTTCAGTTCCACGGCACAAGGCCTTTTTCTATTGACAGCCTGGATGCACCCTCCAGCTAAGGAGGGATGGAACAGAACTAAACACTAAAGGAAGGTTTAGTGAAAATAAAGAATCCCACTTTTCTTCAGTCTCTTGGGATTTTCTGCCATTCATGGAACTATTTCTAAATTTTGAGGTTTTTCTAGTGAGCCCTTAAATCAAAGCCTGAAACTACCAAAACTGCTACTCAGCTTGGAACAAAGACTCTGCCAATGTTCAGTGGACTACTTATTCTATCACACAGTTTGGAAGCACACCCTCCCCTCAATCTATTTTTGTGTGAAAACTCATTTCCATAGGTTTTCACAAGACTTCTGTCATTTTTTGTCTGCTGGTCTAGGGAGATGATGCTGGTTTCTAGCTCCTCCTGATATCCTTCAGCCAAACATTAAATCTGATCCACATGATAATTTTAACCACTTTTTCATTTTAATGTTCTAAAATGACAATTTCAGAACCTGACATGTTCTCCAGGTGCTGCTTGACTTGACTCTGGAGACAAGCACTTGCTATTTGTTACATCCTTGGCAGGTTTTTTTTCATAATGCAAGATGTCCTTACAAGAAAAAGAAAGCAGCTTCGTGAAGGATTTCTGTCAAAACACATTTTTGGATATGAACAGGCATCTGAGGTACCTAATCACCAATTTTCAAAACTACCAGCTGAAGGGCATGATTTTCCATTCCATGTCTATGTTGATCAAATTCCATCATCACAACACAGACAGTAATAAATAGAGTAACTTCTAGCATATAATTCATAGTATGTTTTTTAAAATACAGGAGATTATAGAATGGTTTAGGTTTGGAAGGACCTTAGAAACAATTTCATTCGACCCTGTGCCCTGGGCAGGGACACCTTCCCCTGTCCCCGGCTGCTCCAAGCCCCAATGTCCAACCTGGCCTTGGACCCTGCCAGGGATCCAGGGGCAGCCACAGCTGCTCTGGGCACCCTGTGCCAGGGCCTGCCCACCCTCCCAGGGAACAATTCCTGCCCAACATCCCATCCAGCCCTGCCCTCTGGCACTGGGAAGCTATTCCCTGGCTCCTGGCCCTCCAGCCCTTGTCCCCAGGCCCTCTGCAGCTCTCCTGGAGCCCCTTTAGGTCCTGCACGGGGCTCTGAGCTCTCCCTGGAGCCTTCTCCTCTCCAGGTGAGCACCCCCAGCTCTCCCAGCCTGGCTCCAGAGCAGAGGGGCTCCAGCCTTGCACTTAATCCTTTTTTAATGGTATAGATGATGCATCTCAGCTACTCTGGAAACACATGAAGCTGGAGCTAAAACCCACAGTTTGAACCAAAACGTTTCTCCTATCCAGACCCCTAGCCCACAGTTCAGCAATGTCCTCTCACCCACCCTACCTGTGACACAGAAGCTGCTGTGTCTCTGACACAACCATTTGTGCTGTGGTGACCACAATGAGTCACACAAACACACTACTGGAGACAGAACTGAATACAGGAGCTTCAGTGCAGGTACTGAAGCAGTTAATTGTAAATTTCACTTTTACTTTATCTGCCAAAATATTCTGCTATCTCCTATGCAGATTTTGGGAAATGGAAGCAAGTATTTTTTTGTTTACCCAAAGAATTTGTTGAAGCAACAATTAATCATTCTGAAATACTTTCATCTGCCTCATCTCCAGTTAAGTCATAAATACTGCCCAAAACTATTGTTAGTCACTGAAACACCAGGACAACACCAGAATCCCCACACAGTCCTGTCTGTGTCAGGCTAGAGGGAAAGCTCAGCATAGCCAAATAGCTCAGGGCTGTGCCTAACCTAGAGAGAATCGTGGGAAGCACTGTGCTGTGTAGGGCTGGGTCAGTCAGATCAAGACTGCACCAGCAACTACTGCACCATGCACCACCTACACAAACTACAAAGCTGAAAGTTTAGGCTTATATTTAAGCATTTCCACAATGTTTCACCCTTTGTGGTCAGTCTGTGCAGCAGCTCAGCATCTTCCTTCTAACAGGACCTGAAGCCAGATTTGTTACAGTTCCTGTGACTGAGACCTAGACTGTTCACTGAGCCACTTCCCGTTTCTGCTCAAGACTTCAAACCAGCACATCCTACTGAATAGACACTTGATGGCAACAGAAAGAAACTAGCAAGGAAACAAAGAAAATATCTAGCTATATTGATAATGATTTTCCAATCCAGAATGTGTCTCCACTGCTTCTCTGGCTTTAGGACACAGCTCTATTTCTGTACATGGCCAAACCATGAAGAGTCTCATTTATAGTAGTTTAAGGGCAAAAGCACATTTAGCTCCTTTGGAAAGCCTGACCTTCAAACAAATCAGCAAAACATTATAAATTACAAATAAAGTGTCCTCTCCTTCTTAAGCAAAATCAGTGGTATTTGCCTTGAAACAAAGATGAATACAAGCTACCCAAACAGACACCTCTTTGGGAAAAAGTCAAAAGCTACAAAACTAACTTGACACAAGTCTGTTGGCAGCCCTGGTTCAGAGAGCTTACAGGGATCTCACCATCTCCACAATATGGCAAAACTTCAGCCATAAGAGTAACAGCTTTAAATCCTAAAAACAAAAGGGTGGGGGTTTTAGTAATTAATTTCACTTCACAAAGCCTCTTCTCTGCATAATAATAATTTCTATATGTTCTCTTTTTATTTTTCTTTTCTCTCAGCTCCAGAACACTTCTCTATTGAGATTTAATTTCGGTTGCTCCAGGGCTCCTTTTCCAGATGAACTGCCAGCACCCAAGATTCTGTGAAATGAAAAGGATTTGTAAAGTGAACACAGAAAACACCAGGCCCAAAATTGTGCAGAAATACCATAGGCTGTTTTTTTGGAGGGAGTCTGGGAGGAAAATGCCTGCCCACTTAGTGCAAGATCTCATTTCTTTAAACTGGACAGAATTTGTTCACCTGTTGTTGGAACAAAAATCTGACTGTTCAAATGTTGAGGGCTCAAAAGTTCACTTCTTCCACCTCTCGAGGAAGAAACTTCAGCTTTCAAATAATGGCACTTCTTTAGCGGCAAACATTACAGTACAAAACCTCAGTGAGTGCTCAGTCACCCCAATCATAGGCTGAGCTGAACCCAACTTTTACTCTGCAGAAACACAGCTGCTCCAGTGGAAGAGAATGCAAGTATTGTAAGATGTGGAACAATAACTCCCACTAAAAACATGCTGAGAAATATCAGAACACAACCAAAGACATTGCTACATGGCTCATTTGTATGGCTTGATGAGGGAAAAGCAAAGGAAGCAGAGCCATGAATGGCCTGTACAGCTCTCTTACCCTTTTTGACTTTTGTACTCTAAGGAGGGATATATTTAACCCTCTCTGTATCCAGACAGAGTGGAAGGATACCCAAAACAGCAGGGAGTCACTGCCTGTTGTGCCAGCCCTGCCTCAAGGCTTTCAGAGAATACTCTGAGGGTCCCTCTAAGTGGCATCACTACCACCTGGTGACCAGCCACTGCTCCCACTCTGACATCACTGCACACACCAAGGGTGCAATTGCAACCACTGGCCAGCTCAGTGACCAACCTTTCTAACAGATTTGGCCCTGATGTGAAACTTTTGGGTACTTCACTAGTGACTCCCCTCCAGCTGCACCTTGTGCTGATGATTCCCAACCTCGAGGATTGGTTTTCAATTCACCCACAGGCCCTTCACCTGGTGACACAGGTCCTCCTCACTTGCAGCACTAGGAAGACATCTGCCCAGCCTGAGCAAGAGGCCCCAGGCACTCCCTGCACAGCTCCACCATCCTTTTCAGTCAAGGCAGCTTTTCTTTGGCCAAGGCCTCTGCTGCTCCAGGAATAGGTGCTGCCACAACTGCTGGAGACCACAGCATGTCAACCACCAGCCCTGAGTGCACATGGGCTGAACACAGCAGAGTGCCCAGTCCCTGCCCTGCTCTGCCTGCTCACAGTGATCTGGGAGCTGTGCTTTAGGCCAGACTGGTACATAGGCCTGGTCTAAGCAACAGCTTTGACTCTCCCCAAGCAGGGGTCAACCAGAACAAAAACTCTAACATCCTTTTGATCAAGTACACCTGACAAAGCTCAGAGCAACCTGCTCCAAGGCTGCCAGAGCTCCAGAAGCATTTGGACAGCGCTGTCAGGGATGCCCAGGGTGGGATTGTTGGGGTGTCTGGGCAAGGCCAGGAGTTGGACTGGATGATCCCTGTAGGTCCCTTCCAGCTCAGGATATTTCAGGATTCTCTGATTTATATTAACTGTATTCCTATACGCTTGCTAGAGCTCAGTTACTACCTCCACGGCAGTTTATGTGGTCACCTTTATGACAAAGGGAATTAAGTAGAGCTGGCAAAGCTGGTGTTCACATTTTCAGTATTTGGGCACTTTGTCTGCAAATCATTTGCACTTCTCATTAAGTTAGCCATTGCCACAAGGCATTCTTGAATGCACATTTAAAGAAATCCCATACCACCAAATGTGATTAAAGAGCTAGAAAAAAAAAATCCAGAGGTAACAACACATTCGAATTCCACAGTTAACAGCAAAACTGCATAAACAATTTCATGGGTGTTTTGCATGCAAAAGGAAACTATTTCAGCCAAAGAGAAAACTTAATTTTTTTTCCACAAACAAGAACACTTCAGAATTCTGTTTCTAGACTGAATTCACTGCACTGGCAAAATGAGTAGTTGCCCTGTCACATGAACTTGAGCTACTCACCACCCTGCAGCACCTGACAGCTGGGCAGTAAAATCCTCCTCCCCTTTCTGCTATGGAAAGCTCACATGGACAAGGACACTCATTTCTTTTTTAGATGCATAATTTCTGAGAGTGAGTCTTCCAGAGAAGACACCATGAAAAGAAAAAGGCAGGGAAAGGGTAAAGCTTTATATCAATTCCTGAGGAATTGCAACTATCTGAAAGTGACTTCTTTGGTCCTGTTAGCAACACGCCCCAGGCATACCTGCAGACAGTGAGCCACCATGATGGCAATGTTTGACATGGTCTCCAGATTCCTGCATACAACCTTAACAAGTCACCCCAAAACGTCCTTTCTGCTCCACAGTTACCAGCAGCAATGTAGCGATCCCTTTTCCCCAACAGCTGCTGATCAGAGTTTGACCTCAGCAAGCTCCACCAGAACTCACACTGACACAAGCAAATGCAGAGGGTGCAGAGGAAACCCTCATCTCCCTCCCAGCCTCTGCACAGAGGAGCCATGTCTGGGGGGCTGACAGGTACAGACAGAGCCTTTGGAACAGTGTGAAGGATCATATCCTACACTTCCTAAAGCAGAAAGTCATGAGTACCAGAGGGAAAACAATCCCTGCTCAGGCAGTACAGAAGGTGAGACGGAAGGAACAGGAAACCTCAGGAAGTTGGACGCCTCCTTTACAAAATCAATCACTGTCAGAAGGAACCCTCACAGAGCAAGGTGTGCACAGCAACCTGTCACCAGGGACTCAGCAGGGGATATGCTGTCAGGAGCAATAAACAGACCCCACAGCAGTCTGGGACCATAAACACATGGGGAGAAAAGGTTCATAGAATCCTATGAATATTCTGAGTTGGACTGATGATCTTTTTGGGGCCCTTCTGATGACATGATGATTTTTGTCTTTTCTTTTATACCCCTGTTATACCTTTTTACAACTTCTGTATTCTCAGTGCTTTTTGCCTACATTCTTGGACTTGTTTGTCAAGCTGGGAGACTGAACATTTTAGAAGCTTCGTAGTGAGGGATCAGTGTGCCTAGACCCCCAAAGTCTTCTCCAGAACATATTTTGTAAACTAAGATAGAACCATCCCGGGGAAGGTTCCTTGGGGAGGGGGGCTTATTTGAGCCTCTCATTGGGGAATTTTGGATAGATATGCTAATTAGTAAGACCTAGAATATAAGATCAGATCTTGAGGAGGGGGAATTGCGGTGGCCATTGAGGGGTGCATGGAGGTGCATTCGACCTGGACATGATCCACCTAAGGATCCTTAAAATAAATACCAAGGTAAAACCCCTTTTCCCCTTCCAACCGTGTTCGCCTCTTGATTTTAAGACCAGGAAAAGGCATCACTTCCAACTCCTGGCCCTGCCTAGGACACCCCAACAATCCCACCCTGGGCATCACTGAGAGCACTGTCCAAACACTCCTGGAGCTCTGGCAGCCTTGCAGCCGGGACCATTCCCTGGGGCAGTGCCTGACCATCCTCTGGAGGAAGAACCTCTTCCTAATATCCAGCTTAAACTCCCCCAACACAGCTTTGTGGTAGTTTTGCTGAATTCTTTTCCTTGTACTCCGAGGACAGCTACATACAGTATCACAGCTGTGGGGAGCACCCCACAGCTCCCACAATTATTCCAATGAGCAGGAATATTAATTTTAATACTACCACGTGCTGCCATTGCACATGAGTTTGGCAGCTTTTTATTTTTGATTAATTCCACAAAAAGCAGTTTAACTCAACCTTTTCAGGGCTTTAGGATGGCCAGGTTTGAAAGTACCAATACTTCAGCAGAGTAAGGGGAAGACAGAGAAACTAAAACACTCATGACAGACTAACTCAGCATTTGGTCCAGAAGGACTAACAGCCTGTGTACAGCTGCATGGACAGCAGGCTAAAGATGACCAGTCTGTCTTGGAAAATTTAGAGCTACTGAGCAGAAGCATCTGTGCTGTGCACAGTCAGACATCCTGACACAACGAGCCATCAGCATCTGTGCTTCAAGAAACTGAGAAAATCCAGAGGGGCCCAGAGGCCTACAATCCTGCATTAACAAGCACTGAAGAAGGAATGTTTTTTAAAAACTCACCTGTTAGAGGAGTTCAGCCCATCACACTAGCTGAAAACCCAGACCCCAGAACCTGGATGTTGCTGCAAAGTCAAACATCCACCATGTGAAATACAGCATGAGACATATTTCTTCTGTTGGATCATCTCTGGCACAAGGCAGTTGCTCCAAAGAAGAGGACATTTAACATCATATCCCTGGAGAGGGAATTGGTGCAGAACACAAGTCTGGCCCCGCTGTGTCAATGCTGCAGGGCTACTGTCTGATTGGTGCAAGCCAACTGGACCAACCCCAGACTTCTTGCTCTCAGCCTCATGAGCCAGAGCCACAGGAAGAGAGGATTTCATTGATGGAATCAGGTCAATGGCTACCCACAGACCTCAGCAATCATCATGACAGGCCAGGAGATACACCAGTGAAAAGTTACATAGCAGGCTGGACACTGTGCCATACTATATTGGGAAGTGGGAATCAGCCTTCCAGCATTTCCCTAGGGCCCCAAGGTACAGCTGGTGTTCAATTAAGATCTGACAGAAAGAACAGTGTCCAGTGAATTCTGTAATTCTCTTATGAAAATCCTGGATTTCCAAGACGTACTCGCCACAAACACAAATACAGTGAGTAGCACAGCAACAATCCAGCATTTGCCTGCTGACCCCCAGTACTGATTCACTCATCGCAAGTCAAGCAAACCCATGTCTGGAAGTGCTGAAGAATGCAATACACCAACTGGGGAATGCAGAGTCCAGTACTCTATTCCTCCAGTATGATCAGGAGAAGCCCTGGACCCTTCTAATGCTCCTCTACTGTGCACAAGCTTCTCTGTACAGTTACTGAAAAAAAAAACCAAACAACCCAGAAAAAGAAGCTGTCACATCTCAAACAATAAACCACACAGAGTCACACCTTTACCAGTGGTTATAACCCATATGTACACAAAGCCAAAAGCTTCTGGTAAGGAATGTGAACTGACACAACTGTTTGCTGCTACTTTCACCTTTCTGTAATGCTCATCAGAAGTGATATAAAGGATAAGCAGTCTGGGGGTTTCAAAGAGTTTCTCTACATTTTATAACCACAATCTAACACATGGAACACAGGTTGTTCAATATTCTGCTGCATTTGAAGCAAAACCCAACAACATATGTAATGATCATAATTAAATACTTTGCTCAAACAAACTCAAACTTTGGCTTTCAAAGCAATTCTTGAATCCCAGTAATCAGCCCCCAAACAGCTTATGCCAATTCAGTAAGTCATGAAAAACTGCATTCCAGGCAGAAGCACTTTCTGCCCCACGTTTCATTAACAGACAATAAATTGAGAAAACGTGTATGTATCATTAAAAAGCAAGCATTATTAACTAAACATTGATTTTAACTCTGCAAACACAAGCAATAAAGGGAACTTCAAAGACAAAATACTCTGATTATTAGAACTTCATGGGGGCACCAAAAACTATGACTTCATTGAAAAGAACTAAACTTAAAAAGTAATTCCAAGAAAAACAAAGGTTCTCTCCCTCCTGTCTAGGCCACTCAACCCGCTCTATCTCACATGCCAATATTATGACTTATCTGACCAGAAACCAAGGTCAGGGAGCTGAACAGGTTTTTCTGCAGCTCCAGTTTCCTGCTGTCTGCCATAGAGTCAGAGAAATGCAAGTGGAGGCACAAGAAAAGGCAGGATTGTTCTGTTCAGGGACTGCCACCCATCCATCTGTTTAACAGAGTTTGAGAATAGAGACATACAATGTGAACATCAAGAGGCAGAAACAAAAGCAAGAGGAAGAAAAAATGCTTAGAAAGAGCCGATTCTTTGGCATTGATATTCCAGAACTATCAGTAAGCATGGACATGACTGGTAATTGCTCCTAATAGTGTTGCAAGCAAATGAGAAATTAGGTAGCAACAAAATTCAGTGGCCTGACCACAGCAGCCACACAGAATCCAGCACCTGCAACCACTTTAGAGAAAAGCCAGTCTTCTGTCCACAGGCACTCAAGGACTCTCTGCAACAGTAACAGCAATTTTACTTTTGATTCTTGAGATTAAGAACACCCTTAAGCACACAAGTGTATGTTTTGGACTTTAAACTACCCAGCACTGTCAAGTTCCAAATTAAAGTTAACTAGACTCTGCCAGAGTGTTTGATGCTACAGGAAACAGTGTGAAGAAGACTCAGCTTCAGGCACTAATGAGTCTCTTGCTGCCCACTGAAAATATCCTTCCCTCCCACACAGGTGAGTCTGTGCTTATTTTACAGTCTAAGGTGTGGGTCAGCTATGACTTGCTATCACTGAGCAAGGGATCGTATTCCTTGCAAAACCAGCCTTCAGAGTAAGCCTCAACTTCTAAGTGCCTCAAAGCATATGACAACATCTGGGCCAAGCACCCACCTTCCAAAACTTTCAAAGAAATCACTATTGATTTAACTATTTTATCATGACTGAACATACACATCCCTTAAATACAGATTTAGACAGACAGATATCACGTGATACTTCACCCGTAAGATATCAGGAAAGCCAGAGACACGGTAAATCAGAGAGGCTACTCAGAAAGGAAATTCCAAAGTTTTTAATTGTTCAGTTCTCATGGGTATTCTCAAGCAAATAAAGCACTAAAGATGACACACAAAGAGCTCTCATGCATTCCATCAGCTCCCATGCAGCTTTTACAGACTAGGGAGCAGTCTCAGGCCAGTTCTGTTATGGATTAGATAACAATCAGTATTGCTGGATTCTGAAATACAACACTGAGCATGTGCAGCAGAGAATTCCACAAGCACTGAGCAGCAGGCTGGGAACAAACATCAGTATACAGCTACTTAACAGCACTTTTTTTTTCCTTCCAGAAACAACCAAGTGCTCTCATTAAATCCAAGATTCTGCAACTTCTGAACAAGAATAACCAAAATTTGTAAATTAAGTATTTTAACAGTGCAAGGATTAAAAATCTCTTCAGAGAGCAGCTAAAAGCTCCTGCAACTAAACAGATATGGCTCATAGGAGCAGCTGCTCTGTCAGCATTTGTTTTGCTTCAAGGAAACTTTTAAGTTTCACAAGTCAGAACAATTAATTACTCTCATATTTTAAAGCTACTACTCCCAATCCTATTTAAAGAACTTACAAGTTAAATTCCGCAACAGTGATAAGACCTACAGCCACTTCATAACCTCGGCACACCTTTATTTTACTGATCAAAATCAGAACAAAAGGTTTGTTTGTATATTCAGAGCTCTGGTAGAGTCAAAACCACTCAGACTGTAGGAGGAATAAATCAGCTGGGGACTAAATGCAAACCAGTTTTAGACCTCTCTATTGATGTTCAAATTTGGGAACTGTACTTCTTGGAATTCTTAGCCATACACACAATAGTCATTAACTTAGCCTTGAGCATTCCATCCCACCAGTACCCAATCCTGGCATTACTGGAGTTCAAGGCAAACTTGCACACAGTTTGATTACACACACACACACAGACAAATATTTAATATTTCTACATTAAGTTGTATTCAGTCAAGTATTTGCTTGAGCAGCCTAGCACAAGATGACAATTTCTGAAACACTAAATCATACCTGCAACTTTGTCCCGAATAAGTTTTGCAGATTCCACTTCACCAATGCTGCTAAACAGACTCCGTAATTCATCCTGCGTCATGTTCTGAGGGAGGTAGTTCACAATTAAATTTGTCCTACCAATATCATCCCTGCAATCTTCAGCCATGTGATCTTCATAACCATTGGACATTTTACAATATATCTGCAAAGAGAAAAAAACATCAGTGAGGTTAAGATCTTCACACTTCCATAAACCAAACTTCCTCCACCTGAAATAAGTTTGAATGTTTATTTAAAAAACTAAGAACAAGCCAATGCTTCAGCAATGCATTTTTTTCAACTCACAAAACAAAACAGTATTTGTTGAAAATTCCAGAACAATTCATTCTTTCAAAAGCACAAACATGACATATTACAGAAATATGTACCATTAAAAAGCTCCTCTGGATTTCTATTTTTTTACATTAATAAAAACCAAGACAGATTTTTAAGACATTCCTGTAAACACCAAAGTATTCCAAACAGCCAAGGTAAAAATCAAGTCCCCCGTGTCCAGGTACTTGACCAACCACAACCAAACTGCCTCCCCAACTGAATTCCAATGTTATGCCCAGAACTCTTTCAGAGAGGGAGGGGAGAGAAGAAGCAGACTGATCTGACCCAGTTCAGTGTTTCAACTGGGGACTATTAATTTTCTGAATGTTTTCCCCTGTAAATGTCCATCCTGTACCTCAAGGCCTGTTATTGTTCAATGCTGCCTTTGATGCTGCTTGACTGTGTGTATGAAACCGGTGAGCCTGTGCTGCACATTGACTTGGAGACATACTGAGTATTTTATAGAGTTTCTATTTTTGCAGCTTTTTAAAGAAAGCCTTGAGAAAACATCCAGAATTCCTATCACAGGAGACACTCTCTGCCTCAGTCCACCATCAGGGACTGAATCCTGATGTTTTAGTTGACCTACAACTAAAACTCACACCAGGCTCAAGCTGCTCATGACTTGCCAGAAGCATAGTTTTTTAAGCACTTCAACCACTTTGAAATAGTCAAAATCAGGATATCTAAACCCTGTTGCTGCAACAGCATCTACAGATCTGGATGTGCTAAAGGATAAACCTTTCCAGAAGCTGCACCACTAGTGACAGCCAGAAGTTGAACAATGGAAGAAGTCAGAAACAGCAACCAGAAATCCTTGGTCTAGAAAAGGAATGCTCCCTGCATGAAGGGACTTCCAGGCCCTTCACCAGCAGCTGCTGTTAATTCCTGTCTGACAGTGAAATTTTTAAACCAATATCTGAGCACATTATTACAGAATAAACCACGAGAAGACATGCTAATTTGAGATTTAACAGTGTGGATTTGAACTGAATCTTTCTTTTCAATATGTGTTGACACATTAAGAGCTGGCAGCCTTTGCTCCCCTTCACCCACCGATCAGGTTCTACCCCTTTTCTGTGTTTCAAGTGTCAACATGAGCCCATCCCAGCACCCTCTGCCCATGGGATAACCAACCTGTACTGGGAAAGCAATGGAAAACTACACAGGAGGGAAGCCCTTTTTGTTGTGTCAGCAGTTTAAATCTGCTTTCCCTGCAGCAAGATAAGCACCAGTTAATGCCACAGGATAGGAGGGCAGGGGGAGGTACTACAAAGCTGGAAGCAGGGGAAAAGCCTCCCCTCAGCAGACAATTTTTAAGCTGCCAGGTCATCTCAGTTGTACTGCAAATTCTGTCATTAAATACACGTTCCCTCCTGGCTCTGTCAGAACTGGCCAAGCACAATCTCAGAAGTTTCCTGCTCTGGTAAACAACACTGAAACAGCTGAACCGTCTCTGGTCACTGGATCTAAGTTATCACATAACACACATTTTCAAAATTATTTTAATAGAGGGCAACTTTGCTTGCCTTTGCCCTCTACAAAATTCAAGCTCTACAAGCAGAACACAACAATATGTTGATGAGTCTGCAAGCTGTATGGCACAACTAGAACATTTAGTAAGCAAAGGAAGAAACATTGACATTTTTCCACCTTTAAGAGGAAGGTCCTTTCACTCCTTTCACTTTAACCAAATTTGCCCTTTATTGCCATTTATTTATTATAAAAATCCTTCCTGCTGCTGAGATTAAGAAATTGCTATATACTGTAATGATTTCAAGAACAGACACTTAAGAGATTGGGGTTTGGGGTTTTTTTTAATTCTCCAAGGTGCATCTGCTGCCTGAGAAGGAGGGACCACAGTCAGATACCAAGCAGAGAAACATTCCCAGCACACCACGATGGCAAGTTACCACACTTATACTTGGCATAAAGCAGAATTGACGAGTTTGGCAAGTGGCTACTGACTTTTCCATCATTGTCCCACATCCTCTAACCTGTCTGCAATACTGACTGTCTACACCTCCCAGGATACTCAAGTAGTGCCTGGGGCAGTGCTGATTCAGAGCCATTAGAAGGTGAGAAGGAAGCTTCCAGCTGCTTTTCCTCAGGCTTTTAGAAAAAAACATAGGAAGCCCTTGCATACAGGCCTGGCAAACGTTTCCATGGGACACCAGGAACAAAGCACGCAGGAGCAATAAACACACAGTGAACAGCTAACGGAGCCGAGCCTGAGAGAGAAGATGCTTCTTTCTTCCTAATCTCTCGCTAAGCACTTTCACAATCTGCTACAGGACTAACACTGTCCAGCCAGCCTAGAAGTCAGTGGGAAACCACTTCCTCCACTGATGGGGTGTTAAGGAAACTTCCCCCATCTGACCGGTCTCATGTCGCTCTGGGGGTCTCACTGGCACCGCCCCAGACTGGCAGTGCTGGGATCAAAGCCCCTTCACAGTGGTGTCTCCAGTGACCCCACAAGCCCCATGGGACTCCCTGCACACCCCACACTCCCCCAGTCAGACCAGCTCCTCTCACTGGCTCAGCCCCAGCTTCCTACAGCACTGTCCCAGACTCTGGTTCCTTTGTGGTGCAGTGACACAAAACAGCTCGAGCTGATGCCCTTGGGGAGGGAGCCTGGACAAAACCCCTCTGGACTGTGCCCATCCTGATGCTGATGCTTAGTCCAGGGTCTTCTCAATGTGCCATGGGAGGTTTAGGTTGGATATAAGGAAAAAGTTCTGGAACAGACTCCCCAGGGAAGTGGTCATGGCCCCAAGTCTGTCACAGTTGAAGAACCCCCTCCCAGAACAACCTGCAGCTCACATTGCTGCTGCCCACCTGCAACAGGTGTATTCCTCAACAGGTAACCAGTTCTCATGCCAGCAAAGTTAAAAAGAGCCCCTGAAGAACTGTAACCTCCACATACTGAAAAGATTTCCAAAAAGAAAAGGCGCTATAAGATAGTCAGGATGGATGAAACAAGCAATTCTACACTGGAAAACAAGTTTTTATTCTGCTCTCACTGATATATGCTGAGGGAATTTCCTGATCTTTCTTTCCCAAAGAGATAATAATCCATTTCTATCAGTAAATATTCCAGATTTGAGAACCAGGCCTAGACACTAATTTGCATCTAGAACTTCATTAACTGACAATCCACAATGACATAAATCAAAAGACTGAATGCATTTATATTGCTATGGGACAAGAAGGCCCAATGGCTCCATTTGGGAAGACTGACTGAAAAGAGACCAGTAGTTTGCAAACTTTCCAAAACAAGCCTTCAATTCTATGTCCCAATAAACGGAAACTTTAGGACTAGGTTCCACTGCACTGCAGTTTGTAAAATGACAGTTTTTAAAAAAAAAATCAAATGCTGCAGAAGCCTAGTTGAAAAGGCAGCAGCCACATTCTTCCTTGGGTAAGTTGCCCTAAAACTTACAATGCCAAGGGTGCACAGAGCAACAAAGGAAACCATATGTGCTGTGCCCAAATCTTCCATTTATTCTGGAGGTGCTCAAATCCACGCAGTCCAACACTTCACCACCTGTGCCAACAACTGCTCAGGCACCCTCAGCAAGGCCAGCATGCACAGGACTGGAATGAAAGGCTCTCCAGGGCATTATTTTCAGAAATGTTGCACTGACCATGACAATCACCTTCTCACAAAAATACACCAGATCCCAGAAGTTTATTGGCTCTGGCAACAGACCAATAAAAGTTTTTTCCCAATGACACTGTATCTCCATCCAGAATTCTAGGAATCACTTCAATTAATTATTTCATTGTAAGATGTTTGCTAAGAAGGAAGACCTGTACGGATCTGCGGAGACCATGTGAAAGGAGAACACTGGCAAGAAGAACTGTCTTCAATGTCAGACAAAAGGCTTTGTCTACTTTCATCTTGTTCACAGGACTAAAAAGGCACCAGACAACTATGGAGGTCACAAACTTGAATGTAGACACCTAAACAGATGCTCACAGAATCCCAGAATGGTTGGGTTGGAAGGAACCTTAGAGACCATCTTGTTTCACCCCTTGCCATGGTCAGAGACTCCACTATCCCAGGTTGCTCCAGTTGCTGGACACTGCCAGGGATGCAGGGGCAGCCACAGCTGCTCTGGGCACCCTGTGCCAGGGCCTGCCCACCCTCACAGAGAATAATTCCTTCCCAAAATCCCATCCAGCCCTGCCCTCTGGCACTGGGAAGCCATTCCCTGGGTCTCATCCCTCCAGCCCTTGTCCCCAGTCCCTCTACAGCTCTCCTGGAGCCCCTTTAGGCCCTGCAAGGGGCTCTGAGCTCTCCCTGGAGCCTTCTCCTCTCCAGGTGAACAATCCCAGCTCTCCCAGCCTGGCTCCAGAGCAGAGGGGCTCCAGCCCTCAGAGCAAGGCCCTCAGGCATCTCTGTGGTCTCCTCTGGTCTCACACCAACAGATCCATGTCTTTCTTGTGCTGGGGTCCCCCAACACAAGAAAGAAGGCAGCTCTTCAGGTGGGATGGATGATGGATCAGCTAGTGCAGAACTTAAGATGGAAAATTCTTCCTGGATCAATGAGCTCTGTGGCACAGAGCTCATGGCACCTTGACTGGAGCACTGGAAGTGGGCCACAGTGAGCATGGCATGGTCCTTAAACCAGACCTGAGGCTGCTGTCCCACCTACTCAACCAAAACCTCCATCATTCTTTGCAATGACATGCAGGTCAGCAACACCCAGGACACTCTATACAAGACGGGTTTCAGTTGACAGTGCCTGACAGAGTCCCTGAACTGGTGAAATCTCCCTGTTGGTGTTGTCAGGTGTTGGTAAATGAAGAGGAACCCTGAAACCCATAATGCTGCAGAGTTCTGCCCATAAGCTGTTTCATCAACTTGCACTTCAGTCTCACAGGTTTAATCTTGAGCTCTGCCTGTGTATTTATGAATCTCAGTGGGGTGCTTCAAGTAGAACCTCAAGGCTATTAGAGCCCTTCTCCTGTTTCTCCAGCACATGGACATTTGTTGACATGCCTCCTCCCCAGAGTCATGGCTGACTAAGAGGTAACAATTTTGTCTTAAGACACTGCTCTGGCTCTCAATCCTGAAGCTGCCAAACCGTTTCCTGGAGATCACACCTGAAACAGAACAAAAAGGACACTACTACATTCAGGCAAGTGCCAAACCAATCCAGAAGGCAGGTGCAGAGATGTTGAGATGTCCAGGCTGGAACATATGCCAAAACCAATGCCATGCACATAGAAGGACCTGAAGAGCCTCCATGAATTTAAACTGCCTCAGGAAAACAGTTTTCAAAAACTAACCAACACAGTGTTGTCATGCAAAAACTTGCTTTGCAGACGGCTGTCATGTCAGGATCCAGAAGCAAGAATTTAATCACAACAGAGAACGGACAGACACTGGGGGAAGAAAAAGCAACATACTTTATCTCTGAAATCACTGTAAGGAACAGAACAGGTTTCACCTGAGTAGCCACACCAGCAGAAAACCCTCCCCTAAGCCTACCTGCCTCCCAAGAAAAAGAAGTTTCCTAGTGCTCCACAGCAAGAACACATCTCTCTCAATTACTTAATCCAGATCTCTGTACATCACAGAGCCTTTCCCCATAATCGCCAATAAAACACCTTTTTTTCGTTATACAGACTCTTTCTAATGTCCCCAAGAGCTCTGCATATTGCACCCCATGAACACCCAGACAGACCCCAGGACAAGGACAGTGCAGTGCAAGCCCTGTTGCTATTTGATTCACTGTGCATTCATGCCCTATTCCTTCAAATTCCTTCAAAATTCTGTCAAATCTTGACCAAACATCAAAAGCTATTTGTGGGGAGGGGGAAATCACAAAACCCAGACTGTGTCTTAAATTCAAGAACAGCATTTATACAGTGTATGAGGGGAAACAGCATGAAGCTGAGAATCAAAGGTCATCCCAGTTTGTACAGGTCACACACTTCAAAGCCTCTACTCATATCCAAGCAACATGCGTAAGTCTTCCAACAGATTTTTTCGCTTTGCACTTGCGAGGGCAGGGGGTAATGGTTTTTTTATTAATAAAACCAAATCAGGTATGAAGGAGTGTGCCCATGTTTGAGAGGTGCTTGATGCTGTTTCTAAAAAGTTTGTGACCACAATGCAAGAGTCTTGGTTTCACCCTTCCTTGCTCATGCTGAGTGGCAGCTCTGTTTCAGGAGTATGAATCCTAAGTTCTGCTGGAAAAGCCATCTTCCTGAACTGTGAACATGATGATTAGATACACATGGAAGTTTAAAGGCAGAAAGTGCAGTGTCACAGACCCTTTCCCCAAACTAGACTAGGACTAGCTAGTCCCCTAGCTCTCCTTTTACTGCCCCACAGCAATCAATCAGGTCAATATCCTCTGGCTCATCGGAATTCCTCTGCCCTGCAGCCACGATATTTTAAATCAGCAAACAGGAAAAGTTTAAACTGAATATTCAGTTTGATTCAATTGGCATTTTAACTCTCTCCCTTCTCCCCACAAAAATGAAACTAACTCAGGGCTGACATATGCTACTGAAGGTCAATAAAAAAATGTCTGTCTTTAGACAGGAAGATTCTTTTAACCTGAAACTTTGGATGTTGTCACACATGCTGTACATATATGATCCTTCCACACTGATATGTAAATTCTATTTGTAAATTTGGCAACCAAGTAAACCCCTTCTACCTGCCAACCCTTTGGGTTTTCCAGAGGTAACAGATCTCATCTCTTTGATTCTTTCCCCTTTGCAAACCTGAAATCAGAACACTTCCCTTGTTCTCCTCAGCTTGACTGCACCTAAGATTCCAACAGTTCTGCCAGTAAAAATAGCTCAGGACCAGAAGTGGCCATTACTAAAATCTGCTGTTGCATTTCCACAAACTCTATTTCCATATGCTAAATCACTGATTTCAGTACAGTATATTTTAAGCTCTTTTTTTTTTTTTTTGATGTTGCTGAATAAAAACTGGGCATAAACTTAGTTTTGGGCAAATTCTTGGTCTAACAAATCTCAACTGTCATAATTTTAATATTTCAGCAAAGCGGTTTTAGACGTTCCTTAGCAATCAGATTTGTCTGGAAGGGTTTTAAATGTCTCCCTTAGTTGTTTTTATTCATGTCCATATAATAACATCATCAAGGTGTTTTTGTCAATGCTCATATTGCCATTCAGAGACAAAAGCATTTGAGGCCAAAAACATTACCTGCATTCTTCAGAGCAATGACCTCACTTTAGCAGTCTGATGAACTACACTCAATTCTGAGGAACACAACTAATCATCACTGGGATGCTGTCAGAAATCAGATACAGGCTGGCTGTAATTACCATCCGCTGCTGGTCCAACACACAACAGGGATCAGGGCCCCTCTCAGCTCAAGCCATACGAACAAGGGCAATCAGAAACCTGTGGCTGAGACACTGAACATCTGCAGCCAGATTCAGATTTCCCCATCTTCCCAGGTTAACAGCCAACCCTGACAGACAGAGGATACCAGGCTCTGCTCAGAGTTTCATGTCAACACCCTCCAAGCAGCACAATACCCTTCTCAGCACAAGGAAGACATGGAGCTGCTGAAGTGAGATCAGAGGAGGCCACAGAGCTGCTCCCAGGGCTGGAGCCCCTCTGCTCTGGAGCCAGGCTGGGAGAGCTGGGGGTGCTCACCTGGAGAGGAGAAGGCTCCAGGGAGAGCTCAGAGCCCCTTGCAGGGCCTAAAGGGGCTCCAGGAGAGCTGTAGAGGGACTGGGGACAAGGGCTGGAGGGACAGGACCCAGGGAATGGCTTCCCAGTGCCAGAGGGCAGGGCTGGATGGGATCTTGGAAGGAATTATTCCCTGTGAGGATGGGGAGGCCCTGGCACAGGGTGCCCAGAGCAGCTGTGGCTGCTGCATCTGTAGAAGTGTCCAAGGCCAGGTTGGACGGGGCTTGGAGCAGCTTGGGATAGTGGAAGGTGTCTCTGCCCATGGCAAGGGGTGGAACAAGATGGTCTCTAAGGTCCCTTCCAGCCATTCTGGGATTGCATGTTTCCACAGTTGTTTGCCCCTGGGTCGAAGATGCTACCAGTTAACAGCACCATGTTCTTATGCAGGGAAAAGACAGCCAAAGAACTTTGTGCAGCCTGGACTATCTCACCTTCTGCACTGGTATTTTTTTAAAAACAGGATTATGATAAACAGGTATTTAAAAAAAAGAAGAAATAATTTTTTATCTTCCTTTTTCTAAACAGTGTCAGATTGTCCATAAACTGCCTTTGACAATTTTTTCACCTACACAAAAGACATCTGGAGACAACTGCTGTGAGGGAAAGATTCCTTTCTGAAGGAGAGGGCAGGAGATGAGAACAAGTAGACATAAGAACAGTAGATTGCAGACACTTTCTGACAACAGCTGCCCCACACATTGATCCAGCCTTGGATAACACTTGACCCATCTTCAGATACCCTTGCTTTGATGGGGCAGGAAAGCAAGTGAATAGCAGAAGGAAAAGACAGCATCCAACTTGTTCACCAGCACAAAACAGCTGGCTGGAAAACCATCTCCGAGGGCCTGATGAGACACTGTGGTTTATTGCTGTGTTCCTACATGGAGACCATTGAAGCAGTAGGAGATAGGAAAATTATACCTTTGTAGTATTATGCCACTGCTACTAATATTAAAAACAAAACAAACAAAAACCCAAACAAAAACCCAAAGGCAGCAAACTCAGCCACATGAAGAACGTCTCTGCCTTCTCAGTACAGCTTACTTCCACCCTATCCCCTCAGAAAAAAAAAGATTAAAATCTATTTTTGCATATATCACCTACATATAATGAGGTTGTATAATCAAATGGATCATTTAGGCCAGCAGTTTGAAGCCTGCAGGTGTCTGATCACAGAACTGCACGTCAGATAGGTGAAGTGCCCTGATCATTTTCAGCGCAAGTCAAAATTTATCACCTCTCCTTTGCTCAACTCTGTCATTCACCCTGAATGATTAAATCGGCAGGACTTTCCTGCCACTGCCTTCCAGGTTACTTCTAAAGTACCTGGAAGTGCAGAAAGAACAGGTCCTCTAAACTTCTTCTTGAAGTCTGCAAACATAGCGAGTTTGATCCGTGACTAAAGTCCTGCAGAACAACCCACAGCAGGACTATATACTCACTGTACAATACATTTAACAATCACACCATCTTAAGATGTTCCTGTTCCTATTCCAGTAAGGCCTGGGAAGAGCCTACTGCAATCACAGCTCTAACTCCAGACCACTGAACGCCTTGAATCATGGAAACCACAGGAGCACGGGAATCATTATACACACACAAATTGTTCTCTACTTCAGAACAAAAACCAGGACACTCACAGTAACATCTCATGCTGCACCAGACTTACAGGCTCAGGACTCTTGATTTTACTATCCATCACGCACACAGATATAGCCCAAGAGTCAACAGGAATCTAAGAAATCCCACCAACTCTGCAGGTTTGATAAAAACTATGGAACATGTGCATTGCCCTAGTTGTAAAGGGGAACACACAAGTCACAGAACTGTTCACATAGCTCTAGAAAAAAAAGTGGTTAAAACACGAGTACAGGGAAACAACAGCTCGTAAAGAGGTGAGAGCCAAGCAACATGAGCAGTCAACACCCACAATCTGGGAGTAAAACGAACAAAAATACAAAGACCTCAAAAAGTGATCAAATGTAACAACAAAAGGCATTAATAAAAGGAGTGAATCTCTACCATTCACAACTCTTTCCTCTTTTGTTTTCCAGATGCAAGGATCCCAGGATCCCAGTGCAAGTCCTCATACAACAAACCGTGCTTCCTTTCCTAGCAAGTCTCGGATACAACTCTGTGCCCAGCAAACGCTCCCACACTCCCAGCAGTGCAGAACCCGGCAGGAGCATTCGCCTCCCCACGGCTGTCCCACCATAGCTCTCACGCGTACCGCCGTGAAAGGGCCCCCTAGGAGTGTCCTTCTCTTCCAACCCCCAAAACAGAGCTAACGCTCTGCTTTGAATTGCTCCCACGAGCACAAACAGTGGCTGCTGCTTTAGCCTTGATTCCTGCGGCCCCAAGCGCTCACCACACCATCACCGGACCCGCTGCCAGCACCGCTGCCAACCACCGCGCTGGCACGGACCCTCGGGTACCGCCAGTCAACGAGGATGTGCCAGTCCTACCGACGTGGGAGATTTAAAAGCTGTGTCCGCACAGACACGGGAAAAATAAACACGAAAGATGAGGCCATTAACCGGACGGAGAAAGGCCCTGAGACGCGGCACGGACCCGCGGCGCACCGCGGCATCGCAACCCCCGGCCTTCACGCCGCAAGCGCGGTGGCCTCGGGT